>OU343224.1:272683104-272809303 GCA_910596185.1 Chrysanthemum makinoi
TTGTTGTAGGCTAAACCATCCAAAGAGTACCTTAGAGTTAGAGTTTATAAATCCTAGAGATTTTATGGTACCCTTTTGGTAGTTTCAAAGAGTTAGGGATACCTTTTCGACTTTAGGCACTTGGCGATTAAGAATAAGGGCGACAATTCAACCATCAATATGAGATAATTAAGGAGTAATAAAACCTAAGTAAACTTAACGAGCCATCATGCGGCACACAATAATTAGACATAGACTAAATACACCACTAGATTAGAAAATTAGACGAATAGAGTAAACGGTAGAAATACCAACCCCCAAATCCAAGCCGAGAGATTGGTACCTTTCCATTTCCTAAAAAAATATAATAAAAAGATAAAAAATAATCTTCCTCAACCCCAACCTTAAGTAGTAACTTTCACTATTTCCCTATTAGTTAGAGAGCGATATCAATTCCGTAGCTTACCTAATACTACACTACAACGATTAGGTTCACTGCCTAGGGTGTTGAAAAACTTGCTCGACGAAAAGGAAGTTCCTTTGACCCCGAACGACGCGTGTAGCGTTATCAATATGTCAACTAAAATGAAAGTGAGTACAATACTAAACCAAAAATGAAAGATATGTCAACTAAAATTCATCTACACATAGTTTAGAAATGAAAATCCATAATATTGATTCCTTTTAACATAGCATCTAATAGTGGATCCAATATTAAACCAAACATGTAGTTACAAACACTACAACAATCGTGACTTTCGCAGGAAAAATTTCATGGCTTTCGCCGGGGACATGTCCCATTTCAGGACATGTCCCGTGAAAATCCCGACTCTCTACCGATACTTTTCAGGGACTAATTACCACCTTTACTGGGGACATTGGGTCCTGCTGACCCAATTGTCGGTCAAACATAAGGCGTGGCATCTATTTTTGTGGGGACGAGGTCCACGGGAACTATTTTTAACATTAATTTAAGTACCCTAAATTACGTTATTAGTCAGGCGTGTACAAGTTTTGCCGGGGACATGTCCCAGATATTGGATACCAGCGGTTGAGTTAAACCCTTTGTGGGGACTTGTCCCCTACAAAAAGCTTCGTCTTGTTGTTGTTTTGTTTCCGCTGGACTGTCCGGAGAAAGTAATAATATGAAATAGCTTTTATACTTTCGCGGGGACATGTTCCCGGAAAGAATCGACCATTTTGCGGAATATTCTTGCAAAATGGGTAATCTTTTGGAAATTTTCGGAAAAAATCTAGATGTCACAACGTTTTTTCGGAACTTTGCGCTAACAACGACAAATTCGCATAAAACATAATATCATATATACCCATCGCTAACATAGTTATCTTTTCCAAAATCGCCAAAGCGGTTCCTAAACCGTTAGCATCTCTACAAAACTATACATAAGCTACCTATCCGAAAATGGTCCAAAACTATACGTATAATCCATTTACAGGAATCCTAGCACATAATGCACATAAACGACTAGAGGTGGCAATTTGTGCCCAAAATCAAAAAAATGGGCTAAATGGGCAAACTTTTAAAAGATTTGGGCACATTTGGGCCCCCTCCTTTTTTTGAAATGGACATATATTGCCCATTTGGAAGTTAAATGGGCATAACGGGCACATGTTTTTCTCGAACATTATATTGTTTTTAAAGAAAAACTTATATTTAATTTTTAAATATAAATGAGATGTTATGTTCGAGAATTTATTTTGCCGTTTGGGTCTTTTAAAAGCGTTTTGTATAACATGAGCCCGATTGGCCCGTACCACGTTTGCTTAGTGCCCGTTTCCGTAGCGGATTTAGCCCATGCTTGGCGGCTGTAGCCTGCCGCGACCGCGCGTTTGCCACCTCTATAAACGACATACTAATCCATGTTCTTGTCTACAAACATATCCAAAACGTGTTAAAGTAACATAAATCCGCATCTCAAACCCCATTACGCCCACTATCGTCCTCGGTATCTCTAGACTCACCGGATGGAGTAGCCCACCGGATCCCACCAACCTCTCAAGTAGCACGGATCCGACCCACCTGGTGGAGTAGCACTTGATCCCGAGGACTGTAGTCGCTTGAACCCGGAATGACCTCACAAAGCTGCTGTTTCCGCGGTGAGGACCGCGTCCGCCATGCGACGTGGGAGCGCTAAAAGTCTTCTTCCTCCACCACCTGGTAAGACGACCTACACGGGGAATATGACGGCTGCTTACCACCAATCACGGTACACGGAATCTTGCGGTCAATCATGCGGAGTCCCCATCGGAGGTGCTCTTTTCCCGCATCATAACATCGTTCTGTTTAGTTACCAAAAAAACAAGAAAAGTAATATATAAGTCGTGATGCATTATATTTCATCAAAATGGGTGAATTTGAAAATAAATTATACTTACATATCTAGCCTCAGATAACGGGGACTCAAACCATCGCCCCTCGTATAGTTCAGGCGGTAAAGCTCTATCAAGTCTTCTCCAACCACCGCCTCGTTCTAGTCAAGCGTTTTAGAAATAAAATCAATAACGACACTGACACCATGTATATATATAAATAAAATGATTAAATAGTTTCTTACAAAGTTATGGCAATAGCGACATGTTGAGATCGAGTGAAGGCTAGAACTCGTGTTCGCCATGCGGTTTTGTCGGTTGACCTCTGATGGGACCCGCGTATTTTAAATAATAATAACAATGATGATAATAAATGAATTATTATGACTTATATATTACTTTTCTTGCGTATTTTAAATTATAATTTAAAATACGCAGGTTAAGCTTATATATTAACCATGGTTAAGCTTAACCTGCGTATTTTAAGTAATATATAATTTAAAATACGCAGGTTAAGCTTAACCTGCGTATTTTAAATTATAAAAAATATTATATAAATGAATTATTGTTGTTATTATTATTATTATTATTATTATTATTATTATTATTATTATTATTATTATTATTATTATTATTATAATTTTATATATTTATTATTATTACATTTAATTATACAATAATAATAATAATAATAATAATAATAATAATTATACGATTTGGAAAATCCAGTAGTTAAAGTGTCGGTCACCTCAAGTATATGTAATGGTTAGAAAGCTCGTAGTCGTAGTTATTTAATGTTAAGTAGTATTTAGTTATGTAACACCGTGGAGGACGGACGGGTCTTTACCCACTTTGTATGCGATCATGGCCCGTTAGGTGGCGTTTATGTAATGACTATAAATACTCTCTACCTCCCAAGGTAGAGAGTTGGAGCTCATAATAAGATTTTTCTTTCTCTCACTAAAGTTCCCAAACCTCTAACTTTCTGTCACAATTCTCAATTTCCGGTTATTTCTCAAACTCTATATTCATCATTTCATATCGGTTCATTCATGATTTTTCATTTCACCTTAAACGCATAAATTTTATATTAAATAAACGTTATCGCGTGAGTTATTATTTTTGAACATTTAATCCTTACTTTCAAAAATGATCCCGACATATTTTTATACTTACATTTAGTTGTAAAAACTATAATTTGTGTTTACATAGTGTTTTAAATTTATTTCGTATATAAATCGTTAAAGTTATATTATTACAGCGTTTTCCTAAAAACTACGATAATTATATTATCACTTAAACTATGCAAGAAATATATTTTTACAATTTTTATGATCTTAATATAATTTACTTTGGTCCATTAAAATTTATTTTAACTAAAACTACTATAGTTCACAAATGTATACAAGTTACCCTAACTTATATTTCTTTTACTTACAACTACTTGCACATTTATATATACATATGCATTATAAAAAAAAAAAATGTATTTCACAAACATGATCCCCCCAAAACCGGCCCTTGTGGGGAGTGATGTAGCTATTAATATAGTGGGTAGTTGTTTGATTGTACAATATATACTCAAAGATTTCATTCACTCATTCAACTCTCATAATTCAACAAGTCAAGCAAAGTTTTCTTTTCCTTTTTTTTCTCTCTCTAAAACCGGATTCATTCAAGGTGTTACTAAGGATCATCAAAAATTTTACAAGTTCAAGTATTACAATCTAGATTACACTCTCATTGGGTTTTGAAATAAAAACCTAGGGTGTTTAGGTTAATCCTTGGTTCTAATCACCTCATCATATCACTTGTAAGCATCTCATATTTATTTTTCATCTTACATATTCATTTCATACTCATCTCATCATTTTTGAGCAAAAACATGCAAGACTTGGGTTGCCATTTTTACATGATTTTTAGAGTTATATATATATAAGGTCATCCTATAATTATTCCCTTGTTATACTTTGGTCTTGATGATGTCTAGGAACCCATGACACCCTAAGAAGGTGTATGGTAGGATTAGACTAGCTTTGGAGTTGATTTGAAGGGATTGGAATAGGTTTAGTACGAGAAAAACTATTTTCGACAAGTATTAATAAGGGTCTGTCCTTAAAATCATTTTCTGGAAAATCCGACTTTAGTCACGACATTTTGACCTTGATAATTAGAAAATATTACTTTAAAGCGAATCCGTAGCCGCTTGAGCGGATAAAAGCGGAGTTATATACGACGTGGTGAATTTTTAAAGTTTGGCGACGAAATAAATAGTTTTTAGAAATTTCGAGCAACATATATTTATCTTGTTGGTCAAAAACAGCCTTAAGCTTCACAAATTATTTCGACTTCTCAAAAATATATTAGTTTACTTGATCTGAAGCTAAGGAGTATTATCACGTAGAAAGCAGTTTGAAGCGACAAATATATGCACGTTTTCAAAAACTTGCCGTAACTATTATTTTCCGAAAATCTATATTATTTTTACGATACAAATGTTACGGTAGCTGTAACGTCCCTGTTGAGGGCTGTTTTTAACAAGGTTGTGAAACTTTTTAGAGCGAATTGTCTTCTAGTAAAATCAAGTTCACGGCCATATTTTTCAAAACAACAAGCGTTTGTAAAGCGGAGTTATAGTATTATATGGATGTTCAAACTTGTCGAAAACTCATTTTACGCACAACAATTCAACAAAATCACTATCTTTAACCCTTAATATCTTTATGATCGAGACTTTTTGGACGAAAACTCACGACTGAAACTTCTAAATATCGATACAAACTTTCCAAAACCGTCGAGTTCGTTCTCTAACGATCGGCGTACACCATTTTGACTAGTTTCCGAAGCCATTTTGTTAATTTCATGATATTCCGACGACATTGTTTTGCGGCGAAAAGTGAAAATTTCACCATAAATCATTATAAAACCATTGTAGGATGACGGCCACGTAAAACTTGTAAAGTCATTTTTGAAGGGTCAAGGCGTCAAGCGAGTATTTTTCGGCGACAGTAATATTTTCAAAACTCGCAAATGGTATAAATAACACACGAAATGCATGCATAACATTACATTGCAACTCATTACATATCATATCATTCATAATAGGTCATTTTCGAGATTCACGCTATATTTCAGTGTATCCACTTTTGTTATCGTAATCATTGCAGCAGTGAGTTTCATAGCCCCTACTTTTACTTGTTTTCATAACTGTTTTGGGGGAGATACATGCTCAACTATTTTCATTTACTTTTATAGTTACCCTAAACATTTAAGGATTACTGTGAGTTTTCATAGCCCCACTTTTAATTGTTTTATACTACTTTTGGGGATACATGCTACATTTAAATTGAACACAAATGCTTTGAGCTGTATATCCGATGTTTATTATTGTCACTAAGTATTTGCCATGTTCGAAGTCCCTACATCATGAACCATTAGTCACTTGCGGTGTTGAGTATAGTGAATAGGCCTATTGGAATTAACACTCCCGCTCCTATTGACCCATTTAGGGGAAATCGAGCGAACTATATTGAATCATTAAGGTAAATTGGCAAATTACCTATTAGGGCGGCGATGAAACGATGATTACCAATTTTTAATGGTGCGATGTTTACGCTTTGGTGTCATGAACTTAGTGAAATAAATACGATGTTGTTTTAACGATGAGTGTGAAACAATTTAACTCACACTACGATGATTGTGTTCAAACAAATTAATTAAACCTATGGTTTTACGTCGAGTTAGGTACTATTGTGAATTCATTTGACGATGTGTGGTTGAATATAAACTATATATACATTTCGACAATGGGTTGTGAACACACAGGTTGCAAGTTTTGTATGGGCGGGACTTGGGCTGGAGTATTTACAATGCCTTTGCTTTGCATAAACGATTTCGATACATTGAGTCATGCACTTGTTATGTAGACATTAGTCATCATGCACTTGAACATAAACTATTGCACCTTTTGGCAATGGGTTGTGAACACACAGGTTGCAAGTTTTGTATGGACGGGACTTGGAACTGAGTGGATTTACAATGCCTTTGCTACATAATCCGATTTGATAG
The DNA here is from genome assembly GCA_910596185.1 of Chrysanthemum makinoi. Lineage (NCBI taxonomy): Eukaryota > Viridiplantae > Streptophyta > Magnoliopsida > Asterales > Asteraceae > Chrysanthemum > Chrysanthemum makinoi. Next base: position 272,689,483 of record OU343224.1, read on the forward strand.
TTTTCACATTTACAATGCCTTTCGCTGCATAAGCGATTTTGAAGGCTTTACATTTCAACACAAACTCTATGAACTCACTCAACCTTTGTGTTGACACTTTTAGCATGTTTTATCTCCGGTATCTAAGGCATTCACTTCATGGCATGCATTTGGACACCTCATGGAGTCGTGGTGGCGGCGTCTTACTTGGGTTTTCGCACTTTATCGTTTGAATTGTACAAACTTATTCCGCAAGTTGATTTTCATTTGGGACCTACTTTGTAAACTCTGATTGTTTTATTAAATCAAGCGATGTATTTTCCAAACGACACACTAGGTCGTTCAATATAACTGTGATTGTGATGCTATGACAGTCAATCCCCAGAAATTCCATTCATTTGCAAACAGTAATTTGGGGTGTGACAGATTGGCATGAGCTTGTTATAGAGAACTAGGTTGCATCATTGACCCTAGACTATAACCACATCATCATAGCATCTCATCATATCATTACAAGTGCATATTCTTTATACGGAACTTATGACAACACAAACATCATATGAGTCGATTAGTCCAGCATTGCATAGTTACTCTAATTATACATAGCACGATCACATGTCTAATTCAGGAAGAATCATGCAATGAAGGGAGTAGTAGTCTATATGAGTAAGCAATCCGTGTCGAGCCAAATTTTCAAAGATTTTCTTCAAACCACTTGTTTCGGTTTGATCCAGCGTGTGAGTTCTTGTTTGATGAGTTGCAAAGATCGAGCTAGAAACAAGTTGTTACCTAAACCGATTTAGCCTAATCGTATGGCAGTTCTTGTTTGATGAGTTGTGGGATTAAGCAAAAATCGGTTACCAAAAAGTCTTTTAAAAATTTTGCTTGAGAATGGAAAGCTTGTCTCATCGAGCCTAATCATAAGAAAGCATGTATTTAGGACGGGATTTCTCGATATGCAGAGCGCTCTTGTTGGGCGGGTAACTCATATGCATGAGCATTGACATAATCATATAGACCATACTTGAGCATAAACTTTTTGAACCCTTGTCGGCGTTTTGGGCCATAGTATCGTTAATCGAGATCACGCGTGATTCGATTCCTTTGACATGGGAAGAATGTCATAATTCTCAATTTCCGGTTATTTCTCAAACTCTATATTCATCATTTCATATCGGTTCATTCATGATTTTCATTTCACCTTAAGCGCATATTTTATATTAAATAAACGTTATCGCGTGAGTTATTATTTTGAACATTTAATCCGCTACTTTCAAAAATGATCCCGACATATTTTTATACTTACATTTAGTTGTAAAAACTATAATTTGTGTTTACATAGTGTTTTAAATTTATTTCGTTATATAATCGTTAAAGTTATATAATTACGACGCGTTTTCCTAAAAACTACGATAATTATATTATCACTTAAACTATGCAAAATATATTTTTACAATTTTTTTTATGATCTTAATATAATTTACTTTGGTCCATTAAAATTTATTTTAACTAAAACTACTATAGTTCACAAATGTATACAAGTTACCAACTTATGTCTTTTACTTACAACTACTTGCACATTTATATATACATATGCATTATAAAAAAAAAATGTATTTCACAAACATGATCCCCCCAAAACCGGCCCTTGGAGTGGTAGCTATTAATATAGTGGGTAGTTGTTTCTTTGATTGTACAAATATATACTCAAAGATTTCATTCACTCATTCAACTCTCATAATTCAACAAGTCCAAGCAAAGTTTCTTTTCTTTTTCTCTCTAAAAACCGGATTCATTCAAGGTGTTACTAAGGATCATCAAAAATTTTACAAGTCCAAGTATTACAATCTAGATTACACTCTCATTAAGGTTTTGAAATAAAACCTAGGGTGTTTAGGTTAATCCTTGGTTCTAATCACCTCATCATATCACTTATAAGCATCTCATATTTCATCTTACATATTCATTTCATACTCATCTCATCATTTTTGAGCAAAACATGCAAGACTTGTGTTGTTTATACCATTTTTACATGATTTTTAGAGTTATATATATAAAGTCATCCTATAATTATTCCCTTGTTACTGGTCTTGATGATGTCTAGGAACCCATGACAACCTAAGAAGGTGTATGGTAGGATTAGATTAGTTTTGGAGTTGATTTGAAGGGTTTGGAATAGGTTTAGTCTGAAAAAACTATTTTCGACAAGTATTAATAAGGGTCTGTCCTTAAAATCATTTTCTGGAAAATCCGACTTTAGTCACGACATTTTGACCTTGATAATTAAAATATACTTGCGAATCCGTAACCCGCTTGAACGGATAAGCGGAGTATAACGAAGCCGTGGTGAATTTTTAAAGTTTGGCGGCGAAATAAATAGTTTTAAAATTCAGCAACATATATTTATCTTGTTCGGTCAAAAGCGAGCCTTAAGCTTCACAAATTATTTCGACTTCTCAAAAATATATTAAGTTTACTTCGATACCTGAAGGGGCGTATTATCGTAGAAAGCGGATTTGAAACGACAAATATATGCACGTTTTCAAAAACTTGCCGTAACTATTATTTTCTGAAAATCTATATTATTTTACGATACAAGCGTTACGGTAACTTTAACGTCCCTGTGAGGGCTTTTTTAACAAGGTTGTGAAACTTTTAGAACGAATTGTCTTCTAGTAAATCAAGTTCAGTTCACGCCATATTTTTTCAAAACAACAAAACTTTGTGTAGCGGAGTTATAGTAAATTATTTATGGATGTTCAAACTTGGCCGAAACTCATTTTCGCACAACACAATTCAACAAAATCACTATCTTTAACCCTTAATATCTTTATGATCGAGACTTTTTGGACGAAAACTCTGACTGAAACTTCTAAATAAATATAAACTTTCCAAACGTCCGGAGTTCGTTCTCAAACGATCGACGATACGGATTTTACGACTAGTTTTCCGAAGCCATTTTTGTTAATTTCATGATATTCCTACGACATTGTTTTGCGACCGAAAAGTGAGGAATTTCACCATAAATCATTATAAAACCATTGTAGGATGACATTTTGACGTAAAACTTGTAAAGTCATTTTTGAAGGGTCAAGGCGTCAACGAGTATTTTTCGACGATAAGTAATATTTTCAAAACTCGCAAATGGTATAAATAACATACAAAATGCATGCATAACATTACATTGCAACTCATTACATATCATATCATTCATAATAGGTCATTTTCGAGATTCACGCTATATTTCATTGTATTCACTTTTGTCATCGTCATTCTGTGGTGAGTTTCATAGCCCTACTTTTACTTGTTTTCATAACTTGTTTTGGGAGATACATGCTCAACTATTTTCATTTACTTTTATAGTTACCCTAAACATTTAAGGATTACTGTGAGTTTTCATAGCCCCACTTTTAATTATTTTTATACTACTTTTGGGGGAGATACATGCTACATTTTAAATTGAACACAAATGCTTTGAACCGTATGCTATATCCGATGTTTTATTGTCACTAAGTATTTGCCATGTTCGAAGTCCCTACATCATGCACCATTAGTCACTTGTGGCCAGCGGTATAGTGAATAGGCTATTGGAATTAACACTCGGCTCCTATTGACCCATTTAGAGGAAATCGGCGCACTATATTGAATCATTAAGGTAAATTGGCAAATTACCTATTAGGTGGCGATGAACGATGATTACCAATTTTTATTGGTGCGATATTTACGCTTTGGTGTCATGAACTTAGTGAAATAAATACGATGTTGTTTTTAGCGATGAGTGAAACAATTTAACTCACACTACGATGATTGTGTTCAAACGAATTAATTAAACCTATGGTTTTACGTCGAGTTAGGTACTATTGTGAATTCATTTGGCGATGTGTGGTTGAATATAAACTATATATACATTTCGGCAATGGGTTGTGAACACACAGGTTGCAAGTTTTGTATGGGACTTTGGAACTGAGTGGATTTACAATGCCTTTGCTGCATAAACGATTTCGATACATTGAGTCATGCACTATTATGTGAATACATTAGTCATCATGCACTTGAACATAAACTATTGCACCTTTTGGCAATGGGTTGTGAATACACAGGTTGCAAGTTTTGTATGGGCGGGAACTTGGGCCAATGCCTGGCTACATAATCGATTTTGATAGTTTTTACATTTCAACGATTTACAATGCCTTTCTTTGCATAAACGATTTTGAAAGGCTTTACATTTCAACACAAACTCTATGAACTCACTCAACCTTTGTGTTGACACTTTTTAGCATGTTTTATCTCGGGTATCTAAGGCATTCACTTCATGGCATGCATTTGGACACATCATGGAGTCGTGGTGACGACGGTTTTCGCGCTTTAAAACATCGTTTGATTGTACAAACTTATTTCCGCAAAGTTGATTTTCATTTGGGACCTACTTGTAAACTTCGATTGTTTTATTAAATCAAACGATGTATTTTCCGCGACACTTTAGATTAGTTCAATATTATGATTGTGATGCTATGACAGTCAATCCCCAGGAATTCCATTCCGCTGCAAAACAGGTAATTTGGGGGTGTGACACTTTCTCTCTCTAAAACCATTGTGTACGCCTCTTGTATTTATGGTATGATGTGTATGTAAAATCCAATACGTTACAAATGGTTTCAAGAGCCATGGTTAGATCATCTCTTACATATCCTTGGATTTCTAGTGGTTTTTAGATGGTTTTGAGTTTGAAAAAGTTTAGTGGTTTTGCATCATTTGGTTCATTTCTAGTGTTAAAGTTTGAATTTTGGGTGTACTTTTGTGTTAGGATCATTGTATGTGCTTGGGTTTTGATTTGGTAAGCAAGATCTTTGTGGTTGAGCTTGTTTTGGATTGAAAAGTATGTTTTAAAGTTTTTCTTAGTAGCGACTTGGCTCTCGAGTGAATTTCTTGGTAGCGACTACTTGATAAAAGGTAGCGAAGTTGTAGTGTGTTTTGGTTGCGACTTGGTCATAGCGACTTGCCTTTTGAGACAAGGACAAAGCGGTACACTTAGTAGATTCTCCTCTGGTAGCGACTTGGTAAGATAGCGACTTGCTTTCAATTTTGATAGTGACTTTTCTTTTCTTAGCGATTGGTGTTAGCGATTTGGACCTTAGCGAGTTGCTATTTAACGACTTGACATCTTAGCGACTTGGTGCGCGACTTGCAAAATTCTTAGCGATTTGGAACTTAGCGACTTGTTTTGTTATTACTTAGCAACTTAGTGCTTAGCGACTTGGTTCAAGGATTCTTAGCGACTTGGTTGACTTTTGTGTGTAATACGATTTTCTCTTGATTTAGTAAAATCCCATGAAAGAATCTATTTCGGTTTAATCATGATTTATAAAATCCCGTGTAATCTTTAAACATGTCTACCAGCGTACCTACAATCATCTCCACTGTTGCCGAGGATGTTCAAGCAGCTGGTTCAGATACTCGTCCACCCATGCTTGAAGGCCTGACTACGACTCTTGGGCTCAAAGAATCAGATTGTACTATCTTGGAAAGGAAAATGAGGTCAACATTCTCAAATCGATTGATGAAGGACCTTATCAGATTGAGACTACAAGAGACTTAATTGATACAGCTGCAAATGGAACAATGATCTATGGGATAGACAGACCAAAGACATATGATGAGCTCAATGATAAGGAAAAAGGATTAGATTCGATGATGCTCGGGCTTCTAACATACTTCAGGTCTTCCAAAGATATCTACAAGCTTATCAATCACAACATCGAAGCCAAGGCAGTGTGGGATAATGTCAAGATGCTTCTATCTGGTTCTGAATTAACTATGGAAGACAGAGAATCACAACTCTATGATGAATTTTAGCACTTCAAGATGAAACTAGATGAGAGTGTCTATGATGTGCATTAGATAAGCTTGTTAATGACGCAGGAACATCGAGAATGACTATGCCAAACATTGGTCAAAGTTTGTGAACAACATGAATCCCGAATGGCATAAGTTTGTCACCTCTGTGAAGCTTACCAAAGGATTGAAGAATACAAACTATGAGCAACTCTATGCCTTCCTTCTCCAGAATGAGAGACATGCTATGTTTGAAAAAAGGATTCTTAATCAGTTCAAAACCAACAGGGGAGACAAGCTCATCAAATGATTCAACTGCCTTCTACTCAAACATTGGAATTACCACCAAAGCATCTCAAGTTATACCCATGGGTTATGGTAATCACAAACTTCATTCGATCCAATGTTCAAACAATGATCTGTGCAGCCGTGGGAAACTTCATTAATCAACTGGCTCTCATGATTAGTCAAAACATGAGCTCTCTCCCACACACAACAGCAACCTCGAACACATCAAATCCCACAATCAAGCCCTTTATCAGGAGATGGGAAGGTTATGGTGCATCCAGTTCAAGAAAGGAAGTACGAACAAGGAAGAGGTGGAGTCGGTAGAGGATATGTGGGAAATCTGAATAGAAGGAATGAATCGAGGGACAAGCAAAAACCTATCAAGTGCTAGCTGTGGAGGTGAGGACATATTGCAAGGAACTGCACATCACAAAATGCCCTCAGAATGCGAGTACTTGGGATAAGATGTAGCTTGTGCAAGCTCAGGATAATGGTGCAGCTTTGGATGAAGAGGAGTTGTTGTTTCTTCTGGGGAAATGCTAAGACATGATCTGGATGTGGATGAGCACCAATTCAGGAGATAGCCCACAATCATCAGAATGCATTTCAATTCGCTGATTGTGATGCATACGACTCGGCGTTGATGATGAACCTCTTGCACAACCATTTTCATGGCTAGCATTTCTCCAATGGTCCCTCCTAAGTCTCTTCATCACTACAAGGTCCATCAAAAGACAAAATCATTTCAGAGGTACTAAAACTATACGATGAAGTTGATGAGCAAAAGATACATGAAAGTAAACAATTGTAATTATTGAGTCGAGATATTGAAAATATGGGCAATATCAATGTTGTCCATATGATCAATATGTGAAACAAAGTGGCGAGATTGTACCAAGTGATATCTTATGCGATTAATGATGACTATGCTTTTGGCGAATACTTGCATGTGCCTGATGATTCTTGTTAATAAATAAAGTAAAGTAAAGCGTTTATTTATATTTCACGATCTTCTAATGTTTTGTCGATAACAAAAGTAAAATCATTTTAACAACAAACAGAATGCGTAAATATTTTGAGTTAATAGTTTTCTAACACACTTACGCTTTCACATAAAACACTAAAACAAGTATAAGTGATTTTATGATTTAGATACATGTACAACAACTAGTGTTTACATATTGGTTAAACATATACTTAAACTAAGTATACTAAAATGGGTAAAAACTAAGTATATGCTAAAATGGGTAAATACAAGTATATACTAAATGGATAAATACTAGCAAATGGTTTTGACCCATAACCCATTGTTTTATATATACCACTTAACCAAGTTCATTGTATCCTTAAGATCATTGTATCTAAAAAGAAAACCAAGGATCAACCCATGACCCATAACCAAAAATACCCATATGGCAAGAAGCGGACCACGGATTCCTAGCTTTGTGCTAGGATCCCTTGTGGTAGGGATCCGGGAAACGAGAGAATTTCCTCTATAGAGAGCCATTTCTCCCTTTCTACATGACTTTAAAAAAAAACACACATACTTCCCAAAGTATTTTAACCCTCTAACCTCAGATCTAAGTGATCTATGTAGTTTGTCTTTTGTTTTGTGTGATCTACTAGGTTCCTCTTAAAGGAGATCACCACTTCTTGAAGACGTGCAAGCTCAAGTCCATGAGTTGCCATGCTCCGTCATCATCAAGACTACTAAGGTTCTCTTGTTGATAGTTCTTCCTTTCTCCATAGATGTTGGGTTGAAGGCATTAGTGAAGAATGCCGAAAGTGTCAAGATGAAAGAATTGGTGAAAGGTGCTCATCATTAGGTGTCAAAACATTAGTGAAGGATGCTAAAGGTGTCAAGACGAAGGCATGAGTGAAGGGTGCCAAGCGTTGTGTCAAAGGCATTAGTGAAGGATGCCAAGGATCAAATCAAGTAGCATTTGGGAAGAATGCCTGGTTCATAATGTCGATGAGTGCATCGTTATACATATATGTATTTGTTTATCTACAAGGATGGTGATATCCTTGATGGTGTTGTAACAAGGAGTAGATCTCCTTGAGATTAGGTGTTGTGTCGTGAAGGATAGTAGTTCCTCCATAGTAATGGAACTAGGTGCTTAGCCTAGTACCTAATAAAGGGTAAGCGACGTTGTGATAGGATTAGTTCTCCTAAGGTGTGAAAGAACTTCGATGGAGCCTAGCACATTATAAAGGGTGACGTTGTGTTAGGTGTGGTTCGCCTTGGTGTGAAGAACTTCGGTATTTAGCTTGGGAAAAGGTGCGACGTTGTGAAGGCTTCTCGCCACAAGGGAGTTGGTGTAGTGCTTACGAACTCTCGAGTAGGTGACTCGGGGAGTGGAGTAGGGCAAGGAAGGTGTCCTTGTAGCCGAACCACTATAAATAACTTGCGTCGTGGTGATGTGTTTCTTACTCTTTATATTTCATTACACGTTTATATATCTATCTATCAACGTCCAACATAAACAATCAAATAGATTGACATAAGTCGATCTAAATATTTTAAAGGAAGTTTTAAATTGGTAAAACTATTCATTGGTATCCACTTCGTTACCAAGTTTTTTAAAGTATGTTGTACTTTAAAGACTTGATACGATCCGTGTATGTTTGAAAACTACAAAGAAGGATTTTTTTTGGTCATATTTTATTTTAAATTATTTTTTTGGACATTGATAGATGATTCTAATCACTTTTGCTCTTAAGAAATCTTCATGCTAGAATCTCTTCAAAATCTTCATTCAAGAATAATGAAGTCAACATTCAAGGAAGGATCTAAAAGGTAATCACAACTTACGTACACCAAGTACAAAGGATTACTTTAAAAGCTCATGAAGTATATTTGGTATTATACCAAATCAAGAAGCATAGAGGTATGTTTTACTCTTCATTAGATAGGTTACATGAGTTCCATTTATTGTCATATGTTCTCTTTGCTTAACTAATCACGAACATCATTAGAAGTCTCTTTCGTCACCTTTCGTCTTTTTCAACATAGGGTATGATATTATTTTTTCGTCAACTACTGCCGTCATCACATATGAACCCTCGATATGTAATTCATCGAAAATCATCATTCAAAAATAATCCTCATCTAATACCTCCATTTTTTGGGCAAGCTAATTTATAAGCCTACTACAAAAATAATACCAAACAACTCCCTTTCGTCCACAGTAGCGGATCCCTAGTTGTACGCCGGATCCCAATACAAAGGATCCGCGGGAACCTGGAACGAAACTTCAGCCTCACGCTTTCAAAATTCACCATGATTTTTTCCCTACTATTCACATAACACTAAAACGACTAAGCTACTGAATCCATCCTCATTGGCTTCCATACTCTCAAGTATTCCTTCCTAGAACATCATTGTAAGTAATTACATTAACTTGTTCTAATTTTCATCATCCTCATCCTAGGGTTTATGGTTTCTTAATTTTAATCAATTAATTTAATTAGGGCTTTTTAAATTAATCATGAAAAGGAGCTTTTAACAAAATCACATTGTGTTCACAACATTGTTAATACAAATCAAAACCATAAACCCATCCCCACTAATTTTACCTAATTTGTATTTTTAGGACCAACCGGTGAAGCTACTCAACAAGATCATCATGACACCGTCCACTACCTTACTCATTACTATCGTAAAAATGGATTGACCAAAACCGACCGTAAAATATTCAAAAGCCTTGTAAAACATCGAAGATTCGTGTAGTCAAGAATGTTTCCTTGAGATACCGACATTAGTCAAGTTTTCTCGACAATCAACTTTGATTGTCTCCTTGACATAGATGAACAAATTTGTTCGGTTTCATTTTGAATTTTACAAAAGTTTTAGGATCATTCGAAACGTCGATGATAGCATTTCAATCACTTTCATCATCAATAAACAAAACTTCACTCTTCCTCTCAACACCTTTGCTCAAATTCTTCGCATTCCTCGTGATGGAATTTGTATGCTCTCCAATACTGGGCAATTAAAACCTTGCACTTGATCCTAAGCCTCTCTATAACACTCATTGATGAACGAGAGAACCATCAGAGACACTATTTTCCAAAATAAGAACCGACCAATCCCGTTTCGGCCGAAACAAGAAGCTCATTCACCGTAATCCCTTTCAAATGGAACTTTTCGAAATGCACCCCATGTTTAGGAAATGGGAAGAAATCCTTAGGGAAAATGTAATCCCTAGTTGGAAACAAAGATCATCCAAACTCATGTCTTGTGCAAATGATCTATTGTCTTATCCATCAAAGGCTATTTAATCTTGCCTATTACATGGTAAGAGAATGGGTATTCAAAGCTTCAACATGGTACTTCCGTATGGTATACTTCTAACGACTTTGTAAGTATGTTGGTACATTGCAACCATCTCCTATCAACGATGATCATTATCTTTCCGATCACGTCATGGTACCTCTTACCAAACGACCCTATAAACGATTCATGGTCAATGGAGAACAGCGCTCTCTCGGACTCCTCGGCGGTGAAGAAGATGAAGAAGATGTCGACCCAGTAGCCAACATCAAATTGGAAATCGCCTTGATACCACAAACAACTTCCAACCATTCCAAAGCGAGACCGCATAATTTAAACAATTGGGGCATGATTCAAAACCTGCGCATACAACCTCACTAAGCCATCAAAAGGAAAAGAATAATGATGAAAAGAGACAATAGGATTGTGCTTGTTTTCTTTGTCTTATGTTTGGATGATTACATTTTAGCACTTTCGGTTTATGATTACTTGGATATTGTCTTTAACTAGTGTTTTGTGATAAACATGCTTGTTTCTCTTTTTTATCTTTGGATTTACTAGTGTGCATAAACTGCGCATCATTTCGTGATGGTTACGTGTTGGTTACGATGCAGATGGGATCCCTAGGATTAGCGGATCCCTCCCTGCGAAACCGTGGGATCCGTGACATCGGATCACAATCTGCACATTCATTACATCAAGCTGCTGTCTAGATAACATCACATTAGCTTAGCATATGATTTTAGAACCCAACTAAGTTCACTTCAAGGATGAGAGCAGAGACTCACTAAAGGCTTACTTAAGATCTTAGTCTTAATTTATCAACACATCTAAACTCACCATATTTCCGCTTCAACTACTCACAAACTATTTCTCACCTCTCAAAACACTTAAAGAATACAAGCTAAACAATTTTAGGAAATTGCTTCTAGTCATTTCTATCTCAAAGTAAGACAAAATTAGTTTTTCAATTCTTGTGATTTTTAAGAATTTTTCTTAATATCACCTCAAGCTTAAATCCGATCACTAGGATCATTTATTATGACTTGACACCTTCATAACTCTTAGTGTTATCATTGGACATCCATTGGTCATCTATCCTCTTCCATAAAAAAACAATCATTTGCTATAACACTTATTACCTTTAATCATTCAAGTACCCTTTCATCCTAAACACTTAGGAGAACAGAAACATTCAAAATGAGATAGGCTTTAGCTCCTAGAAACCTCATTTCAAACCTGTGTCAACTGCGAGAGTGGATCCCTAGGATTAGCCTAGCCGGATCCCTTCAAGGAGGGAAGGTGGGATCCGGGTGTGAGTTTATGTCAAACATAGCTAAACAATCATTTCAACTCATCTTCCTATCTCAAACACTCCATCTCATCTTAAATGAGTCCCTAGATCAGTGAAACTCTAAACTTCAACTTTGTGCATGTTAATCATCACATTTCCAAGAACATTAGTGGATTAAGTCTTAAATGCAATTGCAAAGCTCTTCTCTTTATAACCCATATTGCCAAGAACACTTTAGTCATCAAACATAATTATCAGTAATTGCAACCATCCTTCTTAGTCATCTCATCATGAGAAAAGCTCCTAGTGCTTACTCATCCACTCAAGAACCACCAAAGAAACTTGCTAGAATCATACACGATGTTTCCTCAACCGAAATCATCTGGGTTAAGTCCACCAATGCTAGGATTTCCCCTACACCAAGGAAACCAATCAAACTAATCCCCAAAGAGTGTTCCTAAGATTTCATCACCAAACTCTACTATACCAAACATACCCTCCACAACTCAACCAACATCATTAGTGCCTAGAGCCACCTCACAATCATCTCCACACTCACAATGTAGAAGATTTACCCTCTTGGCCATCTCATCTTTCATTATTACCAACTAATTCACTTGAAAAGATTGAGCAACAAAATCAAAGTGTTGAATCAACACTTGATCCAAAAGCAAACTCTATCATTCCTCCCAATAGTCCATTTTGGATTATGAGAAGACATCAAAGGCAACCACCCGACCTAATGGAAGTTGATGCTTCTTTACCTCTACCCTCAAACATTGTAGAACCACCACTTAATGAGCCTCTATCAAATCCTCCTTCATTTGAATTCGATCCACTTCACTTGAACTTTCACTTCAAGAAACTCCAAACCATGACAAGGATTGCTATCATTGTAAACATGTTGAAAGGTTGATACATGAACTACGTGAAGAGCAACGTTTTATGTTTTATCGACGTTCTCGAAGGGTTAATAAGCCTAAACTACAATGAGCATCACATTCAAAAGCTCAAACTTAGAACGTTTAGGAAACCTTTCTCATCCTTGATCATCATTTAGTTTAGTTGAACCTTGAATTGGGGTAACTCATTTAGCATTAGCAGCACTTGTTTGGCTAGTTCATTCTCTTAGTTTTAGAGATTTGGTCGTGTATCTCTTGTTTTATTGAATGACTACTTATATGCTATGATTATTTTGTGTTGTGCTTGATATATTGTACATATATCTCATTTTCTCAAATAGCAATGCTTGACATTTCTTCAAGATCGCGTCAGCAATAGCCGGATCCCTTCCAGATAACTAGACGGATCCCTCCTTGAAGGGAACTTTGGGATCCGTGGTACAGAAGCACAAATTTCTACTAACTTGAGTCTCATTTGCATTATTATTTACTATACTCTTGTTTTCTAACCTTTGTTTTGTAGTTATTCAAAAATACACATGAAGATATTGACACCATAAAGCTAGGGGGAGCTTTGTGTCAAACAACATTGCAAAAACATTTGTAACTTAATCCAATTTAGGATTACACTTCATGACACCCCATTGCAACATTGCAATATTCAAGGGGAGCACCGTCACTTAGACGAACCATTTGCAAACTCAATTGCAAACACAATTAGTTTATCTTACGTTATGTCCTTGACGCCCTTTCAAAGGGATGGACTCGTCAAGGGGAGTTAAGACGAGTACCATTCCCGTCACTTGCTCTCTTTATATTTTACATTTTCTTATAAAAATTGTGTTAGTTTCTTTTAACACTTTTTGTTTCGACAAAAAGGGGGAGAAAAAGTAAAAACTACAAATTCAAACTTTTATGAATTTTAGATTTTTCCTTAAAATAATTTTATGTTTTGTCATCAACAAAAAGGGGGAGATTGTTAATACAAATAAGCCGTTTAAACGTTTATTTATATTTTACGATCTTCTAATGTTTTGTCGATAACAAACGTAAAATCATTTTAACGAAACAAATAGAGTACGTAAATAGTTTGAGTTAATAGTTTTCTAACACACTTACGCTTTCACATAAAACACTAAAACAAGTATAAGTGATTTTATGATTTAGATACATATGTACAACAACTAGTGTTTACATATTGGGTTAAACATATACTTAAACTAAGTATACTAAAATGGGTAAAAACTAAGTATATGCTAAAATGGGTAAATACAAGTATATACTAAATGGATAAATACTAGCAAATGGTTTTGACCCATAACCCATGGTTTTATATATACCACTTAACCAAGTTCATTGTATCCTTAAGATACATTGTATCTAGAAAACCATGGATCAACCCATAACCCATGACCCATGACCCATAACCAAAATAACCCATGGGCAAAGGCCGGACCGGGATCCTGCTTTGTGCTAGCCGGATCCCTTGTGGTAGGGATCCGGGAACAAAGAATTTCCTCTATAAATAGAGAGCCATTTCTCCCTCTACATGACTTTAAAAAAACACACATACTTCCCCAAAGTATTCTAACCTTCTAACCTCATATCTAAGTGATCTATGTAGTTTGTCTTTTGTTTTTTTGTGATCTACTAGGTTCATCTTAAGGAGATCACCACTTCTTGAAGGCGTGCAAGCTCAAGTCCATGAGTTGCCATGCTTCGTCATCATCAAGACTACTAAGGTTCTCTTGTTGATAGTTCTTCCTTTCTCCATAGATGTTGGGTTGAAGGCATTAGTGAAGAATGGCGAAAGTGTCAAGATGAAAGCATTAGTGAAAGGTGCTCATCATCCGTGTCAAAACATTAGTGAAGGATGCTAAAGGTGTCAAGATGAAGGCATTAGTGAAGGGTGCCAAACGTTGTGTCAAAGGCATTAGTGAAGGATGCCGAAGAATTAAATCAAGTAGCATTTGGGAAAGCCGATGTCGAATATCGTATGTCGATGAGTTCATCGTTATACATATATGTATTTGTTTATCTACAAGGATGGTGATATCGTTGATGGTGTTGTAACAAGGCGTAGATCTCCTTGAGATTAGTGTTGTTGTTAAGGGTAGTAGTTCCTCCATAGTAATGGAACTAGGTGCTTAGCCTAGTACCTAATAAAGGGTAGGCGACGTTGTGATAGGATTAGTTCTCCTAAGGTGTGAAAGAACTCGGTGGTTAGCCTAGCACCGTATAAAGGGTAGGCGACGTTGTGTTAGGTGTGGTTCACCTTTGTGTGAAAGAACTCGGTATTTAGCTTTGTACCGGAAAAAGGTTAAGCGCCGTTGTGAAGGCTTCTCCGCCACAAGGATTTGGTGTAGTTAACTTACGAACTCTAGAGTAGTGTGACTCGGGGAGTGGAGTAGGGCAAGGAAGGTGACCTTGTAGCCGAACCACTATAAATAACTTGTGTCGTGGTGATGTGTTTTAACTCTTTATATTTAATTACACGTTTATATATCTATCTATCAACATCCAACATAAACAATCAAATAGATTGACATAAGTCGATCTATATATTTAAAAGGAAGTTTTAAATTGGTAAAACTATTCAACCCCCCCTTCTAGTTTTCCACAATTCTGTTATCTCTAAACTTAATGCCTATAAAGAACGTGTTGCTATTTATGAACAAAGAGCTAAGTTTGAATTAACCACCTTGAGCCGGAGATGGATGACCAAATGCGTACAGTTATTAGAAAAAGTAACTTTAGAGAAGAAGTCTTAAACAAGAGTTAAACTCCTTACAAGAAAAGCTTTCTAAAACTGCTAAGCAAAAACAGGAACTTCAAGAAAATGTTAAAATGCTTAAGCAAGAATTTCATGCTAAGGAATCAAAACTTTTGAATGATTTTTCCAATCTAAAATCTTTGAAAAACAAGCTAGAAAATAAGTTTATGCGTACAAGGGAATACCATTCAGACTGCTCAATTGATCACTAAGCATAGAGTTTTAAGCGATAAGCATAGCATTCCCCTTATTGAGGAACTAAATCCAGAGGTCATTAAAAAGGCTAGAGTTGCTAATAAAGTGATCTATGATGGAAATGAGATTCTTAAACCTAGACAGAAACCTAGTTGCGTTGAGTGCACTGAGGAAGATAGAAAATTAGATGATGCATCTAGGGAGAAAATGAATAAGAAGCTAGAAGATACTGAATGTAAAAAGAATAACATAACGATCAAACCCCATGATTACAAGAAGGAAAAGTGGATTTCCTTGAACAAGTTTAGGCCTCAAATGTTGTTAGAACAAGTGTTACGGAAAAAGTTTAGATAAACAAAAGCGAGAGAGTCTTGTTGTTACAAACCCTCCCCTAGGAAAATGCCTTGGCGAGTGTATCCTCAAATACACCAATGCATCTAGTTCCTACAACTATTGCCACTAAAAGCAAGACTTTAATCAGTCAATGTATTTATCTTTCAATTATTTGTTGATTTTGAGAAAACTTGTAAGAAAGGATCACACCCACTGGGATAACTGAAGGGGAAAGGGGTTTTGAGCAAACTAAAGAATGCTAGAGATCATGCCTTTCTTTAAACTACTAAAAGGTCATTTTGAGAGTCTAAAAAAGGGGATGGATACAAATATTAAAGGAATGGAAAAGGAATTTGATGCAATGATAGTTGAGGTTAGTAACTATGAGCGAGCATTAAAATATAATGAGATTGAGAGGAAGAACTTGCATACTTTAAATGAAATCGAATCTGAATGTATCTCCCAAGATGTGTTCTATACTGCCACAAATTGTTCTATTACTGCGTCTCAATTTTATGAATTATTTGTTGCTTTGAAAGTCTCTCATGATCGTGTCATTGAGCTTGAAATCAAAAACTCTAAACTAAGTGAAAAAATTGAACAGGATGATCACGATAATTTGGTAAAACATTTTTCTAAACTAGAAGTTGAACATTTTGATTTACAACTAAAATATCAACATCTCAAAGAAATTGTCAAAACCTCAAACATCAAGATATCCTCGAGGCGTTCGAGTTTGATGCGATTTTGAAATAAACAAACGTGATGAAAGACTCAGCTGTAACACGATCGGTTGAAAGCCCAAATTTCTCAATTAAAGGGTGAAATTAACAATGTGACTGGCTCCCAAATGCCTCCTCCTTTAGATTCTCAGGGATTCTCAAAATTTCATCTTCAAACTTGGTTAATGCTTTACAAAAGGAAAATGAGAGTTTTCTAGAAAAAATGAAAAGGCGTCATTTCAATGAGTTATTTGAGTCAATAAAGTCACTCGTAACAAAAATAACGAAAAAATAACTTCGTTGCAAAAGGAAATTTAGAATCTAAAGAGTCAGTTAAAGGGAAAATGTCAATGACCAATGGGGAGAATCGTGCTTCAAAGATGCATGTCTGTAATAAATATGCTTTGTCTGTGAAATATGTTTCCTCATCTTAGGAATAATAAACTTGCTATTGAACATATTTCATACCTTAAGGACAGCCTAGAATGTCTCCATGAGATTGTAGAAGATGATGATAAGTTAAACACCATGATAATGCAATTGGCCATGCATAGCATATGCCAAACGATCTCAAGAACTTCTAGAATGCTTGATTACAATATGCCCTAAAACCTTAGGTGAGCAAGTCAATCCCTTGATACCTTGTTCTATGCCTAGTGCCAAGTATGCAACTCATTGATGCCCAATGTTAATTATGTGTTGAGTATGCCTTCAAGTAGTTCAGATCCCAGCACCTCTAGTGATAAGAAAGTGAACCTCAATGTGCCTTCAAATAGCTCACATCCCAGCACATCAAACAGGGAAAGGCAAAAAGTAGCAAAACCAACTAATATTCCCATTCCTCTACAGGGTAATAAGTGATATTAAAGCGGCAGGTCAAAGTCTCAGGCAATAAAAGGAATGATAGGACCTCGCAAGCTAAGAATTTACATTGGAAGAAATTAGAATCACCGTAGGGAGAATTTGAATAAAACGATCATGTTTGATTCGTGTTAGCTCTAAGCGTCTGTAATATCTGAATCTACTACGTTTGGTAAACATGTAATGATGTTGCGTGGTTTATGTTACTAATCTTGAATGTGGTATGAATGATGTGTCTAATCTTTGTCAAATGCCGGTTAAAACTGTTAATGTTAAAAATCAAGCTAAGAAAGGCTAAAAGCCAGCGAAAGAAGAAGTTAAAAGATAGAAACCCACGGGAAGAATAGATAAGGTTATCATAGTACCTTTTGGCCATAAGGTCATCGGTTACGCCCTCAATCTGCTAAGAAAATGCCCACTAAAAATCCCAGGTAGAACTATTCCTTAAAAAGTGAACATACTTTGAATAGGTCAAATACGGATACTAGCACTACATCTATTTCTGATGATTCCATTTCTTCTATTTACATATGGGTGTTTCTAATTACGATGTGGGGTTTAATCACTATTACTAACCAGTAACCCGTTCTTGCATGGGGATCCCAATTATCGATTATCCATTCTTATGCGTGTTCAATGCGATCGTTCAAATTGTTCTATGGTTGGACTCAGGCTTTCCAACATATATTGGAACCGATTAGCGGCTCATGAACCGTGAATAAATTCCGGGCTGTTAGATTCGGAGCGACCATTTTGGAGCAATTATGGGTTATGGTGATTATGTAGTTGGAAAATTAATGATCTCCATGGTATATTATGTGGAAGGAACATAATTTGGTGGTCACGGATTCCGATCTAGAGTGGCCTGAAAACATTCTTGCTTCGTTAGAGAACATGATGGTGTAGAATTATTAAGAGGTACCCGTGGTTCTAACCTATACACCATCTCTATCGAAGACATGATGAAGTCTTCTCCAATCTGCTGGCTGTCAAAGGCTTCAAAAACAAAGTCATGGTTATGGCATCGTCGTCTCAATCATTTGAACTTTGGCACCATTAATAACCCGAGAAAGGATCTTGTCAGAGGCTTACAGTTAAAATATGAAAAAGATCATCTTTGTTCAGCTTGTCAATTGGGTAAAAGCACGAAATATGCCCACAAACCAAAACCCATAAATTCAGTAATGGAAGTTCTTCATACCCTTCATATGGATATCGCGGACCAATGAGAGTGCAATAATGGGAAGAAATACATTCTAGTAGTTGTTGACTGCTCTTGATTTAATTGGGTAAGTTTTTGAGACGGATGAAAATCCAGATGTCATCATCAAACTAATCAAGCACTTGGGTTAGACTCAACAATACAATCGGTATTTTCAAACGAGAAAATAGCGCGAGTTTGTTTACAAAGCTTAATTGATTTTATGAAAGTGTTGGAATCAGTCATCAAAGAAGTGTTCCACGAACTCCTCAATGAAGCGTTGTAGTTGAAAGAGCAATCGAAACTCTTGTATTGCGAAGCAATGCTAATATATTCAAAGGTTGCACTATTTCTATGGGCAAGTCATTACCTTGCCACACCCAAAATCGTTCCCTTATACACACCTTTCATGGAAAAACTCCATATGAACTAAGCGAAAAGCTTGATCTCTCACCTTCCGTGTTTGGTGCTTTGCTATCCAACGAATGAGTAGAGTAAATTACAAAAGCCCGAGATATTGGAGTTTTGTTGGTTATACACCAACAAGAAGGGTTCACAGAATCTACAACAAAGAACAGAAATATCTGGAAACAATTCACGTTACGTTCGATGGTATTTACAGTCAAATGGCTCGGGACTTGTTAGACGCAAAATCAATTTTCATCAAGTAGTCTATCAGTTCTACTCTTATCTAAAATCTAACAATATATGTACCTCCATGAAGATGATTTAAAGAAATTGTTTGATCCCATGTTTGATGAACACTATGAACCAAATGCTGATGAAATGTCAATTCCATCAACGAGTACGCTCCCCATCCACGTGAATGAAGTCAACCCTTCAGATCAATATCATTAAGTCGAAGCCTGCTGCGATAACTGTCTCATCAACAAATCATCAATCATCGAATGTACATCATGGAATTTTTCAATCAATGATGAAGTTAATCCCTTTGCTACTCCAGAAGATGCTCCATTTGAAAACATATTTGCTCCTGAATCATCATCTGAACCATCTTCATCAGGAGATATCGACTCTGCTTCGCCAGTTCCACAACAACCACATGAACACCTTAGAAAATGGACACATTATCACCCATTGGACAACATCATTGGAAACCCTTCTCGTCCAGTATCCACAAGTAAACAACTTACTCGATGCCTTATGATGCTTCTTGACTCCGTACTCTCTAAGATCGAACCTAAAGACGTAAAACGCTATGAATGAAACCCGGTGGTTCAATGCCATGCAAGAAGAAATTCATGAGTTTGATGATTGGATGTGGAATTAGTACTGGCTCCCGGTGTGCTGATCATTGCCTAAAGTGGATCTTCAAAGTGAAGCTTGATGAGCATGTTGATGTGTTGAAAAATAAGGCTAGGTTGGTAAGGATATTGTCAAGGAGGGTATTGACTTTGAAGAATCATTTGCTCCGTTGCTTTCGTATCGAGGAAATCAGTCTTAGCAGCTACTTTGCAAGTAGAACATGGTAGTCTATCAAATGGATGTAAGAAGGCGTTTCTTGAGGAGATCTTAAAAAGAAGTATCGTAGATAACCTGAAGGCTTTGTGAATCGAGCATCCTACTGCGTCTATCGTTTGAAGAAGGCTACGGTTTAAATCAAGGCATGGTATGATACGCTATCAAAGTTTCTTCTATCCAGGATTCAGCAAAGGCGATTGATCCGACATTTTCAGAAAGTGAGGCAAACATTTAATTCCGTTGATTTATGTTGATGATATTATCTTTGCCTCGTGATTCCAATGATGTGATCGTTTTCAAATGAAATGGGTTCAAATTTCAAATGTCGATGATGGGACAAATGTCATTTTTCTTGGGATTAGAAATTTTACAAAGTCGGAGCATTTTATAAATCAATCTAAATATGCAAATGAGATTTTAAAGAAATTTGGATTTGTTTCATGTGACACTGTTGACACTCCCATGATTCGTACTAAAAGCGGATGAGGACCACTTTCGAGGATCATGAGTAGATCAAGCAATATCGTAGTATGATTGGATGTACACCAGTATGCACCGAACATCTTGTTCTTTGTGTTGCATGTGTGCTGCTCCAGGCTAAGCCTACTAAAAAGCACTTGAAGGCGGTTAAGCGGGTCTTTGGTATCTCCAGGAACCATCAATATGGGACTATGGTACCAGCTTACCGGTATGTCATAACAGCCTATCGCAGATCGATCATGCGAGGATGTCAAGATACCGCGTCGAAGTGCGTCGAGGTGCTTTCGATTTTGGGAGATAAGCTTGGTAGTCTTCAAAAATGTTTCTATTCCTCTTCTGAGAGAATTTGAATACATGTCATCTCATTTGTTGTGCTCAAATCCTATGGATGAGATCCCAATTATCATGGCTTTGAGATTCAACAATCTGTCTTTGTGATAATAAAAGTGCTATTGTTCTCTCATGCAACAACGTTCAACACTCAAAGACAAAACACATCGACATTCGACATCATTTCATCAGGGAACAAGTGGAAAGCGGTCGGTGTTGGAACTCTATTTTGTAAAGTCGTAATGTTAGCGGAACATCTTCACCAAAGCTCTTCCAAGAGAACGTTTTGAGTTTATTCTTCCTCGACTTGGCTTGAAAAGCCTTCAACCAGAAACACTCAAACGTCTTCAGGAGGAAGACGAGGAGTAAAGGTCTTTCCTCATCCATCACTTTGTATATATTTTTTCAAAAATCAAAATACAAAATTACAAAACCAACAAAAAACAAATAGAAAAATAGAAAATCTTTCATAAAATCCATAGAAATCTAAAAAACTCGAAAAATCTTAAAAATATTGTCGTTTTGTCATATCTTTCTTGATTCGATATATATCTACGGTCTTTGTGCTGTCAGTCAAAGAGTGACACGGGTCTTTAGATGTTGTTCGAATGTACATATATCTTTATTAAAAAAAAAGAAAAAAAAATCAAAAAAATCAAAAAAAAAAATTAAAAAATATTTTTGGGAGAAAGTAAAACAATGGTTTATTGTCATTTCAGGCAGTAACCCGCTTTTCAAAGAAAGAACAGAGTCATGCTTTATCTCATGGTTCAAACCTAATGCTCACGATTCTAAAACAAATGTTTGTCATTAACAAGACAAATGTTTAATCTCAAATATTTTTCCTTCTAAAGATTCTTCTGAAAAATATTTAAAATCTTATGAAAACTCAATTGTTTTTGAAAACACTTTGGACTCTATTTTTGAAAATCAAAAGAACTTATCAAGTGTCAAAATCTCAATCCATCAATCAACAACTTTCGTCATTGATTGAGGGGCAGAATAATTTTTCAATTAAATCAAAAAGTGTTCTTTTCAAACAATTAGCACTTAAATGAGCAAGGTCTACTCTAAATGTTTTACAATATTTTACACAATTGGTTCAAGACCTTGGTTCTTATTATGTTTTCAAAAGATAATTATGCATGTTTAATCAATGGAGTTTAAAGTCTCAAAATCCAATCCGTATCGCTAAATCGCTTTCATAATCAAGTCACAATTCTCCTTAAAAGCTTTCAAAATCAATTTAAATCTATAGAGATCACAAATCTCAAATGATTTGATAATTGTGATCGGGGAGAATTTGTGATTTAAATTGGATTTAAACTGATAATTCGATAAATGGTTTCATAAGTGTTTAGCATGTTTTTCCTCGTTATGTGTGACAAATTTTCCATGCACATGTTGAGGGGAGCATCTACTTTAAACCTCAAATTATTGAAACGTGATTGAATTGTTCTATGAGCAAGTTCCCTCAATATGCAAAACTCTTTCAAACTCGAGGCACATATTGAGGGGGAGCAAACTTTTGAAAACCTCATCCTTCCTCAAAATGCTTTATCTACTCAAATTGATTGGGAAGTGATGATCATCATTTTAGAAAATGTTAATCAAAAGATTGGACCTTTCATTCTTAATCTAACGATTTCAAAGATCTCTTGCCTCCATGTGCTAAACTATTTCGGAATGATATGCATATGTTGAGGGGAAGCATTTCTAAAATATCAAAACAATTAAGATACAAAATGCTTTGATTTTATATCACAAGTATCTGATTGATTTTCAAATGGTTTTCAATTGGTTTCAAGCGAAGAACTATACCAAAAGCAACCAACTCTACTTTATGAATGGTGATATAAGGATGATAAGGTTAGGTTGAGGTCCCATGATCCCGACCCATGAGGGATCTACCAGGGGACAATCCACTAGATAGTGTAGAAGTCCTTAGGTATGATGAAAAAGGAGAAAAGTCAGATATGGGAAGAGTGAGGATTGAGGCGAAGCTAGTATCGAATAAACCCAACAAGGTTCTAGTTATGAAGTCTCGTGTAAGCATCTAAGGGGTTGAAGAATGAAAAGAATTGAATGAGAAAAGGGTGAAAACAAATAGCCCTCCATATATTCAACCTTAGAGGCGAAACCCGGGTTCAATTCATATACTCTGGTGGTTACCAAGGTAACATCGGTATTGAAGACAAGACGTCATGGACCAAGTGCGCGACGCTTTCAACTTTCCAAACCACTAAGTTCTTTCTAAAAGGACTTGTTTCATTCTCACGGGGAACCCATTATCTATCGACTATTTTCTTTAGAGTTTGTTGATATTGAAGAAGGAGACCCTCTCCTGGTCTCGGCATAGGAACCAAATGTGCACAATTGAGTCTAGAGCCATGAGATCATCAATAAATCTCATTAGGACACTTTCAATGAAGACTCTTTGTTTCACACAATGTGAAAGAGATTATATCTTATGGTCCTACGCATTATCCTTGTGGTATTGCCATAACATCGGTGATATGCATACATATTTCAATGAAGATGGAAAGCTTACGAGCCAAATCAAACAAGCTCCTCGGTAGGTGGCATGTGAGATACTATCCAATAGATCAACCATGTGACAAACGGAAACAATGGGGATTCAATCTTTTGAATCAATCACGTTCAGAGTTATGGATTGACGGATACCTTTGTAAAACCCGGTCGTTGTGCTTAATAACTCTTTTCTTTCGCACACATCGTGTACTTATTTCTCAAATAAAAAGTTGTTTATGATTGATAATTGATTTTCATTAAAACTTTCGTTGTATTGCAAAAAACAATTTCTATTAAGCAGATACCGATTGTTTTTCAAATCTCTTTTCATCAATCGGTGAATCTCATTTAACGGTTCGCATGGTTCACTCACCGTTGTCTTCTTTGAGACGCGTTCGGTTTGAGAACGCATTTAGGTATTTTCGCAAAACCCCGCTCTTAAAGGGAGAATTTCCCGATGCGATATGATCACCAGCGGGAACCGGGGTGTACCTCAATTCAACGAAAGTGATCAAAGACACTTTCGTACGTTTTTATTGCTAACTGCTTTATGCAGTGTACACCCCCGACGTTTGCGTGATGAATGGCGGTCAATCCATAGCCGCATGCTCACACAACACATTCGTTTCCAAAGAAATCATGATTAGTGCATCAATGACTCTGATATTTTCCACTCCCATGCCTTACGCTAGCGCGCCAATATCATGAATCAACTAAAGCTTCCGCTACTCTGATAAGAATATATCATGAACCAGAATGTGAGCATGTCGGTCCAAATGTCACAACATCATATAATACCAACACCACAAAGGATGAGTTAGAGTTAATGTAGTTGATGATCTCAAAGTGACTTAAAACTTCAAGATCACGTGGATGGAGCTTAAAGACCTCCACTCAGATTATCCAAACATGCAAAAATGAAGAATCAAAGACTACGAGCTATAGAACAAAGAACATGAACAAGAATTCAAGAACTATCTCAATGATATATCTGTTTGTATTCTATGTAATTTTAATGTGTGTTTGAAGTGTCGGTCACCTCAAGTATATGTATTCGTTAGAAAGCTCGTAGTCGTAGTTATTTAATGTTAAGTAGTATTTAGTTATGTAACACTGTGGAGGATGGATGGGTCTTTACCCACTGTATGCCTGATCCACAGCCCGTCATGTGGCATTTTATGTAATGACTATAAATACTCTCTACCTCCCAAGGTAGAGAGTTGGAGCTCATAATAAGATTTTTCCTTCTCTCACTAAAGTTCCCAAACCTCTAACTTTCTCTCTCTAAAACCATTGTGTACGCCTCTTGTGTTTATGGTATGATGTGTATGTGAAATCCAGTACGTTACAACAATGATAATAATAATCATAATAATAATAATAACAATGATAATGATAATGATAATTATTATTATTATAAAGTGTCAGATCCAACAATTTACCAACGATCCCAATCCTCTGCGCCTTGTTCGGCCATTTGGACGCTTTCTTTTGATCTCCTCAATTTCTCCACCCCACCTGTCGTAAAGTTATATTTTTTGTACCTATATTTGTTGTCATATCGTTTTTGGATAATACTACATCACAACAATCTGGTTCCATTCGGGCCAAAGAATGTTGGGTCAAGATCAAAAGTAGTGCTGCAATAAAATATAAATAAAAAAAAATATACAAATTTAAATAAACAAACAAGTTTGAATAAATAAACACAATAGTTAAAAAATAAAGTTTAAAAAAACTTGTAGATGCTCATGGATGTGGGCCTTGGCCGTTTCGGGAACCTTAGCCCATGAATCGCAAAACATGGGAATCGAGTCCCATAACACCTCCCCAACATAGTTGGAGAACCAAAGAGTGAGTTGTGTATAAAACCCTCCTGGTTGACCCAAAATCGATCGGCCACGGGACCACCATCCAGGGTGCCCTCTTCGCCTTTGAGTGCCGTGTTCTTAGTGGGACCACGCACCACCTTCCCGCCTTTCCCAATTTTGGCGTTTGGGTTGGCAGCTTTTGTAAGATATAGGATTTGACAAACACACTAAACCATAATCAAATGGGGCGTTCAATGTGTTTAGAGAGAGAAAATTCTAGAGAGAGAAAGGGAAGAGAGTTGGGAACTATGTGAAACAAAGAAAATGGTATTGAAGCTCCAACCCTCTACCTTGGGAGGTAGAGGGTATTTATAGTGACTTACAATAAACGCCACCTACTGTGGATCGCATACGGAAATAATGTGCCGTCCGTCTCCACGGTGTAACTTAACAAACTACTTTCTAACATAACATGACTACGACTACGAGCTTTCTAACGAATACATATACTTGAGGTGGCCGACTCTTTAACGACTGAATTTTCTAATTCCTAACAATCTCCCCCTAAGGGAGGTCACCTAATTACAATGAATATAAATAGGTATAACATTAGATTGTTCTAGGATTCTCGATTAAGTTCTTTGCTCAGTAGCTCGTTGTCATTGATTCTTCATGTTTCGCATGTTTGGATAATTTCAAGTGGAGGTCTTTAACTGATCCACGTGATGATGAGTTTTGAGCCATCATTGAGATCATCAACTAACATAAATCTCTGACCTTCCTTTGTGGTGAATTTGGTATTATGTGATGTTGTGACATTTGGACCGACATGCCACATTCTCGATCATGATATATTCTCATGAGTAGCGGAGCTTTTTCGTTCATGATATTTGCGCAAAGATAGCGTAGCATGTAGGCAGTGAAAGTATAGAGTCGTTGAAGCACTTATCATGATTTCTTTGAATGAATGTGTAGAGTGAGCATGCGATGCGTGGATTGACCGCATTCTCGATCAATCGCAAACGTCAGCGTACCAAAGATACAACATTAGCAATAAAGTGCACGAGTGTCTTTGATCACTTTCGTTGAATTGAGGTACACGCCCACGGCTCCTTTGATCAAGATACAAGTACTACATCTGTGATCGTAATTCAAGAATTTCTTGACAGGTTTCGCGTTTAGCTGTTCTTTCAAACCGAACGTCTCAAAGAACTGGACAACACGGAGTGAGGAACCAATGAATTGAGATTCATCGATTGATGAAAAGAGATTTGAAAAACAATCGAGTATTGCTCAATAGAAATTGTTTTGCAATACAACGAAGGTTTTAATGAAAATCAATTATCAATCATAAACACCTTTTATTTTGAAATATTAGTACACAATCGATGTGCTAAAGAAAAGAGTTTTTAAGCACAACGACCGTTTTTCAAAGGTATCCGTCAATCCATAACCTGAACCAAGATTGATTCAAAAGATTGAATTGCCCCATTGTTTCTGTTCAGTTGTCACATGGTTGATCTATTTGATAGATCTCACATGCCACCCACCGAGAGCTTGTTTGATGTTGGCTCCAGAAGGCTTTCCATCTTCATTGTGAATATGTTTGCATATCACTCGAATGTTCTGGCAATACCACAAGGATAATGCGTAGGACTCATAAGATATAATCTCTTTCCACATTGTGTGAAATAGAGAGTCTTCATTGACAGTGTCCTAAAGAGATTTATTCCCGACCCGATGATCTCGTGGCTCTAGACTCAATTGTGCATATTTGGTTCCTATGCCGAGACTAGGGAGAGGGTCTCCTTCTTCAATATCAACAAACTCTAAGAGAAAGTCGATATATAATGATCGCGGAGAATGAAACAAGTCCTTTAAGAGGAACTTGAGTGGTTTGGGAAGTTGTAGTGCAAGGTGTCACTGGGTCCATGACATCTTGTCTTCAATGATACCGTTACTTTAGTAACCACCAAGAGTATATATGAATTGAACCCGGTTCTTATTCACTCTAAGGTTGAATAATGGAGGGCTATTTATTTTCACCCTTTTCACATTCTTTTTCATTCTTCAACCCTTCTTGCTTACCGAGACTTCATAACTAGAACCTTGTTGGGTTTATTCCAGTACTAACTCTGTCTCACGGAGACTCTTCCCATATATCACATTTCTCCTTTTTTCATCATACCTAAGGACTTCTACACTATCTAGTGGATTATCCCGGGGTAGATCCCTCCGTTCCTGCTCGCGGATCATGGGAACAAAAACCTAACCTTATCATCCTTATATCACCATGCATAAAGTAAATTTGGTCGGTCTATTTGGTATTGTTCATTTGCCATTGGAACCAATCAAACCATTTGGTCGATCAATCCAAGTACTTGTGATATATTATCAAAGCTTTATTTTGTACGAATTGTTATGATATTTTTAGAAAAAGAGCTCCCCCTTAACATGTGCTTCATGTATTAGAAATTGTTTTCACACACGGAGGCAAGAGGAAGAATTA
Organism: Chrysanthemum makinoi; assembly: GCA_910596185.1. Taxonomy (NCBI): domain Eukaryota; kingdom Viridiplantae; phylum Streptophyta; class Magnoliopsida; order Asterales; family Asteraceae; genus Chrysanthemum; species Chrysanthemum makinoi. Next base: position 272,717,283 of record OU343224.1, read on the forward strand.
ACTTCTTTGATTGCCATTTTCTAAAAGATATCATCATCACTTCCCTGATTAAATCAAGTAGATAACGGATATTGGGGAAGGATGAGGTTTTCAACAGTTTGCTCCCCTCAATATGCCTCAAGGTATGACTTCAAGAGTTTTACATACTAGAGGGAACCTCAGACTAGAGACAAATCAATCACGTTTCAATTCATTGTGGTTTCAAAAGATGCTCCCCCTCAACATGTGCATGGAAAATTTGAAATCGTTTGGCACATGCGGGATGAAAGCATTAAACACTTATAAAACCAATTATCAAGTTATCAATTTAAATTCAATTTAAATCACAAATTCTCCCCAGATCACATTTTCAAATCCTTTGATAGATGTGATCTCTATTGATTTAAATTAAATTTTGAGAGCTTTTGAGGAGAATAGTGACGTTTTTAATTGATAATGATCAGATTTTCATACTTTAAACTCCATTGTTTAATCATACAAGAGTGTCTTTTGAAAAACAAAACATTAGCAAAGGTTTTGAGTTAATCTGATAAAACATTATTCTTTTATTTTTCAACAATAAACCTTGCTTATTTAAGTGCCAATTTGTTTGAAAAATGATCTTTCAAAATAACCTTTTTAATTCGAATAAAATCATTCTTCCCCTTCAATCAAGGACACATGTTGTTGATTGAGAGATAGAGATTTTGACAGATGATAAGCACAAATGATTTACACGAATAATAGAGTACGAGGTATTTTCAAAACAATTTAGTTTTCATTAGATGGCAAATATTTTTCAGAAGAATAATTAGACGGAAAAATATTTGGAAAGAGAAACATTTGTCTTTTGATGACAAACATTTGTTTTAAGAATCAGAGCATGAGATTTGAAAAATACGATAAAGCATGGCTGTTCGTTTACTTTTTATAAACGGTTATTGCACCAAATGACAATAAACCACCATTTTTCTCCGCCTCATTTTTTTTTTAAGAACAAAACTATGTACATTCGAAGAACATCTAAAGACCCATGACATTCTTTGAATGTCAACACAAAGTCCGTAGATGATATCGAATAAAGAAAAAACATGACAACATAACAATATTTTTGGAATTTTTTAAGATTTTCTAATTTTTATGGATTTTTGAAAGTTTTATATTTTTCCCTTTGCTTTTTGTTGGTTTTATAATTTTGTATTTTGGTTTTTTTGAATAAATATATACAAAGATATGGATGAAGAAAGACCTTTTACTCCTCTTCTTCCTCTTGAAGACGTTTAAGTTTAACTTCTGTTGAAGACTCTTTAGACCAAGTCGTGGGAGGATAAACTCAAACGGCGTTCTAGAAGAGCTTTGGTGAAGATGTCTCTAACTAGGTATTCGTCTCCTCACAAAATAGAGTTCCACCACACCTTTTTCCACTTGTTCCCTAATGAAATGGTGTCGAATGTCGATGTGCTTTGCTCTTGAGTGTTGTACACTGTTGCATGAGAGAGCAATAGCACTTTTATTATCACAATACAGAGGGATTTTGTTGAATTCAAAGCCATAGTCAAATAATTGGGACCTCATCCATAGGATTTGAGCACAACAAGATGACATGGCTATGCAACATATTGACTGTAGAGGAAATAGAAGTACTCATTTGCTTCTTTGAAGACCACCACAAGCTTATCACCTGTGAAAGCACCTCTAGACGCATTTCGACGAGTATCTTGACATCCCGCATGATCGCATCCGCATAGGCCGTTAGTGACATACCGTGTCCTTCGGTACCAAATCCCATATTGATGGTTCCTTGAAGATACCGAAAGACCCGTTTAACCGCTTTAAGGTGCTTTTTGGTAGGCTTAGCCTGGTATCTAGCACACATGCAAACAGCGAATAGAATGTCCGGTCTATGGCTCGCCGTGAGGTACATCGGATCCAATTATACTACGATATTTCATTTGGTCTACCATGATCCCTGAGTGGTCCTCATCCAGTTTAGTACGTTCTATCATAGGAGTGTCAACAGGTCACTAGAATCAAATCCAAATTTCTTTAAAATCTCATTTGCATATTTAGATTGATTTATAAAATGCCTCCGGGACTTTGTGAAATTTGTAATCCCAAGAAAAATGACATTTGTCCATCATTGACATTTGAAATTTGGAACCCATTTCATTTGAAAAACGATCACACATTCATTGGGGTCATCCGAGGCAAAATAATATCATCAACATATATTTGAACGTGAATTAAATGTTTGCCCGACTTTCTGGTGAACAATGTCGGATCAACTGCTCCTTTGCTGAATCAAGTAGATAGAAGAAACTTTGATAGCGTATCATACCATGCCCTTGGAGCTTGCTTAAAACCATAAAGAGCCTTCTTCAAACGATAGACGTGAGTAGGATGTTTTGGATTCACAAAGCCTTCGGTTGCCCGACTTATATGACTTCTTTAAGATCTCCATTAAGAAATGCCGTCTTTACATCAATGATAAACCACCATGTTCTTACTTGCAGCATTAGCCAAGAAGATTCTGATCGCTTCGATACGAGCAACATGAGCATATTATTCTTCAAAGTCAATACCCTCCTCTTGACGATATCCTTTTGCAACCAATCGAGCCTTGTTCTTTAAAACATCACCATGCTCATCAAGCTTCACTTTGAAGATCCATTTTAGAGCAATGATCATAGCACGTCTGGAGGGGTACTAATTCCCATACATCTAATCGATCAAACTCATGAATTTCTTCTTGCATGGCATTGAACCAGCTGTCTTCATTCATAGCAGATTTAGCATCTTTTGGTTCGATCTTAGAGAGTACTGAGTTGAAGAAGCACCATAAGGCATCAGTAGCAAGTTGTTTACGAGTGGATACTGGACGAGAAGGTTTTCCAATGATGTTGTCCAATGGGTGATCATGTGTCCACTTTCTAAGGTGTTTATGTGGTTGTTGTTGAGGAACTGAAGTAGCAGAGTCGATTTCTCCTGATAAAGATGGTTCTGATGATGATTCAGGAGCAAATATGTTTTCAAATGGTGCATCTTCAGGAGTAGCAAAGGGATTCTCTCCATCAAGGGTGCCAGAAACATTTCCATGATGTACACTCAATGATTGATGATTTGTTGATGAGTCAGAGTGATCAGCAGCAGGTGCTTCTTGACTTAGTGTCATAGAAATTGAAGGGTTAACTTCATTGACAGGGATAGTAGCAGCCTTTGATGATGGAATTGATAGATCATTAGCAATTGGCTCATAGTGTTCATCAAACATTGGATCAAATAGTTTCTTCAAGTTCATCTTCGAAGGAGGTACATAAGGAGTTTCTAGAGAAGAATCGTGGATACAAGAGTAGAACAATGACGGGACTATTTGAAGATGCGGTCCGAACTGGGTTGTCCCCTGGAGCCATTGGACCGGTCAGCTCATCGAACGTAACGTGAATTATTTCCATGATATTTCTGGTTCTTTTGTTGTAGATTCGATATCCCTTTTTGTTTGGTGCATATCCTACAAATACTCCAATGTCCGCTTTAACTTTAAGTTTTCCTAAGTCTTGGCCCTCATTAGTTGGATAACACAATGCACCAAACACACGAAGGAATGAGAGATTAGGTTTTCTATTATGGACAAGTTCATTTGGAGTTTTTCCATGAGCAGTGTGAATTAGGGATCAATTTTAAGTGTAGCATGCAGTGGCAATGGCTTCAGCCCAGAGAAACATTGGAACCTTTGAGTAAATCATCATTGTTCTAGCGGCTTCCACAAGAGTTCGATTTCGTCTTTCAACTACACCGCTCTGTTGAGGAGTTCGTGGAACACTTCTTTGATGACTGATTCCAATGCTTTCATAAAACTCACTAAGTTGTTTATTAACAAACTCAGCCCATTGTCTGTTCGATGATTCTGATCGTTTTTTAAGTCGAACCCCAGATGTTTGATAAGTTTGATGATGATATCTGGAGTTTCATCCTTTGTCCTTAGGAACTTAACCCGGGTGAATCGAGAGTAATCATCAACCACAACTAACACATATTTCTTCCCAAAGATATTCTACACTATCATGGGTCCACATAAGTCCATGTGAATTGTATGAAGAACTTCTCAGAACTGAGTTTGTAGGTTTGGGTTTATGGGCATACTTCTTGCTTTTCCCTAATTGGCATGTGAACAAAGATGATCCTTTTCATACTTTAGTCTAGGTAAACCTACAACTAAGTCCTTTTCTGGAGAGATCATTGATGGTGCCAGAGTTCAAGTGATTGAGACGACGATGCCATAACCATGACTTTGTTTTCGAAGCCTTTGACAACAAGCAAATTGGAGAAGACTTCATCATATCTTCAATAGAGATGATGTATAGATTTGAACCACGAGTTCCTCTTAAAAGTTCTTTACCATCAAGTTCCCTAACGAAACAAGTATGTTTTCTGAAGGCCACTTCTAGATCAGAATCACAGAATTGTCCGACAGAGAATAAGTTATGACCAAGACCTTCTACGTAATATACCCTGGAGATAACACTATCACCGACAACATAGTCTCCATAACCCATAATTGCACCGAAATGATCGTTCTCAATCTATGATTCTCGATGAATTTACTCACGGTTCATGAGCCGCGACGGTCTCCATATATGCTTGGAATGCCTGAGTCCAGTACCAAGTAATCCGATTTGAACGATTCTGATAGCTGAACACGAACAAGAATGGATAATCGGATAATTGGGATCCCCATCCAAGAATGGGTTCCACTTGGTTAGTAATGTTGATTGGAACACATCCACATCGATGTAGAAATAATGGACTCATTAGAAATAGATGCAGTGCTAGTGTTCAGATTTGACCTATTCAAAGTATGTTCACTTCTTAAGGGAATAGTTCTACCATGAAGAGGCATCCATTTTCTAGTGGGCATTCATTTAGCAACTTTAGGGCAAAGCTCATTAATCTTACATCCAAAGAGGTATCCATTGATAACCTATATTACTAAATTTCCTTCCTGTGGGTTTCCACTGTTTTCTAACTTTCTTTCGCCTTTGCTTTTTAGCCTTCTTAGTTTGAGTTTTAACATTAACAGTTTGTTGGAATCACTCCTAAACCTTATTCAAGTGTTAGTTACACATATGTAATAGTTAGCTTATTATGGCCTTTATGTTTGTCATTAGCCTTAAGCTTATGTAGAAGGCCCATGAGCTTAGGCCCAAGCCCATAGGAGAAAGGGAAGGAGTAGGAGTGTTGCCCTAGCTCCTTGCCTATAAATACTTTGTAATAACCCTCACTTGAGGGTTGGTTGTTCAAGTTTTTCTTTCACTTACATCATTACGCATAACCGGTCTTACTATATCGTGTGTGTGTGTTTGATTTCTTGTTCAATCGCCTTTCTATCTTTCTTATAAGCTTGTGTGGTAAACCTTGTGACCTAACAGTGGTATCAATCGCCAAATAGTTGGGTTAACACTTGTGTTTTTGAAGTTTGTTGTTTCGGTCTTACGCGTAAAAGTTACGAGAGCTTTGGCTCGCTTAAAAACTCGATTTTTTCACTTTTCAATCCAAGATTCTTGTACTTTCAACGTTTTAAGGTGTTAAAATACGTGTTTTTGGCAAAAATTTTGGAACTTTATGCGGATCTGTTTTTAAACTAGTTTTTATCGTGGGTATCGTTCTAACGCATACGCTTTAAGAGCTTTGGATCATCAAGTTTCACACTTTTGTGTCTTTTGGTGTTATTGAAGCTATTTCATCACACAAAACCTGGTTTAGAAACATATTTGGGCAAAATCATTTTTACGAGTAAGTCTACGCGTAGTAAAACCCTAATCTTACGCGTAACTTTATCCTTGGTTTGATCTTCTATTTCGTGGTTTACTCCGTGTTTTCTTGCTTGGATAAGCCTGAAAATACGTCGACTTTGGATATCTTTTGCTCCGTGAAGTGTAAAAGATCATTTGGGATAAAACCCTAAAATTACGCATAAGCATAAGCTTACGCGTAGAAATCCTACGCTTAAGATTTATCTTTACGCCTAAGCCTAGTCTTACGCATAAGATAATCCTACGCCTAACTTTCTACGCATAACTTTGTGTTTACGCATAACTTTAGTGCTTTTTCTCTACTTACGCTGCAGCTAAATCTACGCTAACTCTTGATTGTTACGTAACTTTGGTGTTTTACGATAAGTATGCTACTTGGCTATTGTGATTTCTACGACTAAGGATACTTCATCAACAAAGGTTCATTCGACTACAAAGATCCATTTTACCAACACAAGTTTATCAACATGTCACAACCACCATACTCTAACTATTTCCCTTACACTTATCCTCATCCTCAACGCCAACAACAACTAACTCCACAACATCAACAATGGAATCAACAACAAGCAATTTATCAACAACAATTTAATCAACAACATACTCCACAACTTGGTGCAAATCCACAACCTCAAATGGTTCAACCACCACCAAGTCTTCAAGTTCAACCATACACAAATGACTTCAATCAACATCCATCAAGGAACACTATGAAGGAACCCACTTGGTTTGCAAAGATGTTTGAAGCTTTAAGCAACCAACAATCAATTCATGAGGCTGGATCACTTGATAGACCTCCAATGCTCACTCCAGAAACTACGATCAATGGGTGATAAGGTTCTTTAGGTTTTGTGATCTAAAGAAGCCACATGGAAAGTTCTTAAAGAAGGTTATCTTGGAAGGTCCATTTGAGATGCCTACTATCATTGTACCGGAGATCCAAATGCCATTCCACCAAGAGATGAACAAACAAACATTGCTATCGTTGCACTTGAATCCTCAAGAACTTCTACACTATGAAGAGGATGAGCTTGCAATGGAATATATCCTCTTAGGATTACCAAACCCAATTCTTCGTAGTGTTGATGCTCAAAAGACTGCAAAGAAAATGTGGGATCATATTCATTTTCTTATGGAAGGATCGTACTCAATCGGAAGATTTGGAATCCAAAATTTACTTGGCTTATGAACACTTCATGATTGAACCTCGAGAGACACTAGAGTCCTATCATCACCGATTTTCCGACATCATCAATGATTTGGATAAACACAACATCATCATGCCAAGAATTGCAGTGAATACTAAGTTCCGAAGTAGTCTTGGTCCTGAATGGGAGAAGTATGTCATTTTTCTCCGCCGCTAAAAACATGCATCATTCTACATATGGATTGTTGTACGATTACTTGAAGCCTCATGAAAAGGAAGTTGATAAGGAAAGGATTCTCCGTGCTCAAATTGCTCCACCGACACATCCGAAAATCAACAACTTGCCTTATATGCTCAAAACAGTTATTCTCCTCAACCAAAGAACTCAACCAATGCTACAATCACACCACATGATCCTTCACAGCCTCAATCTCAACAAACTCAATTGGTTCCATACAACAACTACAATGCTCAAGCCCTGTCGCTGAAGCTAATGAGGAATCGATCCGCTTGAAGCATTGCAACAAGGATTTGCTATGATTGCTAATGCCTTTAGCCGTTATACCAACAAATCCAACAACCGTATTCGCTCCTCATCTAATACAAGGAATCAAGCTGTTGTGAACAATGGACGAGTTGAAGTTTAGAATCGTGGTTATGGTCGCCGATGGGCGGTGGTCAAGGGTTTAATGTTTGTGGGTAGGAATAACAATCGAGCTCCGGGTGGAACAGGAAATGCTCGAATGGGTTGAATGGTCTTCGATGCTACAACCGCAATGAGAAGGGACACCTGGCTAATGCATGCCCAAAGCCAAGGACTAGGCAGGCTTATTTCAAAGAGGCTCTTCTTTGGCTCTTAAGGATGAAGCCGGTGGAACTCTCACGCACAAAGAACGAGCTTTATGGCAAATGCCGACTCGGATGATGATATGGAGGACTTGCAGTGCCAATGCAAAGTGTATGTTGATGGCTAATATGCATGAGTTACACATGAGTGACACAGGCTCAGTGTATGACACCGATGGCTTGTCTCGGTAACCGAACAAACCATATTTATCTCGATCTCATATCTCCGCCAACATCGGAATCCGCAAGGCTCGAATGTTCAAAATGTCATCCACATCTCATTCCGACGATTTTCAACTAGAACCCGTAGTTATATTTGACGATCAAGATGACCAACCGGTTTCCCTTGATAATCAAATTGACTCTGTGGTTATACTTGAGGATCTCAATAATGATCATGTTGAGACTCACCTTGAACACGCCGAACTTTTGCCTCATCCAGATTTTGCTCGTTTAATACAAGACCAACACCATAGTGGAAAAATGTCATGCCATTAATCAGGACTTGAAATGCAAAATGCACTGTTAACCAAGGATTTTGAATGTTTACAAAAGCAACTCAACTTTTTCAAAACTCAAGAAAAACGGAAAACGGTTTTGAAGCAGCCTTTGCCAAATCTTATCAAAACGAAAAATAATTAGAAAGACAGATGCTGATCTAGCCGCTCAAGAATGCTTTGTTGTTCGAAATAGAACAACTAAACATGAACATAAAAAGCAAATTAACGCTCTCACCTTGGAAAATCAAAAAGCTAAGGCTGAGCTATTAACTTGTCAAAAATTCTCGCATACAAAAAGCATTCAACGAAACGAATAGATGATCATCTTGAAGAAATCATCGGCTTGCAAAACAAACTTAAAGAGTTTAAAACTGTTGTTTACAAACATGGCGAGTCGGTCACAACCATTGAAAAGTTTACTTTAAAACCCAATCCAAATGGATATGGACCGAATCTTGCCGATTACAAACCTAAGCTTTCAACAAAAGCATTCAAACCAAATCTCGAAGTTTCAGCCAAAAATATAAAGTTGATAATTCTGTTATGAGTGTTGTTGAATATCATCGTCAAGAGGAATTAGATGCATAAGACGAGAGTCGATCAAAATTAGAAAATGTTGTTTACAACAAACCATTTAACTATTCAAAAGCGCCACACCACGGATTCTTCTAACACACCAAGGGTAATCATTTAAACACATGAGTCTTCTAATGTTAATCCCCAACCGTGATTATGCACAAACTTATGGTCCTTTACCTTCCATCAGTGAAGTAAACTCAAAACCTGAAAATCGCAAAATTTTCAGATATTTTGACATTTTCATGGCTGACCTCAAAACTTTACAACATGAGATAGAATATCATTCTCAAATCAAAGTTCAACACTTTCAATCGCCTCTAGCGCGAGAACAAAGAGACATTTTTCAAAAAATCTTTTACCAAATGTTAAAAATTTGAAAAGTTGTGCATTGTCTTGGGAAAGGACTTTCATAAGGAACTTGGATTAATGAAGGTCGTTGAGAAAACAAAACATCTATTTCTAACACTAAACGAAAAAGAAAATGTTGAGAAAAGATGTTGATCGACTCTTGGAAGATGTCATCTCTGCTGATGTCCATAATGTTGTGTTATTGAATTCTTTGTCATATGCATTTGATCATATCTCTGCTGATATTGTTGATTCTGTGGTAAATGTTGAGAACACTGATAATGTGCTTCAGACGAGTCCTTAAAAGTTGAAAACAAACGATTGTCAAACGAACTTTCAAATGCAATACGCCGTCTTAATTGGTGTCAAAAAGATATTCACGATCAACAACTTGCTTTTCAACACAAAATCGCCCAGTTGCATGCAAAATCTTCTGATCCTAAAATTGAGCAACTGGATGATCAAAACGTGTCTTTAAGTGTCAAATCTCAAAATATGAACAAGAACTTGTAAAAGTTAAAAAGGAATATGGTGTCATATTTGATTTACTCAAAAAGACTCGTGATGAAGCATCAAATGAACTTGATCATTATCTTGCACACACTAAGAAGTTATGCATTTCGCTTTGGAAATGTTCGGTCCGAAAATCAAGATCCGATTCACACTATCTTCAAGTTAAGAGAAATGTTAGGAAAGTATGAACAACTTCCGCCAACCATCATTAAGAGATTAGCCCAAGTAACACTTAGTACTCATGAACCTAGAATCCTACGCCAAATCACAAGTTGCTAACGTGCCTCCTTCTACTGAAACAGAATAGTTGCATCTTTTCCAAATGTCCGCACTTCACGACCTAGAGCACTACATCAAGAATAGGAAGTTGCGACCTAAGAAAAGATCAATCAAGAATGCTAAAGTAGAAGAACACCCTAGGACTATGAATAAGACTCACGTTGACTCCACTATAGATATGCGTCCCGCACATGTAATAGAAATAGTGATGTAACGAATGCTAAACCGTTAAGTACTTTTGATATTCACCTAATGCACCTTGTGTTATTTGTCGTAAAAGTATGAATTCTGATTGTCATGATAAATGTGTTGCTAAAGCTATCATCTCTCGCTTAAGGAATCCTAAGAACCGGAATACCTCTAGGCTCACTAATCTTTCTAAGTCTATGCTTGGTAGACCGCTCTTTAGATTCTAAGAAACGCTTTGTTGTCCCTCAGAGCTCCAGTTTCACCTCCTAGGAATGTAGTACCACCTAGTGCATTCACTAAGACTAAAGCAAAGACTAGTTGAGATGGCGTAAAATGGATATATAACACACTAGGATTTAAGTGGATACCTAAAGCTATTGATGTTTGTATATCTACTATAATCTACCGAACCTCTAACATTTCGGGTTCCACATCTACTTCTATTCCATGTGTCGCTTGTGTGTAATGCAGTGATACGATCATTCTCTGGATTGTTGATAGCGGATGTTCCCGACATGACAGCAATCTTAAATGTTATCAAACTTTATTGCAAAGTTCATTGGCACCGCCGTTCTGAATGATCACTTCGCAGCTATCATGGGCTACGGAGACTACATCAATGGGAACATCGAAATAGCGGTGGTTTATTATGTGGAAGGCCCGGTCACAACTGCTTTCAAGAGGTCACTGTGATGGAGATTTGGAGGTTGCTTTCAGGGAGAAAACTTGTTTCATTCGTGATCTACAAGAAAATGACCTTATGTCCGCTCTCGTAATTCAAGTCTTTACACTATCTCTATGCAAGACATGGTTGCTTCTTCTCCCATCTGCTTACTTTCAAAGGCAACATCAACAAAATCCTGGCTATGGCACCGTCGACACAAACTAGTTGAAGGACTCCCACGGTTTCGGTATTCTAAAGATCACCTTTGCTCAGCTTGTGAACAAGGCAAAAGCACTCGTGCTCATTTTCCTTCAAAGGTGGAACACAGCTCTCAAGATGTGCTTCATCTTCTTCACATGGATTTGTGTGGCCCGATGCGTGCAAACGATCAATGGCAAACGCTACATCTTAGTAATTGTTGATGACTATTCACGCTGGACTTGGGTCTACTTTCTTCAAGCAAAGACCAAGCTCCACAGATGATCATCACCTTTCTTACGAAAATACAAGTTCACCTACTAAACACCGCTTGACTAATCGTAACAGATAGAGGCACCGAATTTGTTAATCAAACTCTTCGTGAATTCTATGAGAAAGTGGGAATTCAAAGCATCGACATCTATTGCACGCACACCAGAACAAAATGGAGTTGTTGAAAGACGAAACCGAACGCTAGTGGAAGCTGCAAGAACAATGTTAATCAATGCTAAACTCCCAGATTACTTATGGGCGTAAGTCGTGATCTATATCTGCATGCTATACTCAAAACCATTCTATGATCACAAAACGCCACAACAAAACACCTTTTGAGCTTGTCCATAACAAAAAACCGAATCTAAAACACTTTCATGTATTTGGATCTCTTTGCTATCCGAATAATGATCGTGATGACTTTGGAAAGCTCAAAGCCGACATTGGAGTCTTTATAGGATATTGTGATAATTCTAAAGGTTTCCGAATCGAATCGTCGACAAAACAGGTGATGGAAACGATTCATGCTCATTTTGATGAACTTACGGAAATGGCTTCGAGTATAAATGCTTAGAACCCGGACACAACCGCTTAAACTTCCCCAAACCCCATCATCACCTGAACAAAGCCCCCAGCTTACTCGTCAACAAATGGAAACGTTATTTGCTCCACTGCTCGACGATATTGATGAACGTGCTCCGTGTGTATCCGCTGCTTCCGCGCCAACCTCGATAATACTCTTATACCGATACACCGCTACAACAACTACTGCTTGAAGAAGCACCACCAGTTGACTCCAACACAACAGCTTGAACAAACCGCCCAACAATGATGAATCCGATGATGTTCTCAATGACGTACCCCCACCTGCAGATTTTGACCCAAATGCGTTCTTTAACCCGTTTGCTAATGAGATCGCCTGCACCTGATGTCGCGAATCTTCAACAAACCATTTGAATCCTCAGAATCGCACAATGTATACCAACATCAACCCTCCACACATAGATGGACAAGAGACCATCCTCTGGGAAACATTATTGGCAACCCGAATCAACCAGCCGTTACGAGACAACGCTCTTCACACGTGACGGTGAACATTGCATTTATGCACTCACCGCCTTCCAATCAACCTAAAACATCAAAGACGCAATGACAAAAGACAACTGGATTGAATCCATGCAAGAAGAACTCAACCAATTCAAACGCCTTGAAGTATGGGAACTGGTTGAAAGACCAACAGGGGTCTACGTCATTGGTCTCAAATGGATTTGGAAAACAAATTGGATGCTGAAGGAAATGTTATCCGAAATAAGTCACGCCTGGTGGCTAAGGGTTATCGTCAGGAAGAGGGAATAGACTTTGAAGAATCTTTTGCTCTCGCCGCCGTCTTGAGGTCGCTCGGATATTTCGCGCGTTCGCAGCTCATATGAATATGACGGTCTATCAGATGGATGTCAAAACTGCGCTTCTCAATGGACAACTTAAAGAAACGGTTTATGTCAGCCAACCAGATGGATTCGTTGATCCCGAAGTTTCGAATCACGTCTACAAACTGAACAAAGCTCTGTATGGTCTCAAACAAGCTCCTCGGCATGGTACGATAAGCTATCATCTTTCCTCATTGCTAATAATTTCACCAAAGGTTCGGTTGACCCAACTCTTTTTATACAATATCACGGGGCACATATCTTAATTGTTCAAATTTACGTGGATGACATCATTTTTGGGTCTACACATAAAAAGTTTTCAATCTCTTTTGCAAAACTAATGAAGAAAAATTTTGAAATGTCCATGATGGGTGAACTCACGCTCTTTCTAGGACTACAAGTTCATCAATCACCCCGTGGTATTTTCTTGAGTCAGTCCAATATGCCCTTGAATTGTTAAACAAATTTGGAATGAAAACTGCATGACACCTATGCCACACCAATGGCTCATACCAAGAAGCTGGACGCTGATTTACATGGGAAATTGGTGGACCCTACAAAATACCGTAGTATTATTGGGTCTCTCATGTATCTAACAGCCAGCAGACTTGATATTGTCTTTGCCGTATATCTTTGCTCTCGCTATCGGGCCGCGACCAACTGAAACCCACCTCTCCGAGGCTAAAAGAATCCTCCGATACATAAAGGGAACCATTAACTTGGGGATCTGGTATCCGAAGGATTCTTTTTTTGAACTAATCGCTTTTCACGCCGACCACGCAGATGCTTAGACTCACGGAAAAGTACTTCATGAGCTTTACAATTTCTTGGTGATAAACTAGTGTCATGGCAATCGAAGAAGCAGGATTGTACATCGCTGTCCTCAATCGAAGCATAATATGTAGCCATGTCGGCCTGTTGTGCTCAAGTCATTTGGATGAGAACACAACTCAAAGACTATGGTTACGTATTTGACATAATCCCGATGTTCTGCGACAATCGGAGTGCCATTGCGATCTCGCAACCTCAGTCAGACTCGAAATCAAAGCACATCGATCTTCGATATCATTTCATCAAGGATCACGTGGAATGTGGTACCGTTGAATTATATTTTGTGGGTACCGTATACCATTAGCAGATCTTCTCACCAAAGCCTTGCCTCCCGCTAGGTTTAATGAGTTGGTCCACCGGATTGGTATGAGGTGTTTGACTCAAGAGGAATTGAATGATCTCCTAAAACAATCTTAAAACCGTCAAACACCAAAATCTCTTTTGTAAATATTTTTCAAAAACAAAATACAAAAATATAAAACCCGATAAAACAACAAAAATATTCTTCTAATCTAATTTTCTTTCAACATGGCAAGTACATTTCTTCCATCAGCACTTTAATCTTTCAAAATTCTGTATTTTTCCGATCAAGTGTTGAGGGGGAGACTACAAAGATTTAACTATTTCAAAACATCTGTGTACTTGCATGTTATCATATCTCGGTTGTTTCTCTTATCAATGATGGTAAATTTTCTGGTTCAATGACACTCCTCGGACTAAAATTTATAACCTTTCATCATTTATTAAGTCGAGGGGGAGTGTCGTCAAAGTTTCTTTCTTAAAATCTTCGTTTGGTAACCAAAATGGAAGTTAAATGGCTTTGTATGAAAAAAGGAAAAGGTGGAGGGACCAAAACTGTCAAAATGTTAAAGTAATTTTAATAAAAACACTTCTCCACCTAACTATTCCATCACATTTAATACTTACACCAAGAAAATATCCTATGCCTAAGAATCGTTTGACAAATCCGTGTTTCAGATCATCATTTTGTAAGTGATTTCGTGTTTATAACATGTTTTTAAGCAATGGTTTTGAATCTTTCAAAAATCCAACGGTTTGATGTCATGATATAGTCACTTTAGTGTCTTACGCGTAAGCGCAAGAACACCAAATCATAAAAGGGTGTTTGTGGTTAAAAAGATTGTGTCAAAACATGTATTTAACATCAATGATACTAGTTTCATCCTCAAAATCCACCCAGAAACACGAATTGATGGTTTTTCAAAATTAGGGTTCTTAAGTCGATTTGGGTGTTTTCAAATGTGAAGGTTTTTGGTCAAAAAGATTGTTGTGTGATGCTCATATCATGTTAAATTAATGATTTCCAGGCCCCATAACAACCCAGAAACACTAATTAAGTCAGAATTAGGAATTAGGGTTTAATGTTCTTGAGTTTGGGTATTTTTGTTTCACAATGAATTGGATGTTATAACTTGGTTTATAGACTCTCACAACATCTTAGAACTACCAAAAATTGTATGGTGCAAATCCCATGGCTAGAAATTATACGCGTAAATCATAACCCCTAGGGTTTTGACCTACGCGTATGACTTTCTACTCATAACTGTTTAACAAATGTTCATGCCATGATTTGTTGTTAAAATGAATTTTTGTGTTAATATTGATGATTTGATGAATTTATTTCAGGCTTGCTACGCTTAAAATTCAGAATCAAGGTCATTTGAATCTCTACGTATAAGGATTACCCTACGCGTAGTCATGTTATGCGTAAGAATAAATCCTACGTATAACTATTATGCGTAAGGTTCTACAATGGGACTACGCGTATCCTGTGAAGGATATGCGTAAACAGTGACCTCTACGCGTAAGGTCTACTCTTACGAGTAAGCCTTACGCGAAGTAGTATAAATACGCCTACGCGTAAGCTCTACGCATAAGGTCCTCTTTTCCTACGCGTAACATTTCTTACGCGTAAGTTAAGATCCTACGCATAAGCTTTCTTCTACGCGTATGTCATTATCACTTACGCTTAACTTTGCCAACTCTACGCCTATGCCTTGATTGACCTTCATTATGAATTGTTACGCGTACAACCTTGTTAATAAACTTATCATAACGTCACGAATCCAATAATGTCACTAATAAACTAAAATGTTTGATATGTTGTGAACAATAAGTGATAACATAAACTTTAAAACTTAAAGTTAACTAACTCACGAAACATTTCACGACGCCATTGGACTATTAGACAAACAAGTGACTTAGGACTCGTAACAATCATTGACACTGTACATTCAATAACTAGACAATAAGACCTTCCGTTGACTAACACTATGTCTTTCGATATGTTGGTTCTTTTGGCTAATGTTATTTCAGATCACGACATGGGTGAACAAATGAATGTGGATGCATCAGAAGTTCTTACAATTGCTGATATCTTTCTAGAGGGTTATCCGAGAAAGATTGGAAAGAACAACCTTAGGGTTAACTTTGACACCCTCACATGCTCAGAATCTTCTTGTCTCATTGCAGTGGATATTCTCATGAATCATCCCTACCAGAACATGCTCTCACACTCGCCACAGTTCCTGCAGGTCTACATTCAACAATTCTGGGATTCTATGCAGAGGATCACGGTCAAAGTGCAAGTGAATGTGACACTTAATCACAGACAAGTCACTATCACTCCTGCTGACTTACGGGCTGTTCTCATCATTCCTGACATCGCCCCAACCGACTTCTTTGCTACCCCTACTGAAGAGACAGTCCTGAAATTCTTGATAGATATTGGTTATGATGAAGCTTCAGGAATCATTACTAAGCACTCTCACGCGGAGCTGAAGAATATTCCTCAACCATGGAGAACACTCTACATGATCATCACCAAATCGGTCTCTGGTCGTGACAGTGGCTATGAGCATCCCAAGCTCATGGAACTGCAAATTTTCTGGTCATTGATCAACAAGAAGGACATTGAACTCGCAAGCTGATATGGGAGGACATGATGCTATTTCACAAGAAGCTTGGCTCCAAGATTCCCTATGTCCGATACACCAAACTGTTGATCCAGAGAGCACTTGGACTTCATCCTGACATCCCCATGAGGCTCAATGACCCAAATAATCATGACATATTGACCAACCCATACTATCTGTCAGAATCAAAGAATCGCCAACAAAGAAACAGGGTGCGGTATTACCTGATCACCTTCTGACTACCGAAATCAAAAAGCTTGAAACATACAAAAGGTATCGGTTAGCTGTAAAAGAAGGCAAAGTTGGTCATCTCGATGAAAAGCCTTCTGGAACTCCTACTCGGAGAACCAGAAGAGGAAGTGCTGGAAGTGCAATAAGCACAGAGAGTCAAAGGAAGGTCCCAAAGAGGAAACCTACTCCAAAGAAGAAAGTTCTCTCCAAGGAAGCTGCTCCTATTCCTACACCTGAACCACAAAGAAAGCTACGGGACGAAAGCTCAAGAAACACAATCGACGAGGAGGTCCACTACTCAAACGCAAAGGATGACTCTCCATCAAGCACCAAACCTCCTAGTCCAATAGCCTAACATGGCAAAGGAAAGACTCCTGATCTGGTCCGAACCGTCAAGTCCTAACAGACTTAAAACAGCTTGGAACCAAATTCAATGAAGATCAGGGAATACAGTGAATTCCCGGGTCGTTATGTCCCACGGAGACTCAATGGTGTGCAAACACTAGATCAGACGATAGAATGATCACTAAGGATAGTGATCAGAAAGGATTAGGATAAGATAATTACACTACAGAAAAAGGTAATAAATAACAGCGACTTAAATACAAATTAAGAAAATTAAAAAGATAAAATATATTAAATAAACGCTATCACTATATTTAAAGTGATGAACGTTTAAAACTTAAAACTAAAAACTTACGTTTAAAATAAAATTACGTAAACGTGCAAAATAAAAAGTGAAAGTAAAGAAGGAAAATACCTACGGATATGAAAAATACATTTTTACAATCCTAATTATATAAGAAATTTATTAGAAAAGGAAAATTATTTTTATGACTATTTATGTAATTATTATTAAATAAAAACTATTTTAAACTATTTAATAATACTCTAAAATAAAAGAAAATATGAAATAAGACTAGAAAAATAAAATTAAGATTTAGAAAAATCTAAAATATGATAAAACTAATTTTAAAACAGAAAATATATTTTTTAGACTTTTTATGTATTTATTATTAATTACTATTTAAAACTAATTAAAATGCTAAAAATACTTTTAAACTAAGAAAATTATGGAAAAATACTTTTTATGACTTTTACATTTATCTTAACTTAATAAAAATGAAAACTTATTTTTTAAAGCTTTTCTTAATTTTTTGTATTTAAAGCTAATTAAAAATGCTTAAAAACTAATTTAAATTGAGAAAAATAGCAAAACAACTTGAAAAAATCTGAAAATTTCAGGAAAAGTCTAAAATAAAATTAGGAATATAAGAAAAATGGAAAAATAGGGTGCTATGTGGAGAAAATAGGATCTGATGTGCAAAGTGCTTTAGAAATAAGCACTTGATAAGCCAAAAGCTCACCAAAAGCTACCAAACTGATATGGAAGCTACAAAGAGCTAAAAATGATCAAATGCAACAAGAATCAACAGGTTCTAACCACAGGATTGCAAGCTTGATCAGATTTGATGAAATGAATATAAGCTAAAAACAGTGAGAATGGTGCCAAGTTTGAGCTTATGCAAAAGCTTCAAAATAAGCTGAATATGAAAAACAGATGTGGGACTCTATTCTAGACCTGGGCAAGAACCTATAGACCAAAAACCAGCCCTTGCCAAGCTCAAATGAGCCCTGTGCACCAGCTGCAAGAACTGAAAAAATCTCAAAGATTCACTGAAACAGTGAGCAGGGCACTTAGGACCCAAAGGATGAGCTTGTTTGAAGCTTATAAAAATTTCATAAAATTTTACAAAAATACTGATAAGAAAGAGGACCAGTTGAAGTTCTAATACCCAAAATTCCATTGGCATTGACCCAGAATTGAATGCATGAAAAATCTTCTTAACTGACCCCAAAACAGGTTTTTAAGATTTTTGACTTTTTGATAAAACTAACAGTTTGACTTATTTGAGTTTTGATCATGATTTATCAACTGAAAATGATGTTACTAGGTTAATGAAGCCTACTGCAAGCTACACATATGTTATCCTAACACAAAATAAGCTTTTGATTCTCCAACACTCCAACAGTTAAGCTATAAGACAGATTTAAAGTTGATTTTGACCATATGTGTTTTGCAGGCATAAACTAAGACAGAAAAGAGCAAGATTAAGCTAAACAAACATGATCCAACAGAGGCTAAGCACTGAGCTAGCTTCTAGTATAGTTTATATGCTCAATCCAAACACCCCTTAAATCCAACTGATGTGTAAATTACACTAGGCTAGCTACTGATTTATCCTAAATCATTGATCCAACTGAGTTTTCTAGCTAAAATTAACACTAAATGAACAGACACAAACCATTCTAAACCATAAATACAAGATAAGCATAAAATGCAATTTGACTTAAAAATGTAAAATGAGAAATCCACTAACCACTGTGTCCAGCTTATGCAGGCCAGAACCAGAACCCAATCCTATCCTAATCTAACCTATTTCACCACTGCAACATCCCATATCAGCTTTCATTCCAGTTTGAACCCAAAGTTGACTTTCGTTGACCATGTAACAAAATGACTTAAATATTGAATGCAAGCTTGTACAAAGCTATCATAAGCTTATACAAGATTGTTTGAGGTGAAATACAAGCTATTGAAAGCTTAAATGTAAGGATTTGAGACTGAGATTTGCAACAGTGACCTGAAACATGAAATTTATCTAAACTTGGATTGAAAACTCAAAATCATATTACAAAGGTGATTTATCATAAATGTGATGCTAATAAGCTGAAATTACATCATTTAAACTAGAACTAAAACACTTAATTAAAAAACGACATTTTTAGAGAAAATTAAAACTAGCTAACTCTGGTTCAAGCTTCTCTCTTCTTTTCTTTTATACCACTTGCTTCCCCTTGACTTTCTGAGCATATCCCACCAATTTCTTTGACCATTGGATGAGTTGGAGTGATTATGGCCGTTGGATTGATTTTTGGCGCCAAAACGTGTTAGCCAGTTGAGGGGTTGAGTGAAGGGGTGAAGAGGCATTTAATGTTTCTTGGAGTTGTGATGAGGTGGGGGGACAAGGGGAGATGAAGGTGAGCTGGGGGGATGGGCTAGTTGAGTGATCAGTGATAGCAGTTGGGAGGGGGAAGAAAAACGCGCCAATGGTGGCTTGGTTTTAATTATTAAACGTGGGTTGGTCGGGTTGGGAGTTGGGTAAACGGGTTGGATGGGTAAAAGGACCGGGTTATGGGCTTGGATATGTAAAAGGGTTTGGGCTTGATATTAAAACAAGGGTCCATTTGGTTTAATAGTATACAAGGACCACAAATGCAATTTATCCAAACATGAGGACTGAAAATGCCAATTTTCCAAACTTATAACAAGGACCAAAAATGACAATCATTGATAGTGCAAGGACCCTATTTGCATTAAATTCTATTTTAAAATGTCCAAGGACTATATTTGCAATTTTCCAAAGTTTAGGGACCTTTCTTGCCAATTGACCAAAGAATCATTCAAGGATCATTTTTGATAACTTAAAATATTTTAGGGACCTTGAATGATATAATTCCACATTTTTGAATTCCAGGGACTAGATTTGACAACTTTTAAAACTTGGGGGACTAAAACTGCCAATTTTGCAAATTTGATACGTTTTTCATCTGATTTTGATCTTTTTGCATTTGAAACACATAAAACACTGATTTGTGATATTTTGATCATTTTGATGCATTTTTGAGTGTTTTCAGATGATTTTGCAGTTTATTTTGTACAAAAATGATGAGTATTTAGACACTCATCAATCCCCTACACTGAGATATTGCTAGTCCCTAGCAATGATTTGAAGCTTTAATGGATTTTAAAAACTCTTTACCAAAAGCCATCACTTCTGGAGTAGCCAAATGTTTCAGTTCAAGTAAGAACCATGGTACACCGATAACCATGTGATTTTGAGCAAACCACAAGCTTTCAACGGATTTGATTTTGTCTTTACCAGAAGCCGTACCCTTCTGGACTAGCCAACTCTTAGATAAATTATCAATATTATCTTTGGTGAGCTGATTACCAATTATGGTTTTTCCACTGCCTTTACCACAAGCCATAATCTTGCGGGCTAGCCAACTCTTTACTTTTTAGGATATGGTGAGTTGAGAACCATACAATTTTGGGCAAATTGCAAGCCATATAAACGGATTTGAGAAATCTTTACCAAGAGCCGTTTGCTCCTGGATTAGCCAATCCTTTAGTTTATCAAACATGGCGGACTGATAACCAAATGAGTAAGTGTAAAACACTTACTCCAAAAAAAATTTTGGCCAAAAACGGGGGAATTGGGTAGATAATATATGAAATTCGTGAGAATTTCCCCCCACACTTAGAAATGAATATTGCCCTCAATATTCAAAGTACCGGCGGTATGCCGAAACAAAGAACGTAAAAGGGAAATACTACGGCCATTATTTAGAAAGTTTTTTTTTTTTTTTTAAACATGTGGGCAACCCCCACACTAGGGTGGTAGAAAGTAGAAAGAAGTCCGAAATATGGGTGAAAACCCATATGGCATGCTACTGTTTTTGATTACCGAGTCGCTAGCTTGACTCGACCCCGAATTAATTTGTTCATGGGGAAGTAAGTGGAAGAAACAATCTCCATCGGACTTTCATTCAAGATGTTTGGATAAACATTTGAAGCACGTGAAAGTTCCACACCGACGAGATATATATAGAACCGGCTCAAAAATGATAATTGAAAATGCCGGGATCAAAAATAGTGTCCTCATTCCCGAAGGAGAAAAGGGAAAGAGCAACAACACCATTAGTGAAGAATGGAATAAATATGTGCATCACAATGCATGTCCATTCCTCATTAGAAAGAAGCAAATCACCATTTTTGACATTTTTAAGCTTAAATTTGAAGCTTTTATGGTGATTGGTAACAAAATTTCCGAGAGGGAGAGCTGGAAACGGTTCTTCAATCAATAGATTTTCAAGAAAGAGGATGTCTCCCTCCGAATCAAAGTAAGTATTGTCAATTCCTGTTGGAATCGACTCATCACTAAGAAAATCATCGACCTCCTTCCAAAAGTTGTCATCTTCCTCATCAGGAGTGAGAGAAGGAATGGAAGAGTCGGAAATGGGATAAGAAATGAGTGGATGATCATTATATAGGAGATTTCTAGTTTCTCCAAGATCGGCTTCAAAATCAAAGAGATCATCGTCACTTTCTAATGAAAGTGGAGTGATGTGAGTGAGTTCATCGGTGAACTCCTCAAGAAGAGGATCAGACTGTGGGAGTGATGCCTCAACATACTCGATGTCTCCATAAGATTTACAATCATCGCTAAAATCGGAGAAAGTCTCAAGATGATCATTTGAACACTCAAGAGGAAAGGGATATCACACAGATGCTCGAGAATTCCCTGTGACTCTCTTGGGATTGAGACAAGGCTCTCAACACTAGACGAGTCCATTTCTGGAATAGTGCTAAGAAGCTCATCCCCATGTTTAGAGAGTGAGTGGGAATATCGGGTGTGATAACAACAGACTGAGGGAGTTTAGAAGGACTAGCATACATATGTTTTATACTTAACATTTGTTCTTCTGTTAGTAATTCCATCATAGTCTTTTCTCCCCGATTCTTCATGGAAGGAGTTTCAACTGATGAACTTGATGAACCGTTATAAAATTGTAGAATATCAAGGATATCTTCATCATCATCGTCATCAGGAATGAAACGGAATCGAGAGCTAGATTTGGCTGCTTTTTCTTTTGCAATTGATTCCCTAACAGATTTTTCAAAGGCAATCTGGGAATCTAATTTAGCAGCCTGCTCTTCGGCTAACAAAACTTCCATGGATTTTTCATTTGGATTATTTTGGGATGACATAGCCGACTCCTCCTTAAGTTCTTTTAATAACTCCAGAGTCTTCAGTAGAAGGTCTGTCGTAGTTTCATGAGGAGTCGCTTGAATTATTTGGTACTGTGGAGTTGGTCTGATACTAAGAGTCGTAATTGTTACAAGGAAATGGGTTCCCTGTTTGACAATCCGAGCTAGAATGAGGACCTCCACAATACTCACAACAGTACAACTGATGTGGCTGTGAGTGGTATGTGTTGTAGTCATAATTGTTATCAGGAACCTGCTCATATACAAGCGTGTTTCCCATTGACAATCGAACTGGAATGTGAACCACCACAGTACTCACAACAAGAAACTGCTGAGTCTCACAGTGTGGTAGCCTGATGGAATAAATCACGTGTTATGGTAGGAATAGGGATCTTGGTTATAGATGCAACCCGTTTCCTGATTCTACCACGCTACAAGGCAATTGCCATCATTATAAGGACCACCACACCATTGACAACCAAGAAGGTGAGGATAAGACATAGAAAGAATCAAAGGTTAACAGAGGGTAAGAAATGAAGAATCAAAAAGGTGAGAGGGTAAAGAGGAATATTTTTGGTATTTTTGAAAAACATTTTGATAAAAACAAAGAATGAAAATGTTTTTGGCGTTTTTAACACTTTAGGAAAAGTGTTAATGAACTTTTTGGATTTTCTGAAAACTTTACAAAAAACTTTTTACAAAAGATGGGTATGTACAAGAATGGGTCTGAAAAAGGCTAAACACACGCTAAAGCCTCCCCGGCAGCGGCGCCAAAATTTGATCTGGTCCGAACCGTCAAGTCCTAACAGACTTAAAACAGCTTGGAACCAAATTCAATGAAGATCAGGGAATACAGTGAATTCCCGGGTCGTTATGTCCCACGGAGACTCAATGGTGTGCAAACACTAGATCAGACGATAGAATGATCACTAAGGATAGTGATCAGAAAGGATTAGGATAAGATAATTACACTACGTAAAAAGGTAATAAATAACAAATGACTTAAATACAAATTAAGAAAATTAAAAGATAAAATATATTAAATAAACGCTATCACTATATTTAAAGTGATGAACGTTTAAAACTTAAAACTAAAAACTTACGTTTAAAATAAAATTACGTAAACGTGCAAAATAAAAAGTGAAAGTAAAGAAGGAAAATACCTACGGATATGAAAAATACATTTTTACAATCCTAATTATATAAGAAATTTATTAGAAAAGGAAAATTATTTTTATGACTATTTATGTAATTATTATTAAATAAAAACTATTTTAAACTATTTAATAATACTCTAAAATAAAAGAAAATATGAAATAAGACTAGAAAAATAAAATTAAGATTTAGAAAAATCTAAAATATGATAAAACTAATTTTAAAACAGAAAATATATTTTTTAGACTTTTTATGTATTTATTATTAATTAAAAACTATTTAAAACTAATTAAAATGCTAAAAAATACTTTTTAAACTAAGAAAATTATGGAAAAATACTTTTTATGACTTTTACATTTATCTTAACTTAATAAAAATGAAAACTTATTTTTTAAAGCTTTTCTTAATTTTTTGTATTTAAAGCTAATTAAAAATGCTTAAAAACTAATTTAAATTGAGAAAAATAGCAAAACAACTTGAAAAAATCTGAAAATTTCAGGAAAAGTCTAAAATAAAATTAGGAATATAAGAAAAATGGAAAAATAGGGTGCTATGTGGAGAAAATAGGATCTGATGTGCAAAGTGCTTTAGAAATAAGCACTTGATAAGCCAAAAGCTCACCAAAAGCTACCAAACTGATATGGAAGCTACAAAGAGCTAAAAATGATCAAATGCAACAAGAATCAACAGGTTCTAACCACAGGATTGCAAGCTTGATCAGATTTGATGAAATGAATATAAGCTAAAAACAGAGGAGAATGGTGCCAAGTTTGAGCTTATGCAAAAGCTTCAAAATAAGCTGAATATGGAAAACAGATGTGGGACTCTATTCTAGACCTGGGCAAGAACCTATAGACCAAAAACCAGCCCTTGCCAAGCTCAAATGAGCCCTGTGCACCAGCTGCAAGAACTGAAAAAATCTCAGCATTCACTGAAACAGTGAGCAGGGCACTTAGGACCCAAAGGATGAGCTTGTTTGAAGCTTATAAAAATTTCATAAAATTTTACAAAAATACTGATAAGAAAGAGGACCAGTTGAAGTTCTAATACCCAAAATTCCATTGGCATTGACCCAGAATTGAATGCATGAAAAATCTTCTTAACTGACCCCAAAAAGTTTTTAAGATTTTTGACTTTTTGATAAAACTAACAGTTTGACTTATTTGAGTTTTGATCATGATTTATCAACTGAAAATGATGTTACTAGGTTAATGAAGCCTACTGCAAGCTACACATATGTTATCCTAACACAAAATAAGCTTTTGATTCTCCAACACTCCAACAGTTAAGCTATAAGACAGATTTAAAGTTGATTTTGACCATATGTGTTTTGCAGGCATAAACTAAGACAGAAAAGAGCAAGATTAAGCTAAACAAACATGATCCAACAGAGGCTAAGCACTGAGCTAGCTTCTAGTATAGTTTATATGCTCAATCCAAACACCCCTTAAATCCAACTGATGTGTAAATTACACTAGGCTAGCTACTGATTTATCCTAAATCATTGATCCAACTGAGTTTTCTAGCTAAAATTAACACTAAATGAACAGACACAAACCATTCTAAACCATAAATACAAGATAAGCATAAAATGCAATTTGACTTAAAAATGTAAAATGAGAAATCCACTAACCACTGTGTCCAGCTTATGCAGGCCAGAACCAGAACCCAATCCTATCCTAATCTAACCTATTTCACCACTGCAACATCCCATATCAGCTTTCATTCCAGTTTGAACCCAAAGTTGACTTTCGTTGACCATGTAACAAAATGACTTAAATATTGAATGCAAGCTTGTACAAAGCTATCATAAGCTTATACAAGATTGTTTGAGGTGAAATACAAGCTATTGAAAGCTTAAATGTAAGGATTTGAGACTGAGATTTGCAACAGTGACCTGAAACATGAAATTTATCTAAACTTGGATTGAAAACTCAAAATCATATTACAAAGGTGATTTATCATAAATGTGATGCTAATAAGCTGAAATTACATCATTTAAACTAGAACTAAAACACTTAATAAAAAAAACGACATTTTTAGAGAAAATTAAAAACTAGCTAACTACCCTTCAAGCTTCTCTCTTCTTTTCTTTTATACCACTTGCTTCCCCTTGACTTTCTGAGCATATCCCACCAATTTCTTTGACCATTGGATGAGTTGGAGTGATTATGGCCGTTGGATTGATTTTTGGCGCCAAAACGTGTTAGCCAGTTGAGGGGTTGAGTGAAGGGGTGAAGAGGCATTTAATGTTTCTTGGAGTTGTGATGAGGTGGGGGGACAAGGGGAGATGAAGGTGAGCTGGGGGGATGGGCTAGTTGAGTGATCAGTGATAGCAGTTGGGAGGGGGAAGAAAAACGCGCCAATGGTGGCTTGGTTTTAATTATTAAACGTGGGTTGGTCGGGTTGGGAGTTGGGTAAACGGGTTGGATGGGTAAAAGGACCGGGTTATGGGCTTGGATATGTAAAAGGGTTTGGGCTTGATATTAAAACAAGGGTCCATTTGGTTTAATAGTATACAAGGACCACAAATGCAATTTATCCAAACATGAGGACTGAAAATGCCAATTTTCCAAACTTATAACAAGGACCAAAAATGACAATCATTGATAGTGCAAGGACCCTATTTGCATTAAATTCTATTTTAAAATGTCCAAGGACTATATTTGCAATTTTCCAAAGTTTAGGGACCTTTCTTGCCAATTGACCAAAGAATCATTCAAGGATCATTTTTGATAACTTAAAATATTTTAGGGACCTTGAATGATATAATTCCACATTTTTGAATTCCAGGGACTAGATTTGACAACTTTTAAAACTTGGGGGACTAAAACTGCCAATTTTGCAAATTTGATATGTTTTTCATCTGATTTTGATCTTTTTGCATTTGAAACACATAAAACACTGATTTGTGATATTTTGATCATTTTGATGCATTTTTGAGTGTTTTCAGATGATTTTGCAGTTTATATTGTACAAAAATGATGAGTATTTAGACACTCATCAACTCCTGTACTTGTGCCATATGATGAAAGCTCAGAAAGTGATGAAGAGCAACTGGATACCTCATACAGGAAGAAGTTCAAATTCCTTAGACTCCAACACGTGGCAAAATAATTTGCTAAAGAACAAATGGGTGGCCCCGGAGGGTCAAGTGGTGCAGCTCAACCTTCACCAGATCCTGATGCGGTTAATCAACCCGATAAGGGATCTGGTGCCACCACTTTGGTACAACAACCGACACGTGTCGAAGATACTCTTGAATTTGATTTTGAAGAACCAGAATCCTGAGAAGCCGAGAAGATTAAAGTCGATGAAGAAGCTGCAGTCAAAGCCAAAGCCGATGAACAAGCTAAGACTGGCAATGAAGAAGATGTTGAGTATGATACGTTTCTTCTAGATAGTCCCGCACGATCAAAGGAAGAAACTTCTGAACCACCAAAGGACCCGGAGTCTCCTCACATCTCATCATCATCCGATTCTTCTTCTCACTCTTCACCACCACCATCAAAGAAATCAACCAAATCATCATCCAGATCAGTGAAGAAGCCTACTCCATCTTGGATCTCTCAATCTAAGAATCGAATCGTTAAAGCCGTCCAACAAGTCGAAAGAAGGACAGTTCTACAAAACTGAATTGGTTTGCTGACCAAATACAGTATCTACATGATGAGAATGACAAGATGCAGAATGAAAGGGAGTACGTACATGAAGCTCATGCGGATGATCTACAAGGGAAGATGGACAGAATGATCCAAGGCTACACTCACAAGTACCTTCTGGATATCGTTCCTAAAGTCACAAAGGAAATGTTTACCAGGCAACTATATCCGAATCTTATGCAGATAGCCAAGCAAACTATAAGATCAACACCCTTAACCGTCACAATCAATCCATCTGATCCTGTAGTTTTCTCGGATAATGAATTGGTGGCCAAGCTTGTCACACAAATGTCTACACAATCTGGGACATTTACTTCTGATGAAGGAAATTTGTTTCAAGCATTGCTAGACTACCAACTTCAAGAAGCATGCAGATTCGAAGGTGAAAAGTCTAAACGTCCTAGAGACGATGA
Organism: Chrysanthemum makinoi; assembly: GCA_910596185.1. Taxonomy (NCBI): domain Eukaryota; kingdom Viridiplantae; phylum Streptophyta; class Magnoliopsida; order Asterales; family Asteraceae; genus Chrysanthemum; species Chrysanthemum makinoi. The sequence goes on from OU343224.1 coordinate 272,745,099, forward strand.
AGATAAGGATCAGGATAAGAATGATGAAGCTAAACGACAAAAGAAGTATGGTGAATCATCTTCCATGCCACCACCTCCCCAACGCCTCCCCGCTCAACAAAGGTCTCCTCCTCGTTCTTCTATCAATAAACCTCATGATTCTGAGACACCACCCTGCACTCAAAAAACCGGTGATTACTTTGAGTATACGGGTGGTGACGATGAAGAACACCATGAGCCCCTACAACAACCCACCTCTCCCAAACAAGTAAAGAAACTAGAACCCTCATCTAGGCCTAAGAAACAGAAGAAAAAGGCGCCCAAGGCTGACTTCCTATCATGGCTAGATGAAGAAACCACAGAGGAATTTGAATGGTTTTCTACACTTGTCAATTCCACTCCCTACCTCAAGAAGGTCAAGATCCGTAGACGGCAATACACTGGAGCATGCTAAGATTATGCAAGAAAAGTTCCATGTGAAGAAGATGACGAAATCCTAGTTGAGGCGAATCAAGAATAATGCTTTTCAACTGTGGAAAGACAGCTCAGAAAGTGCCATCGAGGTCGAATATCACCTTGAAAACATTGCTCGAGCTATGTCTAACAACATGGATTGGCTCAACCCTGAAGCAAACATCGACTTCACCAAACGGACAATCCTCTATACTACACCGACGTCAAAACCTCTACCAACAATTGGCCAACCAGATGAACCAAGGATTCCATTCAGACATTTCTTCAACAAAAACCTGGAATTTATTCTTCATGGTGGCGATGGTTCAAGGAAGTATGCTACATCTCTGACACTTCCATTCCCAGCAGCCGAATACTCAAACTATATAGCTATCGAGGAACGTGCCAATCACTTGTTCTCCAACAAAGTGGAAGCCTACAACCGAGATGCACTGTACGGGATTCATCATTGGCTGGAACGCCGAAGAATCTACTACGAAGTCGCCAGGTTCAGAAGTCTCAACATGCAGTATTCAGTTCTAAAAGTATCGTTGCCATCAAACACGCCGATCTTTCATCTAAGTGGGACTACACCTTCCTAAAGAATATCGTGGTCAAACGACAAGATGAAAGGGATTATGCATTCTCTGACGCTGACTTTGAGAATTTGTCTATCAACGACATCGAAGACATGTACCTTGCCAAAGTACAGGTCGTATGAGACAATTCTCCACTGAAGTACAACGTGAATTCATCAAGTCAGTGCTCATCTTCATCAGACGCATAGTTTTTAAAGAACGTGTAGAAGATATCCAGCCGGCAGTTGAATCTTATCAGACCCGTGTCAACTTCACTCCACCGCAGCTTGATCTACCCGATATCAACCAGATTCCACAATATACGCCATCAGAAACCTTTCGGCGTCGTTTACCGCAGTGAACTTCAAAGAAATTGCTTGATGGCGTGCCGAGATCTTCATAAGTTTGGAGATCACACTTTGAAGATGGTTAGGGACGGATTGGCTTACCGGTTGAAGGATATGCATCAGAAGATTGGGTCTCCTAAGTGATGGAATTCTCAAGATCGGAGGGACGTGAAGAGGATCATCACCATGATTGATGAACGGCCAGATCGACGGGATCAGTTCGTAAGACTGGAAAGTTATGTTGGTGGTCGACCCGGAGAAACATCATCGGCTTTCAACGCCCGATTCACACTCCTGGCGACATCTCTAGACTACCGGTACCCCTTGAACTGCTTCTTTCATTACATATTTGGATGTATGATTTATTATGTCGATGGCTTGTGAACACATTACAGTGTACAACCCGTACTTGTAAATAAAGGACCCTGTGGTACGCTTCAGTGCCACAATCCTTATAAAAGGAGCGAAAGCTTCTTACTTTTGAGTAAAACCTATCAAACCTTTCATTTTTCAAGGTTTTGCTCAAAAGAACAAGTACTTTCCCTTATGATTTTCAAAACCTCAACCGTTTATAACACTCGTTGAGGGGGAGTACTTGAATTAAAACTTTGTTCAAAAATTGTTCACAGTGGTCATTCTTCCCGCAACACTCGAAATGGTCATATTTATTCTCAACTTTTCAAAAATAACATCACATATGCCATTTTTGAGGGGGAGAAAATACGTGATAAGAAATATGTTGTGTAAATGCAAATGAATCTTTGTGCTATAGACTTAACCCATGAATTGACGAGATCTTAACTGTTAGTAACTCGAAAAGACTTGTCCGGGACGGGTAATAATTTCAAGCTAGTTCGCTAGTGATGTAAACGTGTCTCGCAAAGGACTTGTCTGAGTAGAATGTACCATTCGAGAAACTCTTGGTAGACATGAACTCTGACGGGTTTGACAACCTTTCGAGGATTGTCTACACCTTCAAGGTAGTTATTAGAGCTAGTTGTCACCTAAAAGCTGACAATGCAACTCTTTAACTATGCCACGTAACCGTGTCTCATGGGGGAATGTCTATCTTGAGTTAATCAATTCAAAATGTGCGCGCTCTTTCCTCATTGTGCATTTTAACCGTTAAAACTCTTAAGCACATGTGGAGGGGAAGTATTTATGCAAAATATTTTCTCAACAGTGGTACTAAAATGTTTTTCATTCACAAACACTTTGAGAGATTTTTCACAACAGTGGTTTTTATGGCAACATAGGTTAGTCATGGAGTTATAAGGTGACTAAGGTTAGGAATAACCGTCCTATGATCCGCCAGAGCCGGAGGGATCTACCCAAGGACACCACAAATAGTTAGTATTTAGAAGTCCTTAGGTATGATTGTAAAAAGGAGAAAATGAGAATCGGAGAAAGAAGGGGTTGAAGAATTAAAAAGAAATGCAAAGAAAAGGGTGAAAAGAAATAGCCCTCCAGATTATTCAACTTAGGGCAGACACCGGGTTCAATTCATATGCTACTGGTTGTCACTAGATGACACCGGTATTGAAGATTAAAAGCTGTCATGGACCCAGTGACGCATGCACTAAACCTTCTTAACCACTCAAGTTTCTCTCAACAGAAGCTTGTTTCATTCTCACAGGGAACCCTAAGTAAACTATCGGCTTTATGCTTAGAGATTGCTGGTATTGAAGAAGGAGACCCTCTCCCTAGTCTCCGCTCAGGAAAACCAAAACGCACTATTGAGTCTAGAGCCACGAGATTCATCAAAAGACCTCTTGGGTACACTTGACATTTCATCACTTGATATTCAACAATAAGAATTTCAGTGGTACGTTATCGAGTCCTTCACAGATCTTAGCAATCTGTCGAGAACATTTATGAGAGGTTCACATTTGTGATCCTTAGTGATTGAATGGAAACTCCTGCCAGGGTCAACATCAAACAGCCTTGACAGGAGGTCGCTTCGGCAACTCCCCGTGGATTGCGCTTAGTGGTCTCAAACGGTCTACAGTCGTGAGGTGATGCTTCGGTGTACCTCCGCGACTCATCTGAATCGTAGGTGTACTTCGGTACATCGTGTTATCTCACTTGTGGGAATCCGATTTAGGAACGGCCTTTGTAAGAATTAGAGTTGTGTTTTCACACTATGCTGTTAACACTCTCGTAGTTCAAACTTGTAAGTGCCGGAATCCGCTTATTACTAACCGTTTTAATGTTTACTTCTTATGGAAGCTCAGGAGCGGAATGATCGCGGCAGATTCTTCTCATGCTCACGCCAACATCATCACTAATGGAAGTTCTATCCAAAAGCAACACAACAGTCATAATGATTCTTCGTCAAATCAAAGAATCTACAAAGTTAAAGACTTAAAGAACTTCATCAGTACTGAATTCAAACGTCAAAAGAGCGTGTGAGCATGTTGAAGAATGACATGGAGACACGCAGCGAAGGCACTGAGGCAGATTTGATGCAGACAACAACATACTATCACTTTCATCACTAAGAACAATGATCAAAGAACAAAGTTAAAGATGACGTCAAAGCATAACTGTTCAAAGTAAACTATCTCTCTACACTGGGAGATTGTTCAAATCAAGGCAATTCTTCTCACAAGAAAGAAGAATGTCAGAAGACGTCAAAGCTACTATTACATCAACGCCTTCACCGTTTTTCATCACCAACACTTGAGTGTTTGTTACTCATATGTAATAACACTTGAGGGGGAGATTGTTGGAATCACTCCTAAACCTTATTCAAGTGTTAGTTACACATATGTAATAGTTAGCTTATTATGGCCTTTATGTTTGTTATTAGCCTTAAGCTTATGTAGAAGGCCCATGAGCTTAGGCCCAAGCCCATAGGAGAAAGGGAAGGAGTAGGAGTGTTCCCCTAGCTCCTTTCCTATAAATACTTTGTAATAACCCTCACTTGAGGGTTGGTTGTTCAAGTTTTTCTTTCACTCACATCATTACGCATAACCGGTCTTACTATATCGTGTGTGTGTGTTTGATTTCTTGTTCAATCGCCTCTCTATCTTTCTTATAAGCTTGTGTGGTAAACCTTGTGACCTAACATAGTTTTATCAGGGCATTTGACAGCATTAGACATAACATTCACACCACATTCATGATTAGTAACAGAAAACAAGCAGTCATCATTACATGGTTTGCGAATAGTAGCAGAATTCGAATTAATTACAGTACGCTTATAGCTAATACTAGAATCAACACGATTCGTTTTATTCAACTCAGACTTAATATTCCTAGGGTGATCTTCTACTCTCTTCCAATGCACATTCTTAGCTTGTGAGGTCCTATCTTGCTTGGTATTGCCTGGAGGCTTTGACCCGCTTGCTTTTATGTCACTGATTACTCCTGTAGAGGGAATTATGGGAACATTAGTTGGTTGATCTACTTTTTGCATTCCTGAACTAGACGTGCAAGGATCTGAACTACTTGAAGGCACATTAGTGTTCACTTTCCTAACACTGGGCATAGAATGATTTGAATGCTTGGCACTAGGCATAGAACAAGGCATCACATCTTTTTCTTTCGCACCTAAGGATTTAGGACATGTTGCAATTAAACATTCTAGCAGCTCCTGAGATCGTTTGGCCTGAATGCAAGCAAACCTAATTTATCTGTCCAGAGGCTTATTTATGAAATCCTCTTCCACAATCTCACGGAGACATTCTAGACTATCCTTAAGGTGAGCACGATAGTTATGAAACACAAGTTCATTATTCCTAAGATGAGGAGGGATGTATTTAACAATCACAGTATATTTGCAGTCTGAGGATGACTTTGATGCAACATTCTCATCAAAGACAAGTGGCAGTTTCCCTTTTTCCTGACTCCTCAGATTCTCAATTTCTTTATGTAAAGACGTTATTTTTTAGTTGTTTTTGTCACGAGTGATATTCATTGAATCATATAACTCTTTAAAGTGTCGTTTAACTTTTTCATTTTTTTCCAGAAAACTTTCGTTTTCCTTTTGTAAAGCATTAACCAAGTTTTGAAGATGAAAAGTTTGAGAATACTGAGAATCTAAAGGAGGAGGCATTTGGGAGCCAGTCACATTGTTCTTTTCACCCTTTAATTGAGAAATTTTGGGCTTTCAACTTTCTGATCGTGTTACAATGAGCTTGAATCTGTTCATCACGTTTGTTTATCTGAAAAACTGCATCAAACTCTGGAACATCTGAGGATGTCATGATATTTGAGGTTTTGACATTTTCTTTAAGATGTTGATATTTTAGTTGTAAGTCAAAATGTTCAACTTCTAGTTTAGAAAGATGTTTTACCAAATTATTGTGATCATCCTGATCAATTTTCTCATTTAGTTTAGAATTAATCTTTTCAAGCTCAATGACACGATCATGAGAGACTTTCAGAGCAACATGATAATTCATGAAATTGAGAAGCATTAATGGAACAATTCAGTAGCAGTTGTAAAACACATCTTAAATAATACATTCAAATAAGATTCTCATTCAATGTATGCAAGTTCTTCCTCTCAATCTCATTATATTTTAATTCTCGCTCATAGTCACTAACCTCAACTAACATTGCATCAAATTCCTTTTCCATTTCTTTAATATCTGAATCCATCCCCTTTTTAAGACTCTCAAATTGATCTTTTAGTTGTTTAAAGAAAGGCATGACCTCAGTTAAATAGCATTCTTTAGTTTGCTCAAAATCCCTTTCCCCTTCAGTTATCCCAGTGGGTGTGATCATTTTCTTACAAGTTTTCTCAAAATCAACAAATAATTGAAAAATAACATATTGACTGATTAAGGTCTTGCTTTTAGTGGCAATAGTTCTAGGAACTAAATGCATTGGTGTGTTCGGAGGATACACAGTCGTTGAAGGCATTTTCCTAAGGGGAGGGTTTGTTACAACAAGATTATCTGCTTTTTGCTTATCTAAATCCTTTTTCCAGAACACTTGTTCGGGTGTTAACAACGTTTGAGGCTTAAACTTGTTCAAGGAAATCCAATTTTCCTTTTTGTAATCATGGGGTTTGATCGTTATGTTATTCTCTTTACATTCAGGATCTTCAAGCTTCTTATTCATTTTCTCCCTAGATGCATCATCTAATTTTCTATCTTCCTCAGTGCACTCAACGCAACTAGGTTTCTGTCTAGGTCTAAGAATCTCATTGCCATCATAGATTACATTATGAGCAGCACTAGCCTTTTTAACAACCTCAGGATTAGGTTCCACAACAAGGGGAATGCTATGCTTATTGCTTAAGACTCTATGCTTAGTGATCAAGTGAGCAGTCTGAATGGTATTCCCTTGTACGTACAACTTATTTTTTAGCTTGTTTTTCAAAGTTTTTAGATTGGAAAAATCATTCAAAAGTTTCGATTCCTTAGCGTTGAATTCTTGCTTAAGCATTTTAACATTTTCTTGAAGTTCTTGTTTTTGCTTAGCAGTTTTAGAAAGCTTTTCTTGTAAGGAGTTTAACTCTTGTTTTAATACTTCTTCTCTAAAATTACTTTTTTCTAATAATTGTATGCATTTGGTCATCCATTTCCTGCTCACGGGTGGTTAACTCAAACTTAGCACGTTGTTCATAAATAGCAACTTGTTCTTTATAGGCATTCAGTTCAGAGATAACAGAATCATCAGGGGCACATGCAGTGTATTCATTAAAAGTATAATCATCATTGACTGCAAAAGATGCATTACTTGGTACAACCTCACTTTCACTTTGCTTCATATATTGATCATATGGGACAGTATTGCTATTATCCTCATCATCAATATCTGATTCATAAGTTTTAAGAGATTGTACTTTATTATGCATCTTTTGCTCATCAACTTCATCATATAGTTTTAATACCTCTGAGATGATTGATTCTTTGGATGGACCAGCTTGCTGTGATGATGAGACCTTAGGAGAGACCATTGGAGAAATGCTAGCCATGAAAATTGTCTGTGCAGTAGGTTCATCATCGACGTCAGAGTCGTATGCATCACATTCGGCGACTTGAAAGGCATTCTGATGATTGTGACCTATTTCCTGAATTGGCTGCTCATCCACATCTGCATCATATGTCTTGGCATTGCCCTAAGCAAGAAACAACAACTCCTCTTCATCCAAAGCTGCACCATTGTCCTGAGCTTGCACGAGCAACATCTTGTCTCTGACGTATTCTGCATTCTGTGGACGTTTTGGAGATGTGCAGTTTCTAGCAATGTGTCCCTCACCACCACAGTTGTAGCATTTGACTGGCTTTGCATGTCCTTGATTTGGATTTCTTCCACGATTCTGATTTGTTGCATATCCTCTACCAACTCCACCTCTTCCTTATTCATACTGTCTTTCTTGAACTGGTTGTACCACAACCTTCCCATCTCTGACAGTAGCATGATTGTGTGGATTGGATGTTGTTCTGAGGTTATTGTTGGTGTGTGGGAGAGAGTTCATGTTTTGACTAACCATGAGAGACAGTTGATTGATGAAGTTTTCCATGAGTGTGTTTGAGTCGGGAGGCTTATATGCTGGATCAGGAATGAGCTTGTAATTACCATTACCCATGGGTATGACTTGAGATGCTTTGGTGGTAATACCAACATTGGTGTAGAAAGCTGTAGAATCATTTGGTGAGCTTGTTTCTCCCTGATTGGTTTTGAACTAATCCAGAATCCTTTTTTCAAACATAGCATGCCTCTCATTCTGAAGAAGGAAGGCATACAATTTCTCATAGTTTGTATTCTTTAGTCCTTTGGTTAGCTTCACAGAGGTGACAAATTTGTGCCATTCGGGATTCATGTTGTTTACAAACTTTGAATTCAGCTGAATGTTTGGCATGGTCATTTTGATATTCCTCATATCATTCACAAGCTTATGAAATCTCACGTAGTACTCATAGACACTCTCATCTGGTTTCATCTTGAAGTGCTCAAACTCATCATACAGTTGTGATTCTCTGTCTTCCTTAGTTAATTCAGATGCTGAGAGAAGCATCTTGACATTATCCCAAACTGCCTTGGCTTCAGTGTTGTGATTGATAAGCTTGTAGATATCTTTTGGAAGACCCTGAAGTATAATGGTAGAAGCCCTGATATCAGCATCGAATCTCTTTTTCTCCTTATCACTGAGCTCATCATACATTTTTGGTCTGTCCAGTCCAAAGATCATTGTTCCATCAGCAGCAGTATCAATTATGTCTCTTGTAGTCTCAATCTGATAAGGTCCTTCATCAATTGATTTGAGAATGTTGACCCCATTTTCCTTTCCAAGACAGTACAATCGGATTCGTTGAGCCCATGAGTCATAATCAGTTATGTCAAGCATAGGTGGACGAGTATCTGATCGAGCTGCTTGAACGTCCTCAGCTACAGAAGAAACGATAGTAGGTACGATGTTTGACATGATTACAAGTTCTACGGGATTTTACTATTCCTTGATTAAACCGGGAAATTGATTCTTTCACGGGATTTTACTAAACCAAAAGAACAACCATAAAAATGTAACACGAAGAAATAACAAGTCTCAATAGACAAGTAGCTAAACAGTCAACTCGCTTAGTTAACAACTCGCAAAACAACCAACTCGCTTAAAGAAACAAGTCGCTTAAAGAACCAACTCGCTTAATAGCCAAGTCGCATATAGAGACAACTCGCTTAATAGCCAAGTCGCAAACAGAGACAACTCGCTTAACCACCAAGTCGCTTAAACTAAATCGCTAGCTGTACAACTCGCTTAATAGCCAAGTCACTTTAGAACTCAAGTCGCTTAAAGAAACAACTCGCTTAGAACCCAAGTCGCATAAAGAGTCAACTCGCTAAATAGCCAGGTCGCATATACCAACTCGCTTCCAATAACAAAGCAACTCGCTTCGAAGAAACAAAAGTCCGAGACTCAACTCGCTTCGTACAACTTTCACAAATAACCACTTTATCAATCAAAAACAACCAAACCACAATGATTTAAGCCTTCCAATTCAAAACCTAAACACATATGATGATCCTAAATACAAAAGTACACACAAAATTCAAACTTTAACACTAGAATTTGTCCAAATGAACCACACACTCCTAAACACTTAAAACCCCAAAACCTTATAAAATCCACCAAAACAAAGAGCATGAAAGATGAGTGATCAAACCATGGCTTTTGATACCAATTGTAGGATATAGGATTTCACAAACACACTAAACCATAATCAAATGGGGCGTTCAATGTGTTTAGAGAGAGAAAGTTCTAGAGAGAGAAAGGGAAGAGAGTTGGGAACTATGTGAAATAAAGAAAAATGGTATTGAAGCTCCAACCCTCTACCTTGGGAGGTAGAGGGTATTTATAGTGTCTTACAAATAAACGCCACCTACGGGCTATGGATCAGGCATACAGTGGGTAAAGACCCGTCCGTCCTCCACGGTGTAACTTAACAAACTACTTTCTAACATAACATGACTACGACTACGAGCTTTCTAACGAATACATATACTTGAGGTGACCGACTCTTTAATGACTGAATTTTCTAATTCCTAACAGATTTGGATTTAGAGCCTACAAGTAATCAAATTCAAGTGATGATGACATAAAATAACATTTTATCAATTTAAAATAACATGTAATCAAATACAGTTTAGTGAAAAATAATTCAGAAATTCTTACGCAGGCAATTGGTGCCTATCCTCCTGGAGGGACCACGAGGTGGCGAATTACCTCCATCGCCACCGTGAGACCTAGCTACAACATCTGCCATCTGTTAAACGAACATAGAAATTAGTGAAGAAACATATATATAATTAAATAAATGAATAAATAATTAAATAAATAAATAAACAATCAAACAAATAAACACATTTAACAATATATATCAACAAGATAATTATAATAATTAAATAAATAAATAAACAAACAAATAAACACATTTAACCACTCGATAACAATTTCATTCAAATAATTAAGTGTTGTTCTACAAATTACAATTCGAGATTAATCTCCCACATCATCATCATAAAATTCAACATTATTAGTACTGTCATCTTCATCATCTTCATTCTCGTGGTCATCATCATCATCAGATGCTAAATCATGAGAAATGTGATCATATAATCAATATCATCTTCGTCTTCCACAATAGTGATAATTGGTGGTGGTGCCTCAACTTCCGCTGGTTGAACATCTATATTTATAATGTTATAATCCAACTGATCCAACTCAGCAGAAAGTGTGATATGTGATGAGTTGTTGTCATGTACAACATCCTGATTATCTTCTACGACAATGATATTCGGGTTCCAAATCTTTCGATGATAAGAATCTTGGACGGCCTTCCAATTACCACGTTTACCCGGGAAATCAAGGTAAAATACTTGTGTTGCTTGCGTTGCAAGGATGAATGGTTCATTTTGAAACGATACACGATCGGTCATAATTTGCGTAATGTTGTTTCTATAGGTACAACGTTTTAGACGATTACTGTTATTAGTGTCGAACCATTTGACTTTGAACAACACAACATTGAATGAAATATATGAAAACTCGAGAATTTATTCAATCTGGCCATAATGCATTCCTCCATTAGGGTTAGGAGTTGAAATTCCGCTGTTTTGAGTTGAACGACGTAAATCACGGTCGTGTAAAGTAAACTTCACACCGTTGACTATGCAAGAGATGACTGAGACTGCAGTACATTATGGTCCACAAGCCAAAGCGAATAACTCGGCGGTACAACTTGGGTCCTTCTGTACTTTTAATTCACGAATCTATGAAAAAGTTAAGAATAGATAGATATGAGTAATAGTCGTTATTTTTACAGGGTAATACATACAATAAGTCTATCTTCATCTCAAACCAGCGAGGAAACCCTTCTTGCAAGTCTCTGCCAGGAAATGCCCTGTAAATATTCATGATATTAGAATAAGTCGTCGAATAACAACTTACGTGAAACAAATTTTGAAATAAAACGCGTACCTCTTGTACGCGTTCATGTACGGGTCGATTTCATGACTGTTGTGTAGTACGTACCATACTACTTGCTTCATTGTGTCTGAATTAAACCGAACTAATGATAGTTTACCATTCTTTTTGCAGACTGATCGAAACACCTCAAATCAACTTGTTGGCCTTGGACCGTCCTCATTCCGGTCAGGACGATTAAATCTCGTCTCAACACCCCGAAAATAATGCGAACAGAAAGTTAATGCTTCATCAGCAATATAACCCTCAGCTATTGAACCTTCAGGCTTAGCTTTATTTCTGACATAATTTTTTAGCTTTTTCATGTATCTTTCAAATGGATACATCCACCTCATGTAAACAGGACCGCCTTCAATAGCCTCTTCCGGTAGATGACTAACCAAGTGAATCATAATGTCAAAAAACGCTGGAGGATATATTTGCTCGAAACTGCACAAAATATTGATCAGTTGTTCTCTAGCTTTCAACATGTCATCCACCATCAAAGTTCGAGCGCATATTTGTTTGAAGAATGAACAAAGCTCGATTATTGGTGTTGCGGTGGTTTGGTCCTTCAAGTAATTTTGAAGTCCAGCAGGAAGCAACCGTTGCATCATTATGTGACAGTCATGAGCCTTCAAGCCTATTATGTTGCTATCGTTGTCGGTCACTTTACGCTTGAAGTTAGATCCAAACCCATCAGGTAGTTTAACACCTTTGATGAATTAAGAAAAAAAAAATAGGATATTAGAATAAGTTGTCGAAATGAATACGCGAATTAATTCGAACAAATAAATTTTCAAATAAAACGCGTACCTTTAATGAATTGACAAAAAAGTTTTCTTTCTTCGGTTGTGAAAGAGTACGTAGGATGAGGCTTAGAGCACTTCCCGTTTCCTTTGTTGACGAGCCACAAGTCAGTACGAATATTCAAATTTTGTAAGTCTTGTCTTGCCTTGTTGGTGTCTTTTGATTTGTCATTCATTAACAAAGTACCCAACACACTCTCACACACATTGTTTTCGATATGCATGACATCTAAATTGTGTTTTAGTATAAGAAAAGACCAATACTCTAGCTCGTAGAAAACAGATTTTTTTGTCCAATTCAATTCGCGATCAGGATCACGTTTTTTGTTCGCACCCCCATATCTTGGATGTTTCCCCGGGAGATGTTTAGGCAATCTTCTTAGTTGATCCAAGATGTCATCACTGGTAAATTTTCTAGTAGGGTCTGTATCATCTACCTCTGTATAGAATGCGTATCATCTACCTCTGTATAGAATGCCCTTCTGTTCTTCTGCCATTTATTGGTCGTGCTTAAGAATCTTCTGTGACCAACATAAGCGGTTTTGTTTAACACGCGCATAGCTGGAGTGTCTACATTACATGTCGTACATGCCTTGTAACCTTGCCCACTCCACCCAGACAAACTACTTCGAGCGGGAAAGTCATTGATAGTCCATAAAAGGGCTGCTTTCATATAGAATTCGGTGCCTGTAACGGCATCCTTAGTCATGACTCCATCTTTCCATAAAGTCTTTAGGTCATCAATCAAAGGCCTCAGGTAAATATCAATATCCTTTCCTGGTGATTTGGGGCCCGGAATTAACAATGTCAACATAAGAGAAGTCTCTCTCATACATATCCAGGGAAGCGTATTGTATGTGGTTAATATGACCGGCCACATGCTGTATGACTGACTAAGGTTGCCGTACGGATTGAAACCATCAGCAGCCAACCCTAACCGGACGTTTCTTTTTTCTTTAGAAAATTCCTTCGAATACTTGATGTCAAATTTCTTTCATGCTTGACCATCAACCGGGTGTTGCATCTTACCGTTCTCCCTAGAATGCCCAGACGCATGCCAAGTCATATGTTTTGCAGTGTGTTTAGACTTGTACAAACGTTGTAGTCTAGGAATGATAGGAAAGTAACGCAACACCTTGTTAGGAACTTTCTTCCCCAGTGTGTTCTTTTCTTTCCATCTACTAGCGCCGCAGATCGGACAAGTCTGCAAATCTTCGTTACCCGCTCCCCGATATAAAAAGCAATCATTTACACAAGCATGTATCGATTCATATCCTAACCCGATAGTTTTAAATGTCTTCTTTATTTCATAGTATGACGATGGCATGTTGTATCCTAGAACGGGCGGGAAAACTTCCTTGAATAAAGTTAGTAACTCATTAAATGTGGTGTCACTCAGTTTACCTTTGACCTTGATGTGCGTAATCTTTGCCATAAAGTCTAATGAAGACATCCACTCACAGGCTGGGTATAGTTTTTCGTTGGCAGTGGCAAGTAACTCCTCATACTCATTACGTTGAGGAATTGCGTCGTTACTTGTCTCGCCAATATTTCCTTGAGTTGGATCATCTGGTTTGTTATTCGGACCAATATCATGAGGGAACTCAGCCATGTCACTCATCCCAGGGTGTCTTGTATTGCGTACGACTGTTCGGGCATCCGGCTCACCATGATTATACCATTTCGTATAACTATGGTCCCAGCCATTTGTGTGTATGTGGTCAAACAAAAATTCATGCTTTATCCAGTTTATGTTTAAACAACGAGCACAGGGACATTTTATATTCCCATCAATATTCACCAAGGGCTTGCAATTGTTGTAGAAAGCTTTAAGACCAACTAAAAATTCTCTACTGGTACGTGCTAGTGAGACCCAACTTTTATCAATTGGCATAACTACGTTTTAATGAAGCAATAAATAATTATATAGACTTAAAATGTTCACAAAAAATCTACACGTAAACACATAAAGGTGGAATTACCAGTTGTGCGTTTTCTTCACCTAATCCAACTATGGAAGGCAATCCTAACCCATTCTTTGAATGTTTCGTCTCATATATGAATGCGTATAATTGAATTTACTATTTGAGAAAATTTCGGCAGCATTTCCCCTCAACTCCCCAAATATGTGCATTAAAGACATATTCGTAGGAGTAAAGGGGAAACACTGTCGAAATTTTCACAAATAGTAAATCAATTATACGCATTCATATCCTAAATGAGACAAAACATTCAAAAAGCAGTCCCAAACAGGGACTTTCCGAAATTAATTTCGGACGGGTTTTCTATGGGATGATTAACTTCGGACGAGGACTTTCCGAAATTAATCACTAAATTCCTAAAATCATTTACAACAGTTCAACACAATCAAATACCATACAATACTATGAGCTTATTTGTTTAATCTTATTTGTAGCTTATGAGCTTATTTGTTTTTCGGCTTATATATCATAAGATTCAATTTTCCAGCTTATATAAGTTTATTATACCATAATATACTTATATAAGCCCACAAGTCTCCAAATAAGCTGGAAAATTGAAGCTCGTGAAATATAAGCCGATAACAAATAAGCTCATAAGCCCATGTATAAGCTTAAACAAACACCCCTTAAAAAGCACTTTTAGTTATTGTTTGATCATGCAGATATCAAGATTGATGTATTAAAAAAAACATATAAAAGCCATATAAAACCTTACTGTAGTCGCTCGCCTGTGGTCGCGGCTGTGCAGTGGTCCACGGTTGGACTCGGCTCGGTCTCGGGTCGCAACTGGTCTCGACACGGCTCGGTCTCGGCTCGCAACTGGTCTCGACAGCAACTGTACCAAGAAGCAAAATAGTTAGCAATATACATAAAGTAAATTAATTATTAAAAATACTAAATGTAAACGGAAAATTATGAAATTTTTATGCAAAGTAGTTATACTAGTGCACAAAAAGCTAAAAACAGAAAAAATAAGCTAACCAAACGCACCCTTCCGGGCTGCTGTTATAAAACTAAAATGGGCTGCTGTTAACCAAACACACCCTTTCGGGGCTTAAAAATAAGCAATCCAAACACCCCTTTAGTGCAGAAAATAAGCAAACCCAAACACCCCTTTGTGGGCTGCTGTTTGGACAGCATAAACCAAACGACCCTTTCGGGCTGCTGTTAACCAAACGCACACTTTCGGGGCTGAAAAATAAGCAATCCAAACACCCTTTTAGTGCAGAAAATAAGCAAACCCAAACACCCCTTTGTGGGCTGCTATTTGGACAGCATTAAACATTTTTTCCCCTTACTAAATTCCTTTCTGCTGTTCTATAAAAATGACAGTGGACCATGTGTATCATACTTGCTTCGCAAGCGAGCTCTAAATAATGATATGTCAAGGTAAACACGACTCTATCTTAGCCAAATTCGGCAGCTATTAAGAATAGTCTATTGTGCTAACAATATAACGGTCCCTGTAATAGGTACCCTTGTGGGCTCGTAAGCCGGTTATAAGCCGAAACAAACGCCCCTTGTGGGCTGATTAAGCCGGTTATAAGCCGAAACAAATGCCCCTTGTGGGGTGATAGGCGAAACAAGTTCTATGGCGTTTGTCACACCCCCAAATTACCTGTTTTGCAGCGGAATGGAATTCCTGGGGATTGACTGTCATAGCATCATAGTTACAGATATATTGAACGACCTAAAGTGTCGTTTGAAAAATATATAGTTTGATTTAATAAAATAATCAGAGTTTACAAAGTATAGGTCCCAATTGAAAATCAACTTGTGCGGAAACAAATTTGTTACAAGCCAAACGATGTTTTAAAATGCATAAATCCCATGTGTGACGCGTCGTCACCACGACTCTATGATAAGTCCACATGCATGCCATGAAGTGAATGCCTTAGATACCTGAGATAAAACATGCTAAAAAGTGTCAACACAAAGGATGAGTGAGTTCATAGAGTTTGAGTTGAAATGTAAAGCCTTTCAAAATCGTTTATGTAGCAAAGGCATTATAAATTCACTCAGTTCCAAGTTCCGCCCATACAAAACTTGCAACCTATGTGTTTACAACCCATTGCCAAAATATGTATAGTTTAAGTTCAAGCACATGATGTCAAATGAATTCACAATAGTACCTAACTCGACATAGAATAATAACACATAATCAATAGCACATGACTTACTGTATCAGTAGTCAACTGATTTAGAACATTATACGACGTAGAACTATAGCACATAATCAATAGTACATGACTCAATGTTTCAGTAGTCAACTGATTTAGAACTTTATACGACGTAGAACTATACCACTCAAACAAGAACAATTAATATAGTACAACATTCGGTTTTGAAACAATGGTGATTATGATAGAAGTTATCCTTAAAAATCTAAAGTACTTGTGAAAAAAATAGTTAAGCATGTATCTCCCCCAAAATAGTTCAAAACATATAAAAGAAGGGGCTACGAAACTCACCTGTTGCAATGATTATGATGACAAAAGTGGATACACCGAAATGTAGCGTGAATCTCTAAACTTGACCTATTATGAATGATATGATATGTAATAAGTCATGATGTAATGTTATGCATGCAATTCGGATGATATCAATACCACTTATGAATTTTTGAAAATAATATTTCTCGTCGAGAAATAATCTCTTAACGTCTTGACCATTTTTTTAAATTACTCCAAATGTATTTACGTTGAAATGATATCCGACGATAATCATTTAGTGATTCATTATGAAATTATAACTTTTCGTCGTAAAATAATGTCGTTGAAATATTTCATGAAAGTGACTAAACGGCCTCGAAAAGCTAGTCGTAAAATGATGCACGTCGAGTGTTAGGAAACGAACTCAACGGTTTTGGGAAGCTTGTATCATTGTCTCAAAGTTTTAGTGTTTAAGTTTTCGTCCTAGAGTTCTCGATCACAAAGAAAAATATAGGTGAAGTATGGTTTTCGGCAAAGTTTAAGTGACCGTATCTTACTCGTTACAACTCCGCTTGACAAATAGTTTGACATTTTGAAAAATATGCTTGGCGAACTTACTTTTACTAGCAGACATCACTTTGTAAAAAGTACTACATCCGTGTTAAAAACGACCCTCAACATGGTCCTTCGTTGACGTAGTAGGTGTTTAATAGAAAATATATTAATTTTTCTAATAGAATAAAGTTACGGCAACTTTTAAAATGTGAATAACTTAGTCGTTATAAGTCCGTTTTCTACGTTCTTTATATCCACCGAATCGTGATAACATATACTAATATATTTTTGATAAGTCGACACATTTAACAACGCTTAAGACTCATTTTTGACTCGTAAAAAGTCGAGACAGCATGCTGAATTTTCTGGAATAAATAATTTTCGTCGCCAAACTTCAAAATAGCATAACTTCTTCGTTATAGCTCCGTTTTAACCCGTTCAAGCGGCCACGTTTTCTTTTTAAAGTATATTTTCCAAATATTTAGCCCAAAATATTTTGCTTACTGTCGAAAATTCCAGAATTTCAAAATAAGGACAGACCCTTAATTAGACTTGTCGAAATGAGTTTTTCACGCGCCAAACCTATTCTAACCAATTCAAAACAACTCCGAAGCTATTCTAATCCTACCATACACCTTCTTAGGGTGTCATGGGTTCCTAGACATCACCAAGAGTGATAAATAACAAGGAGTAATTATAGGATGACCAATATATATATATATAACTCTTAAAAACATGTAAAAGTGGTATAAACATCCATGAGACTTGCATGTTTTCTCAAATATGATGAAATGAATATAACAATGAATATGAAATATGATGATGTGTATGAAATGCTTACTAGTTACTTGATGAGGTTATGAGAACAAAGGATTTTTCCTAATCACCCTAGGTTTTTATTGCAAAACCTTAATAAAGAGTGATACTAGATTGTAAATAACTTGACTAGGAAAAATTTTATGGTTTCCTCTTGGAGCTTCAATGGTGGCTGGTTGTATGGAGTAGAGAGGAAGGAGAGAAAATTTTCTTTTACACTTATTTCTATGTGAGATATTATGTAGTGTTTTTAGAGTTTAATACAATATAAATTATGGATATTTTGTGAATGATAAATGTGAATCATCCCCTTGTCGACAAGGGTGAGTTTTTAGTAGCTAGTGGATGACTTTTCATTTATTAAGTAATTAAATGTAGAGTAATTGAGTAATTATTTAGGGATAGTTAGTAACTTGTGTAAATATTTGAGCTTGTAGGGTAGCGTTAGCTAAAAATAAATTTTAACGGATCAAAATAAAATATATTGAAGTCATAAAAATTATAAAAATACATTTCTTATATGAGTTGAGTGAAATAAATATTTATCTAGTTGCATATACGAAAAACCGTCGTAATAATATAAATATAACAATTTATATACAAATTAAAATTTAAAACACCGGGTAAACTCATAATAATATTTTTATGATCTTAATATGAGTATAAAAATATATCAGGATAATTTTTGGAAGTGTCGGATCAAATGTTCAAAATAAATGTTTACGCGATAGCGTTTATTTAATAGGAAAATAAACGTTTAATGAAAAATGCAAAACCATGCATAAACTAATATGATGATAATGATGCCAATGAAATGTAGACTAAACCTAGCCTATATGAAATGTCTTTGATGAAATGTTCATGAATTCACAGCTAAACCATTAAGGTTACGTGAATTTGATGCTCGTAAATCTAGTTTACGATAAATGATGAAGCATGAGTAATGTTTTGAAATATGACCTGAAAATACGAGTTGTCACAGCGTTGATAGTGAAAGTACTTGAAACTACTATATTTTTGTTATTAGGCTATTTCTAAAAAAACATAAACACAAATTAATGACTATAAACTTTCGCCGGGGACATGTCCCCGCTACAAACATAAACACAAAAAAAAATACCTCGGTTGTGGGGTCTCGAGAGCAGGTGCATTGTGGTCTCGGCTTCAGTTCTCGTCTTCGGGTATCGGCTTCAGGTATCGGCTTCAGGTCTCAGCAGTAACTATACCAAAAAACAAAATTAACAAAAAAATTAATACAAAGTCAAAAACTAAAAACAGTTAACACAAATTAAAACAAATTAACAAATTAAAACAAATTAACAAAAATTAAAAAAAGTTGAAAAAAATAAAAAATTAACCTCGGTTGTAATGTGGTACCACTTTCGCGAGTAAGAAATGAGAAGAGAAGAGAAAGAATCAAACAATGAGAGGGTTTGAGGAAAGAATTAAACAATGAGAAGGGTTAAGATGCATCGTGCACAGTGGTGCGAGTGAGGGGAAGACAACGCAAAGGTGGTGGTGAAGTATTAGTGGTAAGAGTAGCAATGGAGGTGGTGGTGAAGTATTAGTGGTGAGGGAGTGGTGGTGCTGTGATGTTGCCGGTGGTGAGTTGAGAAGGAGGAAGACAACGCAGTGTTTTTCGTTTTTTTTTTTCCCAAGTGTGACCAGACCTGCTAATAATTGAGGTTAATATTTGCTTTTCACTTTCCCCGGGGACACGTCCCCGAGTAAAGTCTTCTTTGTCTTCTAGCGAATCTTTTGTCGGGGACAAATCCCCGGGGAAAGTGATGGCGGGATAAAGTAAAAGAGAGGAGGGAAAATGAAAATTTACGCCAAAACTTTTTCAGGGGACATGTCCCCGGGAAAAGGTTTAATTATAAAATTAAAATTATCATTTTAAATAATTAGAATTAATAATAAATTATAAAATTATATAACTAAATTTAACCAAAAAATTATAAAATTAATCTAATTACTTTTAACCTAGGTTGCACGAACACGGCGATACGGCAAACTCTAAAAATATATGACACGGACACGGCGTGGACACGGTATACGTATCATGTTAAACGAGCGAGTATAGGTGCTATGGTATACGTATCATGTTAAACGACCGAGTATAGGTATCATGTTAAACGACCGAGTATAGGTGCTATGGTATACGTATCATGTTAAACGAGCGAGTATAGGTGCTATGGTATACGTATCATGTTAAACGAGCGAGTATAGGTGCTATGATATACGTATCATGTTAAACGACCAAGTATAGGTGCATTGGTATATGTATCATGTTAAACGACCAAGTATAGGTGCTATGGTATACGTATCATGTTAAACGACCAAGTATAGATGCTATGGTATACATATCATGTTAAACGACCAAGTATAGGTGCATTGGTATACGTATCATGTTAAACGAGCGAGTATAGGTGCATTGGTATATGTATCATGTTAAACGAGCTAGTATAGGTGCTATGGTATATGTATCATGTTAAACGAGCGAGTATAGGTGCTATGGTATACGTATCATGTTAAACGACCAAGTATAGGGGCATTGGTATACGTATCATGTTAAACGACCAAGTATAGGTGCTATGGTATACGTATCATATTAAACAACCAAGTATAGATGCTATGGTATACGTATCATTTTAAACGACCAAGTATAGGTGCATTGGTATACGTATCATGTTAAACGAGCGAGTATAGGTGCATTGGTATACGTATCATGTTAAACGAGCGAGTATAGGTGCTATGGTATACGTATCATGTTAAACGAGCGAGTATAGGTGCTATGATATACGTATCATGTTAAACGACCAAGTATAGGTGCATTGGTATACGTATCATGTTAAACGACCAAGTCTAGGTTCATTGGTATACGTATCATGTTAAAAGACCAAGTATTGATGCCATGGTATACGTATCATGTTAAACGACCAAGTATAGGTGCATTGGTATACGTATCATGTTAAACGACCAATTATAGGTGCTATGGTATAGGTATCATGTTAAACGACCAATTATAGGTGCTATGGTATACGTATCATGTTAAATGACCAATTATAGGTGTTATGGTATACGTATCATGTTAAACGTATTATTATTATTATTATTATTATTATTATTATTATTATTATTGTTATTATTATTATTATTATTATTAATATTACATAGGTCCAAATTGTTGCAGTTGTCTAATGGTCTCAACTTCCCACCAAAAAAATGTGGCCAAGAATTCCCACCAAAAACATGGCGCCAAGAATTCCCACAAAAAAATGGCGCCAAAACTTCCCACCAAAAGTTACCAGATCTGCTCTATATATCACATAAAGAAAACTTGAGATCTTATCCCACCAAAAGCTACCAGATATTATCCTCAAAACCACTCAACCTCACAACCTCTTATCTTCACACAAATTTCAAAACCTGAGATGGAGCCATTTAATCCTTTTATGTGTTCTTGTGGAGCAGGAAATATAAGATTAAGAACATCACATAGAGAATATTCAGCTGGACGACAATATTATGCACGTCCTCTGTCAAAGGTGAACAATCATACATTTCTTATTTATGTAAATATACAAATAATTGGGTTGTAATATCTTATAATTTTCTTATTATGTAACAACCCAGAAAAGATGATAATGGGTGTGGATATTTTATGTGGAAGGATGCATTTGACGAGTACTTAAGAACAATCTCTTCTCAAGGTTCTGGATCTGCACCAACAGAGTGCTCGAGCTGCCATGAAAAAGATCTTAGGATAAGCTTGATGGAATCACAAAAACATGTGCTAGAGACAAGAGTAAGGTTGTTGGAGGCCAGACTTCAAATGGCAAGGATTCCTGACGACCACGCATGTCAGTCGGATGCATTACTTCGTGAGCTGTTAGGTGACATGGAAAATCTTCGTATGTAGTAGTAGTAGTTGTTGTTCTAGTAGTTGTTGTTGTTGTTGTTGTTGTTGTTGTTGTTGTTGTTGATGTTGTTGATGTTGTTGTTGTTGTTAATCAAAGTAGTAGTTGTTCTTGTAGTTGTTGTTTATGTTGTTGTTGTTATTGTAGTATGTATCTGTCAAGTACTTTTATAAATCAAAGCACATGCTGAATTTGTAAAGCTGACCATGTTCTTAGTTAACTAGATTATGGTGTCCAAACACCCCTTTTCCAATACTAACAAACATGAATTAAGAACCATATTAATTCATCATAAATTTAATATTTTTGTTTTTCCCATAGCTGTATATCTACTTTGTTTCGTCAAGTCTCGTCAATAAATCCCAAGCGTTGGATAACCTGGAGATACAACCCAGTTGCTCAAAATTCAAGTCTTCGTTTATTTTGACCAAATATTTTGTAACGACAGACGATGGAACTAAAGATATGTCGTTTTAATTTTAAAATAGTTTAGGGTTTTACGTAATGAAAAGACTATCCAAGCATCGGGGTTTTAGTTATGTATTAATAGTTGCAATAAAATGTATTTTTTATAATTACAGGTTTTGTCGGGGACATGTCCTCGGGGAAAGGTTTGGCGGGAATTTTCCCGCGAACAATTAGCATGCTTTTGACTTTGGTCAAACTTTGGTAAAAGTGAAATACACTTTTGGCGGGGACAAGTCCCCGGAGAAAGTATACATTGAATTTTGACTATCCGGTCAAAATTTGTTAAAAATCCAACATACTTTCGCCGGGGACATGTCCCCGCAGAAAGTGTATGTTGAATTTTCCCTAACAGGTCAGCGCATTCATGTGCCACGTCAGATGTAATTTTGTCGTTTAGTGACTTTCGCCGGGGACTTTGTGTCCCCGGCGAAAGTCTCGTCGCCCGTCCATCCGATTGTTGTAGTGAAAGAGGATAAAGTACGCACAATAGAGTGAAAATGACAAAAAGATAATATCATGTTTCATATAAGCAATATTTTGTCTAAAAAATCTCATGCACGCAGTATGTCCCATGGCCACAATCTTTCTATCATCCAGAAGCTATTCACTTTCTCTTAGTTGATGGTGAAAAAGTCCTTGTTAGTCTCTTCATATTTCTCCCTGGAAAAAATAAAAATAAAAACTGTCATCAAATTAATGGTATACATTTGGATTAATGGTGGTGTTGAAAGGTTACTAAATGACTAAATATTAGCCAGAGTTGAAGTTCTGCAGTCATTATAATCCAGAAAGGATTGATTTTGGTGCTCTAAAGTTACGGCTGTGTCTTATCTAGTTCAAGTTGTTCGGCTGCATTTTAGTTGTTGATTTGTACTCCTATTTGTTCACTTAGTTCCTATGATTGTGACCTGATCAATAATTGTGAACCCCTTCAACCTCTTAGAGCTTTACAAATTTCAAACTCGAGACTTTTTACAAGGGGCTATCATGAATAGGTTCCAAGTTCTGAAACTATTGCTCTAGTAATTGTGTTACATTTCAAAACAGTCCAAGTTTGTTTCTGAGAAATAATTTAGAACAAATCATGTATTGTCCACAAAAACAAGTGAACATGTGCCTATGTCAGTGCGTGATAAAAAGCTGATATATTTGATAGAAGTCTTATGAACCTAAACTAAATGTATCACTAAACATGTACTATTAGCAAAGCCACAAGCAAGTAAAGCCCAAGACTCCATTCAACGATCCTCTTGTACTTGTTGTATCATCAAACCAATCAAGAAACATAAATGGCTCTCTAAATTACAGAAAGAACAACAAAATCCAGTATAACCCACAGTCTGGCTCTGAAGAAGCTGAATCTACAGAACCTACTTCATCTACCCAATAATTAGCTCATATTCTTTAGATTACAGCTTTACTTGGTAAACAAATTAAGAAATATTTCACAAGAAATTTACCAATGATAGTCTCAGTACTAGATCTGCTCTTACTATTATAACCAAAGACAAGATTTCAAACCAAGAACTGAAGTTACAAGGCAAGAGGTGCGAGGTTGAAGTAGGAAGATAAGGGGAATGATGTTGTGTAACCCAAGTGCTTTGGATGTGGTCAGCAAGGATAGTTTGCTAAGGATTGTCCTAATGGGAAAGTTCACAACTACGGTTATTTCATGGAGATGATGTTGTTAGCTACCAAGGGAGAGCAAGGGCATGTGTTAACTATAGATGAGCATGATATTTTGATTGACATAGTTGATGAAGGTGAAGAGTTAGATACAAACTTGTTATTCATGGAAAAGCTAGAGAAGGTAAATGCATTTGAAGTTGGGCATGAGGAACATGAAAGTACTCTAAGTTATGAATGTACTCTAACCAGTATCTAATGTCCTCTTACCTTATTTGGTGTCCAGTTCATCTTGGTAGCTAGTACTTCTAGGTGGCTAAAGTTAGATTAGTATGTGTATTTTGCTGCACAAAGTATTATGATATTTTGCATGCCCTGTTTGATCTGTGTTGTACCAAGTGTTAAGCATCAATTCCATAACAGGTAAAAGGACTTTCTCCTGAAGAGTTTGCAGCTCATAATGCTTTAGTTCAGGCACTTCCTGATAGGATTCATGCTATACCATATGGGGGTG
This sequence comes from Chrysanthemum makinoi, assembly GCA_910596185.1. Taxonomy (NCBI): domain Eukaryota; kingdom Viridiplantae; phylum Streptophyta; class Magnoliopsida; order Asterales; family Asteraceae; genus Chrysanthemum; species Chrysanthemum makinoi. Next base: position 272,769,497 of record OU343224.1, read on the forward strand.
CTACTGCACCTAAATCGTCCGGAGGAGGCTGGGCAGCCTCATCATCATATAAAAATAATATCAAGTTTGATTCAGGTGATTATTTGGTTCTGGTTCATTAATGAATATCATTGTATAATTATGTGGTGGTATGTTTTAGATTGCATTGCTTCATCGTATATGTAGAAATATCAAGCTATGCTAAACTCAACTGCAATGATAGGTATGTTCCTAGTGTTTTTTATCTATGTCATTCACTACATTTTCACTCTTCCATTTTTCCTCGTTAACCTAATAATTCCCAATCTTACTGCACTAAACTCAGTACCAAACAGCCCTTCTATAGCAGTAAACTCAGTAAAAAAATAACCCCTTGCTCATATTCTCACCCAACTAACGGTTTATTACTTTTATGTATCAAGTTGCAGATAAATGGTTTCTAATACTTAACTACAATTTAACTTATTCTATAGTTTATAATACTCTAGTACAATCTACCTTGAAGTAAACTTCAAAATGACTTTAATATAGAATAAGAACTTACACAGTTTTGAAATTTTTGTAGCAATTGAGACATCTTCTTCATCTCTTCCAACAAGAAATCCATTTTTCGTTAGTAGCTTTAGTCTCCTCCTGAAGTTTGATGTGGATTCCTTCATTACCTTCAACTCTGATCTTAAGTTCACAGTTTCTAAGATTTGCTTATGTCACACCCCCAAATTACCTGTTTTGCAGCGGAATGGAATTCCTGGGAGTTGACTGTCATAGCATCACAATCACAGTTATATTGAACGACCTAAAGTGTCGTTTGGAAAATACATCGCTTGATTTAATAAAATAACCAGAGTTTACAAATATAGGTCCCAAATGAAAATCAACATGTGCGGAAAATAAGTTTGGTACAAGTCAAACAATGTTTTAAAAATGTATAAATCCCCTGTGAGACGCGTCGTCACCGCGACTCTATGATATGTCCACATGCATGCCATGAAGTGAATGCCTTAGTTACCTGAAAATACATTGCTAAAAGTGTCAACACAAAGGTTGAGTGAGTTCATTGAGTTTATGTATATGCATAATACGACTACCACAAGTATAAGTTTGTATGACAATGATGTCACAAAAATGATACAATTGCTATAAGCCCATGACACCGAAACTAGACTGATCATGATGTTCGCCCCAACAGAGTGTTTGCCAAACAACTCAAATAATGATATTAAATGAAATGCATCCGTTTAACCAGTTGGAATCCACCAACCCGGATGGAGGAGTCACCCTCGATAGATCTATCCACTCACCCTCGCTTCTATGAAATTAACGGTTCATGTTATATAATGGGGACATTCAATTGGCATGAGGTAACTTAAGCAATGTAATGAATTTGATATACTTGGTATCGTAATAAAAATAATGATGTGCAATGTATTCTCCCCCGTAGGTTTGAAATAAAGTAAAAACTTGAATAAATCGGGGCTATGAAAACTCACCTGTTGCAATGATTATGATGATGTAATGGCAATACTGAAATGAGGCACAACCTCTGACCGTGACCTATTATGAATGATATGCTCTATGATAAGTTATGATGTAATATTATGCATGCAATTCGGATGATATCTATACCACTTGTGAAATTTGTGAAAATAATACTTATCGTCGAAAAATAATCTTATAACGTCTTGACCATTTTTAAATTACTTTACATGTATTTACGTTGAAATGATATCCGACGATAATCATTTAGTGATTTAATATGAAATTATAACTTTTCGTCGTAAAATAATGTCATTTGACAATTTCATGAAAGTGACTAAGTAGCATTGAAAAGCTAGTCGTAAAATGGTGCACGTCGAGTGTTAGGAAACGAACTCAACGGTTTTGGGAAGCTTGTATCATTATCTCAAAGTTTTAGCATTTAAGTTTTCATCCTAGAGGTCTCGATCATGGAGAAAAATATAGGTAAAGTATGGTACTTGTGTCCAAAATATTGTTTAAGGATGGTTTTCGGCAAAGTTTAAGTGACCGTATTTTATTCGTTACAATTCCGCTTGACGAACGGTTGAACATTTTGGAAAATAGGCTAGGCGAACTTACTTTTACTAGAAGACATCACGTTATAAAAAGTTCTATATCAATGTTAAAAACGACCTTCAACATGGTCCTTTGTAGCCGTAATATTTGTCTAATAGAAATCTATTAGTTTTTCTTATATAATAAAGTTACGGCAACTTTGTGTAAACGTGTATAATTTAATCGTTACAAGTCCGTTTTCTACGTTTTATATGTCCTCGGAATCGTAATAATATATACTAATATATTTTTGATAAGTCGACACATTTTATAACGCTTAAGACTCATTTTTGACTCGTAAAAAGTCTAGATTACATGCTGAATTTTCTGAACCAAACATTTTTCATCGTCAAACTTGAAAAATTCATAACTTCTTCGTTATAGCTCCGTTTTAACCCGTTCAAGCGGCCACGTTTTCGTTTTAAAGTATATTTTCCAAATATCTAGCCCAAAATATTTTGCTTACTGTCGAAAATTCCAGAATTTCAAAATATGATCAGACCTCTAAATAAAGTTGTAGAAATGAGTTTTTCTCGCGCCAAACCTATTCTAACCAATTCAAAACAACTCCGAAGCTATTCAAATCCTACCATACACCTTCTTAGGGTGTCATGGGTTCCTAGACATCACCAATAGTGATATATAACAAGGAGTAATTATAGGATGACACAATATATATATAACTCTTAAAAACATATAAAAGTGGTATAAACATCCATGAGACTTGCATGTTTTCTCAAATATGATGAAATGAATATAACAATGAATATGAAATATGATCATGAATATGGATGCTTACTAGTTAACTTGATGAGGTTATGAGAACAAAGGATTTTTCCTAATCACCCAAGATTTTTATTGCAAAACCTTAATCAAGAGTGATACTAGAGTGAATAAATCTTGTCTAGAAAAATTCATGATGATTCCTTCCTTGGTCCTTGTGGTTGCCGGTTTCAAGAGAGAAGAGGAAGAGAGAATGGTTTGGTCTTTCACTTTGAAATATGAGGTGAATGTGTTTGTGTATGTACTATAATAAGATTATACTTAGTAGATATTTGGGCAAACCCAATGACTCACCCCCCTTGTGTCGACAAGGGGGTGTTAGTCATTTCTTTGATATATATATTTTTTTTAAATATGCTTAAGTGTAATTAAGTGTAAGTTAATTGAAGACATGTGGTAACTTGTATACACATTTGAATATTTAGGGTAGCGTTAGATAAAAATAAATTTTAACGGATCAAAATAAAATATATTGAGGTCCTAAAAATTATAAAAATACATTTCTTGCAAAAATTGAGTGAATAAATATTTATCGGGTTGAATTTACGAAAACCGTCGTAATTATATAAACATAACAATTTATATACGAAATAAATTGAAAACATCGGGTAAATTGATAATATAATTTTTATAGTCTTAAAATGAGTATAAAAATATATTAAGATTATTTTTGGAAGTGTTGGATCAATGTTTCAAAATAATGTTTACGCGATAGCGTTTATTTAATAGGAAAAATAAACGTTTAATGAATAAATGCAAAACCATGCATGAACCGATATGAAATGATGTTATTGATGTTATGTAGACTAAATCTAGTCTATATGAAATGTCCTTGATGATATGTTCATGAATTCGCAGCTAAACCATTAAGGTTACGCGAATTTAATACTCGTAAACGTAGTTTACGATAAATGATGAAATAGTGAAACTTTTAAAGTTTGTAAAATGACCTGAAATTACGAGTTGTCACACCTTAGTAGATGCAGAACATCCTTTTATATGTCTAGGAAGATGACCAAGCTGTTTCAAACATATCTCTGCTCGTGTACATGACGAAGTGGTTTCGTCAGCTTATATCTCATTCTGCATCATTAAATAACATATAATTTCACCCACACATTATTTATAAGTTTGAGATTTATTCAGAGTAGGTATGTAAATTAAAATTACCCAAATGGTATCGGCCTTCTCATTAATCATTCCTTCTTTGTTTTTTGAATAATGTGCCATTCTCCACTGTTTAGTTTCAGGAACTTCTTTTCGTGCTCTCCTACTATGTTTCATATAAATACCACAAAACACATTACAAGAATCCACATAAATAAGAAATATTGATTTTCTTATTTAGCGAACTCACCATATCAACTGTTCTAGCAAGAGAGTGTGAGCCAACTATGGGTGGAATTTCATTCATTGCTCGATTTTTCTTATTTTTAATGTGAAAATCAATTTTAATCAGAATTCATAAAATCAAAAAAGAAAGAAAGATATTACAAACGTATAAAGAAGTAAGGTTAAAACCTGGAAACTCTCTCTTGCAAATCTTTCACATAAATTTACCCCAGTCTGAAACGTCTACACCTTTTGGCGGATGTGTCATTGCTTCCTCTTTCGTCTGGTATTCTTTATAATGCAAGTGCAACTTCCACTGTCGATTTTTGTGTTGGTAACCCAACTGTGATGACATAGCATTAGTCATCCATGAACACTTGGAATCAAAGTTGGAGTTTTCCTGAAAATCAAAATGCGTGTCAGTGGGTTTATGGGTCTAAAAGGTAAACAGAACAAATAAGCAATCCTAGACAACCAAGTTCGAATAGAGAAAGGAGAGGTCATCACTGGTACTCTTTGTAAAAAGACACTTGACATTCTATTCTTTCAAGTGATGAACAAGGCTCGTGATGATGTAGGAAGCAGTGCCCAGAAAAGTTTATCAGAGAGCAACAATCTAACATACAGGACGCAACTAACTCCAAAACATACATAACAATCTTACATAAAAAAATCTTAAATGCACAACCTTCATGATTTAAAAATTGACCAGTTAAGAGGAAAGTTCAAACTTACAGTGGTTTTATAGATTATATCAGTCTTCAATGATTCCGGTTGTTTTTTCCATGTTATTCCATCCAATTTTGCGTACTTTCGCATTACACATCCGCCTTTTGTTATAAGTGCTGACTATCATTTCCAACTATTCGTCCAAAAAATTCGTCGACTTCAAAAACTAACTTTCCCTTGTTTCATCGACTCTTTCTAGTTTCGTCTAAAGCTCTAGTTTCTTTCCGAGTAACTGTTGTGCCTAAACATAATTAGTCAACTTAAAGACATTAAGCTACATTTTTATCAGCATATTATCAGGTCAAACAGTTTAAGTGCGTGTCAAGAAGGACTGTGCAGACTTAGGGACATAAGTGGAATTATGCGTAACAAAGCGATCACATTTGGATTCACACAACATGACCAACAAGAACGAGCTTATATAATGTAATTATTTATCGTTTTTTCTTCTTTTTCTTTCCAGAGTCATTTGGAAGTGATAAGCATGTATTTAAGCAGCCCAACTATGTGGGTTTCATTTCCACTAAAGTAATCAGAACTTATTTCATCTACATTCAATAAAACTTTCAAGTGACATAAGATCTGTTGTAATTGTTCTTTAATTCTATACATCTACTAAGAATATCCTACTAATTATTAATGAGCTTTACTTCAATTCTTGCATACTTAGCGCACATGTAAGTACAAATCTACTAAGAATATCCTAAGCAATGATTCTATTCATAACATAATCATTATATTATTAGCTCAACCATCTCTGTACCTTAGAATGGTCCTCTAAATCTACTACAAAGCTATTGAGCACTAGGTCTTTGGAAAGCATAGTTCACACTTAGCCTTCGATATATAACAATTCCTTACAAACATATTTAAGTCACTTAGACTTCATTATCGAAGTACAAAGGTATAATTATGTTATTTATGTTATAATGTAGTCTACTCTAATAACTAATATCATGTATTAATTATGTATTACAAAGTATTAGCTAAAACTTCATGATAACATCTTATGATCTAATACAATGTAGACCTTTAGTGCATCCTCACGTGCTTAAGAGCTGTATATCCTTGAAGTATAGGGTCTAACATGAAATAAACCAGCTGATATATTGTCACTTATGCGGGTTCCCTAAACTTTTACTCTAATTTAATCTTCAAACAAGACAATAAGTTTCTAAAGCAACATCACAAAAACGACCTTTTTGTAAGTTAACCACAATTTTTGTATGAACTATTAAAGTTCTAATTCCAACAATATGAGAAATACTATATGTTACAGCATACCTTGTGTTTATTTAAGCAAACATACCGTGTCAAGTTGAACTGATATTGTCTTCTTCATCATCTCTCATGTAAGTCCCAGTTTATACAAAATCACCTTCATAATCTTGTTCTTGTTGATACTCCTCGTATTGGTTTATAATTCTTACCCATCTCCCAATACTTTAAAGGGGAGAAAAAGAAATCTGTTTCACCTTCATGATCATGTTCTTGGAGATATTCCTCGTCGTGGTTCCTGGTTCTTACTCGTCTCCCATGACTTTGAGGGGGAGAGAAAGAATGCATTGGTTCTTCAACATGAATCTCTTCAGCTTGCATACATAAATAACTACTTGGCATGGTACTGGGCTTCCTACTGCTTGGCTTGTTACGGCTTGGCTTGCTACTACTCAGCTTCTTCTGATGATCATACATTCTAAACACTCCTTTTCCAGGCCCACCCATCTCCATCTGAAACAATAACACTCTAGTCACAATAATTACGATAAAAAGTTGACTTTAAATGTTAGATTTATTAGGAATATACCGTCTTTGATTGGTTCAAATTCACTTGGAAAGAATCAAATCTCTATAAATAAACAAAAAAGTTCCTTATCAGTTACCTATCATTTTTTATTATAACTTTTACATGCTAATGTTTCTTGGTAATCTTCACATTTTTTGTTCAAACTTCCAAATCTCACCTTCGTTTTCCCTGAAATTTGTTTCAGCTTTTTGTGACTCGGGTTCTCCACTCCCTGATATCTATTTAGATCTATCAAATGGCTTGATCAAACTTTCACGTCTCTTTCCCTATGATAGAAGTCACAGAACAATTAAACAATCAAATTAATAAAGGCAATTTATATACCAAAAATTGAATCTCCAATATACGATTCTATTTTCATATAACTAAACAATCAAATAGTAATAGAACTATTTTATTTAATGTAAGAGAAATCATAAGCCGATAAACATAATACTAAATGAAATATCTAATCAAAATTGTTTGCCACCTCATCACTTTTTATTAGTATAAACACATGTAATCATAATCTTAACATAATAAGCCAAAAAGAGAAGAAACTAAACTTTTATTATTAATGTTTAATTATTAAAATCTTAACATACCAAAAATTCTAAAAAACAGCATGAAGCAGAAGATTCCTAGGACTAAGTCACGACTAGCCGCCTAAAATTCAGTTACAATCAACAAAGAACATAAATGAGCACTTTTCGTTGTAATCATCAATAAACATAAGCTAATCTGAATCAGAATATTCCTCTTGTGATGATTCCTCGTTTTCAAAAAATTCCTGATTTGTTGTGTCGATTTCTTCATCGTCGTCACTATATTTATCTGTTACATGACGATTTTGATTTGATCGTATGGTTGAGGCATCCACCAACTCCAATGGAATGGTACCTCTTGAATGTATCTCGTGTTCCTGATACACTTCATGCATTGGAACATCAAAAAATTTGCGAGGAGGGCTACTTTCTACCACATACCAATTCTTACCTAATTTAAGGTCTGATGCGTAGAAAACCTATTTGGCTTGAAATGAAAGAATATATGGCTGATCTTTGAACCATTTTCGAGACATGTTAATGCTAATAGCAGCAGATTCTTTATTAATTTAGAGTCCTTTCTTATCATCTACCTTAAACCAATCACACTTGAATACTAAGACTCTTTTATTTTCTCCTAAGTATTCCACCTCTAATACCTCCTGTAATATCCCATAGTAGTCAATAATGTCTTCGCCATCCTCGCCTTTCACTACAATGCCACTATCTTGAGTTTTCCTATCTATTTCATGACTTTCGGTGTGGAACCAATACCCATTCACCATACATCCACTATATCGGTTCATTGATAATGGTCCACGTGACAGTACTCAAATTTCAGAGGATTCTAGACAATCATTTACCTAAACGGAAAACATGTAAAGTACATATTAACCAATGTTAAAACTTTTCATATTTAGCTTTAAAGCAATAGATCAGAACGGTAACTGTTACACGTTGTTGAAGCCAATATGTGAATTGGTTATCATGAATTTCATTTACATTGCTATAGTGTTCTGCCTCAAGTTTAGCTTTGTGTTCATTGTAGAAATTGAAAATTAAGCAACATTATTACTATATATAAAGCCAATAATAAAATGTCATTACATAAAAGAGTGTACTTACTTTATTAGTTCATTCAGTTCTGGGAAATTATTTAAGATGTATGTATGAATCTTCTACATTTCAGGGCCACTCATAACACGTTCTTCAGTAATACCAAATGGATGCCCTTTGCATGAAAAGATAGAAATTTCACCACCATAGTCTATCATTTCATTATTACGCTCAACCTTGTTGAAGATTGTCTCAACATCATTTAGATACATAGAGCAAAATGTTAAACATTCATTGTCTATGTATCTCTCAGCAATACATCCTTCGGCACGAGCTTTATTTTTAACATATCCTTTTAGAAAGCCCATTTTCATGAAAAAATAATAATAAGTAATAAGTCTCATTACAATTAGCAAGTGTCTCAAATATTTATAAGATATGATTACCTTTCAAATGGGAACATCCATCGATATTTGGGTGGACCTGCTATCTTTGCTTCACATGGTAAATGGAGCAAAAGATGCACCATTATGTCAAAGAACGATTCAGGAAATATCTTCTCAAGCTTACACAAAATGACAACAATCTTCGCCTTTTATTCCTCAAGAACATCTAGGTATGTGTTTCATACACATAATATTTGTATGAACTCGCTTAGTTCATATAACACAAGTCGAACTTCTCTTGTTAAGGAACCCCTAATTGACAATGGCAACACTCGTTGAATGAAGACATAAAATTCATGACATTTCATACGAGACAACTGGAATTCTTCCTCTTTTATGCATCTAGATATGTTTGAGGTAAAACCATCAGGAAACTTAAGTGACTTTAAGAAATATAATATTTTTTGTTTCTCATCCTTTGTTAAGTGGTAGCAAGCCATCGGCATTATAAATGAGTTATCATCTTCCTGCAAATGTAAACTTTTCTTCAAACCTTTCTCCAACAAATCCTTACGTGATTTCCACATATCTTTATTCTTGCCACTAATATTGAATAGTGTGGCTATAACACTTTTTGTCACATTCTTAACAACATGCATAATATCTATGTTATGTCTCAGTTTCAACTTAGACCAGTAGGGAAGCTCGAAGAACACACTCTTTTTTTTCCATCCAATTTTTTTGCGTAAATACTTATGCTTTCTCTTATTACCATTGATAAAATAATGAACATCATGTAAAACATCATCTCTGGACTTAGGTATGATCGGTTCTCTAGTCTCTATCGTCCCATCAAAATTTTTGGTATCTTTTCACCACTTGTTTGAAATTGGCAAAAACCTTCAATGACCCATGTAACACATTTTTCTACTGTGAGTCAAGTAATGAGATGAAGTATCATTCATGCGTGTGGGAAAAGCATTGTAACCCTTAACCTTCCACTCGGAGAGCATACCATATGCAGGAAAATCATTTATCGTCCATAAAAGGGCTTCACGCTGTAAAAAAGTTTCTTTTTTATGTGCATCATAAGCATTGACACCATCCCACAAGTCATTTAATTCATCAATGAGAGTTTGTAGGTAAACATTATTATTTATAGGTGTTTTGGGTCCTGGAATCAACATTGACATAAACAGGTATGGATCTTTCATACATTTCCACGGAGGCAGGTTATACGGGACAACAAAGACAGGCCATGTGCTATGTGAACTACTTAGATTACCAAATGGATTAAATCCACCTCATTGCGTACATTGCGTACATTATCAGCAGGAGGATCAACCCTAAGCGTACATTGTGTGGATCAATGGTAAAAGGAGGATCAACTTTGTTGAGGTATTTCCAAGCCCCACTATCAGCAGGATGTCTAATTATGTTATCATCATTAACTCTTTTCTCCTTATGCCACTTCATGTCACAAGCAACTTGTGGATCTAGAAATAATCTTTGAAGCCTAGGTATCAAAGGGAAGTAATGAAGCACCTTTCGTGGTACATTATTATATTTTCCTTCAACTCGAGGCTCATTGCACTTAGAATTTAGACAATGTGTCAATGACTTATACTTTTTTCTATAAAGAATACGATCATTAACACATGCATGAATTTTCTCTCTCCTAAACCCCAAATCACGTATGCACGTTTTTGCTTCGTAAAATTTTTTTGGAATAAAGGATGGAGTTGGAGGTGCTTTTCTGAATATGTCAAGTCTTAAATCAAATGACTTATTAGACTAACCACTTGTGGTTTTCACCGGTAAAATGGCGACAATGAATGAAAATTTTGAATAATTTTTGCATCCTTTGTAAAGGTCTTGATGTGAGTCATCTAACAATCTACGTAGACTTTCTAAATCTTTGTCTATGGTAGATGAAGATTCACCTTTATTTTTATAATTATCAACCCATTTACTTTTATCTATGTTATCGAACATCTCATCAAACTCATCGTCAACGTCATTCATATTATCATAACCCTCGTCATTCATATTATCATAACCCTCATCCCCTTCCCCGTCTTCAGATGATAACTCATCATCAGAAGAATCCCCTTGACATGTCCACTTATCATAACTAGCATAAAATCCCTTTTGTATCAGATGTGAATAAATTGTCCATTTATTATGGTCATGAAAATTGTTGCAGGTTTTACAAGGGCAGAGAATTTTTAATGACTCATGTTTGTGATGATAAGCATATTTAAGAAATTCATTCACCCCCAATTTATATCTAGGGTCGTCTTTCCGATCTGAAATATGAATCCAAGACTTATCCATGCGCTCTAGTAATAAAAAAGACCCTGAAAACCAATTCTTACTATTAAACCACAACTAAATATATTGACCACAACTAAGTTTAAGTAGCATCATAAAAAATTTAAAACACCAATGCCATGGAACAATTTTGACTCCAAATGAACATATACGTCAACTTTGTCAGGGGAATATACTAATTTGGCCCTACATAAAATATCACTTTTGCAACTAGCAACTAACTCTATTGACCTATCTAGCTCAAGTTCATACAAATTACATTTTTTTACCAATCCTTTTAATCGAAAACAAAATTTTAGGTCAAATGCAGTTGGAACATACGTAAATGGGTTGACACGGCACCTCTAGTTTTTATAATTTCATTTTGTATGTTTTTCCTAATCATTATAAATGATTGTAGGTAAAAATGTTATAAAAGAGAATGAGAAGCGATAAATGGTGCCTATGATGATTTACAGATGACCAAACTTGTTCTCGTCATAGTCACAAAAAACACCAAAAATTGACTTGCCTACACATTTCTTATGTATTGGTTCTTTCTCATTGTCATCTTATAACCATATCTCAAATGCCATCAACATAAAGCCCAAATATCCAGGTCCACTCAGTTTACTCTTAATAGCCTAATGATCAGTTAATAATGAAACAAAGTTTTAGTGTGCAAAAGAATTTTTACTCCCCAAGGCCTGGAAAAAAGTGAAAAGAAATTCAAAATATTCACTACATGAGATGGGTGACTTGAACCTAAAGTGCCATTTGCAGCCGACCACCAAAAGTCCAAAAGCTTGCAAGCAGCTCCCAATTCATAATACGCGCATCATATCCAATGTTTTCAGAGCATATCAATCTGTGTCTCTGATAACATCAAATAGTCCTGAATATTAAGTGTCAATTTCCCCCGATAATGCTCGTATTTTATATCATTTATATGGATTTACGCTTGTTTTCCTCTATATTTCACTTTCAGGTAAAATTACGAGCATTGGAGCTAAAGAGACGCGGATTTGGAGAGTTTATTGAAGATATATGACAGTATACTCATTTTGAAGATGTTATAGCGTAACTCCCCTCTCACATTACGCCGTAACAGAAGCGTGGCTCAGAAACCAACTCAACTGAAGATTACGGCGTAACTTCCTCCAAAGATTACGACGTAACTAACTAGGTCAAATGAGGTTCCGCACCGCTGCAAGCTACGCCGTAACTATTATCTCAACTACGGCGTAACAAGGATTTATTGAAGATACGGCGTAACTCCTTCCAGATGTTACGCCATAACCAGCATTTATAGTGCAAATTACGAAGATAATGGTGTTACGGCGTAACTCTCAACTTATGTTACGCCGTAACCAGATCTGGCCTATAAATATCACTCTATTTCCAGCATTTCTAATCATCCCATTTCACACACAACATCAGTGAACGTGAGTAGAAGGTTGAAGGCAGATCTTAGGGAGCATACGGAGCCATCTCCAAGGGAGAAATCACTCCCCTACGATAAGCATTAGCATTTTATCTTTTCTTTACTTTCAATTCATGTATTTCGTATTGTTAAACATTGAATCGATTATTTTAGTTAATATGAGCGGCTAAGCACCTCTGGTGCTAGCCTAGTTATGATTCCTTAATTGCTTTGTTTATTTTTACATTGCTTCCGTATAATTATTTCTAGTGTATGCATGCATAGTTTGTTGGTAACTACCCTTGTTTCGGTAGTTTTGAATGGCGGTAGTGGCTAGTTACTTAGGAGATATGACCAACTGACCCTAAGTACGTAGACTGAGTGGGAAGGGTAATATATGACCAACTGACGACCCTTCTTCGCATGTGCAATTGACCAACTGATCACCTACCATTTGGATGAATTTAAGAAGTCAAGGATGAGTGTTTAAGATGTTAGCGCATGTGCACTCATTATTACAAATCTTGCATGTAGCGGTACTTAATGACTTGGCTTAGGGGACTAAGAATAACTGGAATTTCGAAAGTTCACCTGACATCTCCAGTGGAACCCTTTGTTGATAGGTTAGGACGAACTGACCAAATGTTGTCCTAGCGACTTTCACCCCACTTGAAGTAATTGGAAGTAATTAAACATGAACTTAGCTTGATAGGATGAATAACTAGGTTAGCACACTTCTCCCCTATTGATCACAACCCTCGCCTCTATTTGCTTTCTTTATTTTCTTATTTTAGTAGTTAATCATCTCCACCTTAAAATCTATTAAAATCTGTGACACCTAGACTTAGTTAAAATCCGCACACATAGCTCTTGGGACGACCTCGGTTTTACCGAATACTACACTACACACGACCGGATACACTTCCCGTTAGTGCATTAGGGTAGACCATAAGTATAACGAGAACTTATAAATATTAAAACCTGGTCAGTAAAACCTGCATCAAGTTTATGGCGCCGCTGCCGGGGAGTTATATTAGGATTTTCATTAAGTCTTTCATTTTTGTTTCGTTTTAAATTTTCTCAAATTCTCATGATCTCTTTTCAAGTTTCAAGTACCATGGAAGTTGTTAACATTGATGGCCTCACTCTTGAGGAATATTTGGTGTTGACAAGAGAAGAACAAGGGTCGGGGCTCGTAAGACCGGCGATTGGAGCTAATGCTCATTTCGAGATTAAAGATCAATTTATGAGGGAGCTTCGTGCTAACCCTTTTTCAGGAAACAGGGACGAAGATGCGTATGAGCACGTTGTGAATGTCTTGTACATCGCAAGCCTTTTCAACATTCTGGGTGTGTATCATGACGCTGTTATGCTAAGGGTGTTCCCCATGAATCTTACTGGGGCTGCAAGAAGATGGATCGAAAGATTGCCCGCCGGGGCAGTTGATACATGGGCTCTTCTAAAAAAACACTTCATCCAAAGACATTGTCCTCCATCGAAGATATCTAATCAGCTCATGGAGATCCATAATTTCAAGCAAATAGACGATGAAATGTTGTATCAAGCCTAGGATAGATACAACAATCTCCTCTACAAGTGTCCTACACATGATCTAAACAACCAGCAAAAGGTCAACATCTTTTATAAAGGAATCGACGTGACTACAAGACAGATGCTGGACTACCAAGGACCAATTCCGAGCATGACTCCTACTCTCGCGATTGAAGCCATCCAAAAAATGGCCGATTACTCCGAAAAATGGCACGATGGAGGAAGCAAAAGGAACTGATAACATCAAATTATCCTGAATATTAAGTGTCAATTTCCCCCGATAATGCCTGTAATTTATATCATTTATATGGATTTACTCTTGTTTTGCATTATATTCCACTTTCAGGTAAATTACGAGCATTGGAGCTAAAGAGACGCGGAATTGGAGAATTATTAAAGATTTATCATAGTATGCTCACTTTGAAGAAGTTACGGCGTAACTCATCTCTCACATTATGCCGTAACTAAAGCGTGACTCAGAAAGCCAACTTATCAGAAGATTAAGGCGTAACTCTCTCAAAAGATTACGACGTAACTATATTAGGTCAAATGAGGTTCCGCGCCGCTGATAACTACGCCGTAACTCGTGCATAAACTACGGCATAACCAAGAATTATTGAAGATACGGCGTAACCACTTATAAGGTTACGCCGTAACCAACACATCTAGTGCAATTTATGAAGAATTAGATGATTACGGCGTAACTATTTTATTAGTTACGCCGTAACCAAGATCTGGCCTATAAATACCCCACGATTTCCAGCATTTCAAAGCATCCCATTTCACACACCACAACCAAAGAACATGGGAAGAAGCCAAAGGCGGGTCTAGAGGAGCATACGGAGCTATCTCCAAGGGAGAAATCACTCCCCTACGATAAGCATTAGCATTTTATCTTTCCTTTACTTTCGATTCATGTATTTCGTAACATTAATTATTGATTTGATTTGTATGGTTAATATGAGCGGCTAAGCACCTCTTGGTGCTGGCCTAGTTATGATTCCTTAATTGTTTTGTTTGCATTTACATTACTTCCGTATAATTATTTCTAAGTGTATGCATGCAAAGTTTATTGGTAGCTACCCTTGTTTCGGTAGTTTTGAATGGTGGTAGAGGCTAGTTGCTTAGGAGATATGACCAACTGACCCTAAGTGAGTAGACTGAGACGGGAAGGGTAAGATATGACCAACTGACGACCCTTTCTACTTGTGCTATTTGAACAACTGATCACCTACCGTTTGGATGAACTTAAGAATTAGGGGTGAGTATCTAAGATGCTAGCGCCCGGGAACTCACTATTATAAGTCTAGCATGTAGCGGAACTTAATGACTCGGCTTAGGGGACCAGAAACAACTGGACTTATGAGGGGACACTTGACTTCTCCAGTGGTGGCATCTTTGCTGATAGGGTAGAGCGAACTGACCAAATGCTGTCCTCTCGATTTTGAACCCACCTGAAGTAATTGGAAGTAATTAGACGTAGACATTACTAGCTAGGATGAATTACTAGGTTAGCACCACTCTCCTCTATTGATCACATCCTTTGCCTTTATTTGCTTTAGTAGTTAATTATATCATATTAAAATCTGTGACACCTAGACTTAGTATTAATCCAACACACATAGCTCTTGGGACGACCTCGAATTTACCGAATACTACACTACACACGACCAGGTACACTGCCCGTTCGTGCATTAGGGTAGACCATAGGTATAACGACACATTATAAATATTAAAACCTGGTCTGTAAAACCTGCATCAAGTTTTTGGCACCGCTGCCGGGGAGTTATATTAGGATTGCTATTAAGTCTTTCATTTTTGTTTTGTTTTAAATTTTTCAAATTCTCACAATCACTTTTCAAGTTTTCAGGTACCATGGAAGTTGTTAACATTGATGACCTCACTCTTGAGGAATATTTGGCGTTGACAAGAGCAGAACAAGGGTCGGGTCTCATAAGATCGGCAATTGGAGCTGACGTCCTTTTCGAAATTAAAGACCAATTTATGAGGGAGCTTCGTGCTAACCCTTTTTTTGTAAACAGGGACGAAGATGCGTATGAGCACGTTGAAAATGTCTTATACATCGCAAGCCTTTTCAACATTCCGGGTGTGTCTCATGACACTGTTATGCTAAGGGTATTCCCCATGACTCTTACTGGGGCTGCCAGAAGATGGATTGAAAGATTGCCCGCCGGGGCAGTCAATACTTGGGCTTTACTAAAGAAGCACTTCATTCAGAGATATTGTCCTCCGTCAAAGATTTCTAACCAGCTCTTGGAAATACATAATTTCAAGCAAGAAGACAATGAAACGTTGTATCAAGCCTGGGATAGATACAACGATCTCCTTTATAAATGTCCTACACATGATCTGAACAACCAGCAAAAAGTCAACATCTTCTACAAAGGAATCAACGTGACTACAAGACAGATGTTGGACTATCAAGGACCGATCCCGAACATGACTTCTACTTTAGCAATTGAAGCCATTCAAAAAATGGCTGATCACTCCCAAAAATGGCACGATGGAGGAAGCAAAAGAAACAAAGGCCGAAGTTTTGACGGAATTGCAGCCATCGCTGGCAAAATTGAAAATCTAAGTCAAGATATGCTAAAAGTCATAGAAACTATTCATGCCATCCAAGTGGGTTGCGAAAGCTGTGGGGGAGGACATCTCACCAAGAATTGTCCTCACGTAAACAAAGAAAACATAATCAAAGAAGCTAAATATGGAGAAAATCGACCGTTTTATGGAGATATTTTCTAAATAGTAACGGGTATCGTGGAAATTACAACCGTGGACCTTATGGAGAAAGAAAGCCCAACCTTGAAGAGACCATAAACAAGTTCCTGGAAAATTCAGCCCAGAAGTAAAAAGAACAAGATAAATGGCTAAGGGATTTCCAGGAAAACACAAATAAGAATCTTTCAAGGCACGACGAAACCCTAAGAAACCTTGAAGCCATGGGGGAAAAGCTCAGTGCAGAGATAGAGATAAGTAACATTAAACCTGAGGGTACCAAACCTATGGTAGTGTGCAATGCCGTTTTTGCTGATAATAATTTGCAAGGTGAGAGTGAGGAGTGCAAATCTACAACAAAAAATTTGAAAAAAGTGATTTTCGACAACCAGGATCAGTTACGCCGTAACTATTTCCCTGAGTTACGGCGTAACTATGTTCCAGAAAGTATAACCAGGTCAGAAATCAGTTTACTTTCAGTTAATGATATAAGCGCAAACGGGTTAGTTATTCCATGTTCAGTTAGGAGTTATGATATCTTGGGGATAGTAGATTTTGGATCTAGCGTAAATATCATGCCACTTTCCATATTCTTGAAACTCAAATTAATCCATCTTTGGAAAACAGATATAGTGATTGAAAAAGCAAATAAGACCAGGGCTACTCCGTTAGAAATTACTGGTGGTACTTGTGTCAAGGTCGATAGATTTGTTTCTGCCCCCGAATTCGTGGTCATCGACATGGAGAAAAATATAAATGAACGTTTGATTCTTGGTAAACCATTCTTGGACTCATTGGGGTACTATGGCAATAGAATATAATTCAAATTGGACAAGACTTTGTGCCATGAACCGGATGAAACTATAACTACCAAAGACTCACCGCAGGATAAATTGGATTATTCCGATAGGTTTCCTCCTTCATATTTTGGCCATTTACAGGGGACCGAATCAAGTGACGATGACAACAATGAAGAAGAGATCCCACATTCTGTGCCTAGTTACGTTGTTACGGGAAAACTTCACTGTTGTGCTCCTGATATTTGTTTGATTGATGGGACCAAAGTAGCATTGCCCACGTGTTCTCCTTTTCAAAAACGATGCAATGGAGGAGGGCAGCATCTCATTCGAATAATAAAAAAGGCTGCAGAAGTTTGGTGGTGCTGGGAAGACGAAAAGCTTATCAGGAAAAAGTGGGTGCAAGGGCATAATATTTTTAACGAATGGTTCACCGAGATTGATTGGACCATTCATTCTTGTGAACCAGCTATGATGTCTGATGAATTCACCATGGCATGGCCGACATGCGACCCCAACCGCAAGATCTGCGATGGAGGAGAATTCCCCGATCCTAACTGGCTCAAACGAAAGGAATGGGCATGTTTTGACGAAGAAAAAAGAAGTGAAGTAGGATACAAGGGAATCTCATTTGGAAATGGGAAGAAGAGGCTAAATTTCTTTACGAATGGGCACAGGCTAATTTTCTACAGAAACGATACTCCATGACTCAGTTTGTTTCTCCACGTATTTGGGACCAGCCTTCTTCAAATAAAAAAGCAATGGAGGAAGTTGGCCAAGTCCTAAGGCCACCATAAAGCCCCGAGGCTCTGAGTCTAACTTAAAGACTCGTAAATAAAGAAAAGTGCTCTTTCGGGAGACAACCCGAATTATCCCTTTCTTTTGTTTTATTTCCATTTCTGTTGGGTTTTATGTTTTTAACCATTTTTGCAAGAAACGAAGAGTGATTGCTGCTGCAGCATGCTGATCTGACTATAGTTACACCGTAACTCATCTTAGTGGTTACGCCGTAACAAACCCCTTGCAGCATAATTTCAGATGCATTACCAATTACAGCGTAATTCCATCAAAGTAGTTACGCCGTAGCTACACTCTTGCAGCGTATCCCAGGTTTTGCCTAGTTACGGCGTAACTCCTTCTAAGAGTTACGACGTAACTATCCTCTGCTTTACTTCTTTCATTTTAAACACAATAACCATGTGTTAGTATTTTAAATGAACTTTGTGGGTGTGTTCCCTGTAAACCCTCACGAGACTTCACTCGTCCACTTGGGACACCAAGTGGTTTAAAAGGCTTGTTGCATATGCTAAATGCAACCGTGATTCCTACGAAAGTGAGTTAGGTTTGTTTTTCATTTTTCATTTTTTTATTTTTTTAGAATTATGTTTGTCGGTAGTGTGATTTCAGGGATTGAAGTTTGCTTTTGGATGCTTATACGAAGGCACGACTCTTTTTTGTGGGCCTTCTTTCTTTTTGGAGCAAATTTCAGGGAAGTTCTCGCTCTAATTCTACTTTTCTCTTCAACTTTATTTAACGCTTAGTACAAAAGGGACTTTGTACAATTCAAGTGGGGGGACGGGAGTAGAATTGTCTCTTGAACTTTATTTTGCCCTCGTTTTTCTAGTTTATTTTGAAAAATTATGCCATTTTTAAAATTTTGACATGTTTTTCTTAACCTAACTAGATTAGACATTAGCCGAGCACATACAACTCTTGATATTATATGGTGAGATTAGCCTTATCCGTTTCCAATATTTTACCCCAAATCCACCAAATTATGAGTGTGTCGGTAGCTTGTAAACTTTAGAACTTGGCCTTTGCATCATTTCGAGACCATAGACGAGGTATGTTGAGTTAGCTCGATGTATTTGGACTTTTCAGTTTAAGAAGGCAGTATTATAGGATTATCACCCAAATAGCCTACCATTGTGTGTCTATCGATTAGTCACCTCGACTTCTCGACTCCCATGTGAAACCCTTTTGTTGCACTCACCTTTAGTACAAGATACCTCTAGATACACCCATCTGAGCCATTCTTTTCATTTTGTTAACCCAATATATTGTTTCATTACACCTATACACCTTAGCCTACCCTATAGTCTTTATTTGTGATCGGAAAGTCATCATTTGCTTAAGTTCAAGGTTCAAGTGGAAAGGTTCGGGAATCACGCTTTCGTCGATGACATATTCTTAAAGATCGTTGAAGACCCCCCGAATTATCATTCTTCATCTCAAGTGGGGGGATGTTATGTTTAAAATAATAGTTATGTTATTTAGTTTATTGTAAAGTGCTATGTTATAAGCACTATGTTATGAGCTTTATATAGATTTAGTATCGAGGATGCCACCTCGGTCACATGAGAAGATTAGAGTTGGTAATTGTGCCAACAGTTGTAGAAAAGGTAGTGTGCCCATCACGACGTCCTCTAATGACACATCTACCCAGTATTTCATGATCCGGTTTCTTAACTTCAAAGCTTGAACTTTGGGCGAATGGTAAGTGGTGATGACTTGGTTATAGATTTAGACTATCTGCTTGATTTTTATTTTTCACCACTTATATATCCCATTATCCTACCCTTTAGTCATGAAGCGTGTATAGGTGATGCAGCGAGCAATCTTTGGTGTCTTGGCCATGGATTTGGTCATGTATCATTGATTTTGTCCACTTCGCCGTGACATGTTAGTAATGACGAGTCACCCTTAACCTTTGTCGTGTCTACCCATATTGCCTTCGAAAGTTGTTTAGCCCTTAACTCTAGTGGTGGAGATTTGTGTAACCGCCAAGCTTATGATAGAATACATGTTATGACTGTGCGATTGAGTGATCACCCCGAAATTGACACTTAGAATAGTTGAGAGATTTGAGTGTTTTGTTCTCATTTCGTGAGGTGTTCAGCTTTGTTTTATTCTAACATAAAGGATTTGTAAACTTATATTTTCCAGGTTATGGGAGATATCTTTTTAGGAATATATCTAATAAGGTCTACTTGAGGGCAAGTAGAGTTCAAGTGGGGGGATATTTGATAACATCAAATTATCCTGAATATTAAGTGTCAATTTCTCCCAATAATGCTTGTAATTTATATCATTTATATGGATTTACGCTTGTTTTCCATTATATTCCAATTTCAGGTAAATTACGAGCAATGGAGCAAAAGAGATGCGGAATTGGAGAATTATTAAAGATTTATCATAGTATGCTCACTTTGAAGAAGTTACGGCGTAACTCGTCTCTCACATTACGCCGTAACTAAAGCGTGACTCAGAAAGCCAACTTATCAGAAGATTACGACGTAACTATATTAGGTCAAATGAGGTTCCGCGCCGCTGATAACTACGCCGTAACTCGTGCATAAACTACGACGTAATCAAGAATTATTGAAGATACGGCGTAACCACTTATAAGGTTACGCCGTAGCTAGCACATCTAGTGCAATTTACGAAGAATTAGATGATTACAGCGTAACTATTTTATTAGTTACGCCGTAACCAAGATCTGGCCTATAAATACCCCACGATTTCCAGCATTTCAAAGCATCCCATTTCACACACCACAACCAAAGAACGTTGGAAGAAGCCACAGGCAGGTCTAGAGGAGCATACGGAGCTATCTCCAAGGGAGAAATCACTCCCCTATGATAAGCATTAGCATTTTATCTTTCCGTTACTTTCGATTCTTGTATTTCGTAACATTAATTATTGAATTGATTTGTATGGTTAATATGAGCGGCTAAGCACCTCTTGGTGTTGGCCTAGTTATGATTCCTTAATTGTTTTGTTTGCGTTTACATTACTTCCGTATAATTATTTCTAAGTGTATGCATGCATAGTTTATTGGTAGCTACCCTTGTTTCGGTAGTTTTGAATGGCGGTAGAGGCTAGTTGCTTAGGAGATATGACCAACTGACCCTAAGTGAGTAGACTGAGACGGGAAGGGTAAGATATGACCAACTGACGACCCTTTCTACTTGTGCGATTTGACCAACTGATCACCTACCGTTTGGATGAACTTAAGAATTAGGGGTGAGTGTCTAAGATGCTAGCGCCCGGGCACTCACTATTATAAGTCTAGCATGTAGCAGAACTTAATGACTCGGCTTAGGGGACCAGGAACAACTGGACTTATGAGGGGACACCTGACTTCTCTAGTGGTGGCATCTTTGCTGATAGGTTAGGGCAAACTGACCAAATGTTGTCCTCTCGACTTTGACCCCACTTGAAGTAATTGGAAGTAATTATACGTAGACATTACTAGCTAGGATGAATTACTAGGTTAGCACCACTCTCCTCTATTGATCACATCCTTTGCCTTTATTTGTTTTAGTAGTTAATTAAATCATATTAAAATTTGTGACACCTAGACTTAGTATTAATCCAACACACGTAGCTCTTGGGACGACCTCGGTTTTACCGAATACTACACTACACACGACCGGGTACACTGCCCATTAGTGCATTAGGGTAGACCATAGGTATAACGAGACATTATAAATATTAAAACCTGGTCAGTAAAACCTGCATCAGGAACCAAGGCAGAAATCTTGATGGAATTTCCACCATAACTAACAAAATTGAAAATCTTGGTCGGGATATGCTCAAGCTGAGAGAAAGTGTTCATGTAATCCAAGTAGGTTGCGAAAGCTGCGGAGGAGGGCATCTCACTAAAAATTGTCCTCACATTAACCAAGAGAGCACAATCGAAGAAGCTAATTATGGAGAAAATCGATCGTTTTACGAGGATAAACGGAATAGTAATGGCTATCGTGGAGGACCTACTGGAAATTATAACTGTGGGCCTTATAGAGAAGGAAGGCCGAGTATTGAAGAGACCATCAACCAATTCCTGGAAAGTTCAGCCCAAAATCAAAAAGAACAAGATAAATGGCTCAGGGATTTCCAGGAAAACACAATTAAAAACCTCTCCAGGCACGACACAACCGTAAAAAACCTTGAAGCCATGGTGGAAAAGCTTAGTGCAGAGATAGAGATGAGTAACATTGAACCTGAGGGGGTCAAACCTATGGTGGTATGCAATGCCGTTTTTGCTGATGATAATTCATAGGAAGTAATTGAAGATTTCCATTCTCCAACCGAATATTTAAAAGAGATGACTGTCGACAATCAGTTGCAGTTACGCCGTAACTATTTTCCTGAGTTACGGCGTAACCAAGATTCAGAAAGCGTAAACAGGTCAGAAATCGGGTTATTTTTAGTTAAAAATGTTAGCACAGACGGGTTAGTCATTCCATGTTCAGTTGGGAGTCATGATATCTTGGGGTTAGTGGATTTTGGGTCTAGCATAAACATCATGCCACTTTCCATATTCTTAAAACTCAAATTAATCTATCTTTGGAAAACGGATATAGTGATTGAGATGGCCAATATGACCAAGGCCACTCCCTTAGGAATTACAGGTGGTACTTGTGTTAAGGTAGATAGGTTTGTTTCTGCCCTCGAATTTGTGGTTATCGACATGGAGAAAAACACGAGGGAACGTTTAATTCTTGGTAAACCGTTCCTTGACTCGTTGGGATACTATAGTGATAGAGTAGAATTTAAAATGGATAAAACTTTGTGCCATGAGCAGGATGAAATAATGACAAATGAGGATCCAAAGGAGATTCAAGTGGATTATTCCGATAGGTTTCCTCCTTCATATTTTGGCCATTTACAGGGGACCGAGTCAAGTGATGATGACAACAGCGAAGGATAAGATGATGATGTCCGACCTTTTATACCCAGTTATGTTGTTACGGGTAAACTTCACTTTTGTGCTCCTGAAATTTCTTTGATTGAGGGTTCTAAAGTTATATTGCCTACGTGTTCTCCTTTTCAAAAATGATTTAATGGGGGACGAGAATTTCTCATTCGAAGGATAAAAAGGCAGCAGAAGTTTGTTGGTGTTGGGAAGACGAAAAATTAATCAAGAGGCGGTGGATTCAAGGACACGATATTATGAATTATTGGTTCACTGAGGTCAATTGGACTCTTCATTTTTGCGAACCGGCTATGATGTCTAATGAATTTACCAGAGCATGGCCTGCGTGCGACCCCAACCGAAAGATCTGCGATGGAGGAGAATTCCTCGATCCTAACTGGCTCAAATGCAAGGAATGGGCATGCTTTGACGAGGAAAAAAGAATGGAACTCGGATACAAGGCAATCTCATTTGAAAATTGGTTAAAAGTAAAGTTTGGAGCTGTCAAACTAAAATGGGAAGTCGAGGCTAAATTTCGCTACGAATGGGCGAAACGTAATTTTTTGCAAGAAAATCGATATTCCTTGACTTCGATTGTTCCTCCCTGTGTTTGGGACCAGCCGTCTTCGAACAAGAAATCAGCTAAGGAGGAAGTTGGCCAAGTCCGAAGGCCACCATAAAGCCCCGAGGCTTTGAGTCTAACTTAAAGACTCATAAATAAAGAAAAGTGCTCTTTCGGGATACAACCCCGAATAATCCCTTTCATTTGTTTTATTTCTATTTCTGTTGGGTTTTGTGTTTTTAACCATTTTTGCAGAAAAACGGAGAAAAGTAGCTGCAGCATGCTGAACGGGGACCTGATCTGTCCATAGTTACAGCGTAACTCATTCTTATGGTTACGCCGTAACATACTTTTTTGCAGCAGTCCTTCTCAGAGCATTACCAATTACGGCGTAATCCCATTAAATGGTTACGCCGTAGCTACACTCCTGTAGCGTCTGTCAGGTTTTGCTTAATTACGGCGCAACTCCTTATAGGGGTTACGACGTAACTATTCTCTGTAACACTTCTTTCTTTTTATACTCAATAACCTTGTATTAGTTTTCAAATGAACTTTGTGGGTATGTTCCCTGTAAGCCCTCACGAGACTACACTCATCCACTTGGGACTCCAAGTGGTTTAAAAGGCTTGTTGCATACGCTAAATGCAACCGTGATTCCTACGAAAGTGAGTTAGGTTTCTTTTTCTTTTTTCTTTTTCTTTTTTTTTAGAATTATGCTTGTCGGTAGTGTGATTTCAGGGATTGAAGTTTGCTCGTGGATGCTTACGCGAAGGCACGACCCTTTTCGTGGGCCTTTTTTCTTTTTGGGGCAAATTTCAGAGAAGTTCTCGCTCTAATTCTACTTTTCTCTTCACCTTTATTTAACGCTTAGTACAAAAGGGACTTTGTACATTTCAAGTGGGGGGACGGGAGTAGAATTGTCTCTTTACTTTATTATGCCCTCGGTTTTCTAGTTTATTTTGAAAAATTATGCCATTTTTAAAATTTTGACATGTTTTTCTTAACCTAACTAGATTAGACCTTAGCCGAGCACATTATAACCCTTGATATTATATGGTGAGATTAGCCTTATCCGTTTCCAAATTTTTACCCCAAATCCACCAAATTATGAGTGTGCCGGTAGCATGTAAACTTTAGAACTTGGCCTTTACATCATTTCGAGACCATAGACGAGGTATGTTGAGTTAGCTCGATGTATTTGGACTTTTCAGTTTAAGAAGGCAGTATTATAGAATTATCACCCAAATAGCCTATCATTGTGTGTCTATCGATTAGTCACCTCGACTTCTGGACCCACATGTTAAACCCTTTGTTGCACTCACCTTTAGTGCAAGATACCCCTAGATACACCCTTCTGATCCATTCCTTTCATTTTTTTCACCCAACATATTGTTTCGTTACACCATTACACCTTAGCCTACCCTTTAGTCTTTATTTGTAACTTCAAGGTTCAAGTGGAAAGGTTCGGGAATCACGCTTTCGTCGACGACATATCCTTAAAGATCATTGAAGACCCCCCAAATTCTAATATTGTTCATCTCAAGTGGGGGGATGTTATGTTTAGTTATTATGTTATGTTGGAAGAAAAAAAAATGTGATTCGAAAAGAAAAAAAAAGTTATTGTTATTTAGTTGATTGTAAAGTGCAATGTTATAAGCACTATTGTTATGAGCTTACTATAGATTTGGTATCGAGGAGGCCACCTCGGTCACATTTGAAGAATGGAGTTGGAAATGTGCCCATCATGACGTCCTCTAATGGCACATCTACCTGGTAATATCATGATCCGATTTTTTAACTTTGAAACTTGAACTTTGGGCGAACGGTAAGTGGTGATGACTTGGTTATAGATTTAGACTATCCGCTTGATTTTATTTTACACCAATTTTATCCCATGTCTTATCCTACCCTTAGTCATGAAGCGTGTCTAGGTGATGCAACGAGCAATCTTTGGTGTCTTGGCCATGGATTTGGTCATGTATCATTGATTTTGTCCACTTCGCCGTGACATGTTAGTAATGACAAATCACCCTTAATCTTTGTCGTGTCTACCCATATTGCCTTCGAGAATCATTTTGTCCTTAACTCTAGTGGTGGAGATTTATGTAACCGCCAAGCTTATGATAGAATACCTGTTATGACTGTGCAATGAGTGATCACCCCGAAATTGACACTTAGAATAGTTGAGAGATTTAAGTGTTTTGTTCCCATTTCGTGAGGTGTTCGGCTTTGTTTTATTCTAGCATAAGGGATTTGTAAACTTATATTTTCCAGGTAATGGGAGATATCTTTTTAGGAATCTATCTAATAAGGTCTACTTGAGGGCAAGTAGAGTTCAAGTGGGGGGATATTTGATAACATCAAATAGTCCTGAATATTAAGTGTCAATTTCCGCCGATAATGCTCGTATTTTATATCATTTATATGGATTTACGCTTGTTTTCCTCTATATTTCACTTTCAGGTAAAATTACGAGCATTGGAGCTAAAGAGGCGCGGATTTGGAGAGTTTATTGAAGATATATGATAGTATGTTCATTTTGAAGATGTTACGGCGTAACTTCCTCCAAAGATTACGACGTAACTAACTAGGTCAAATGAGGTTCCGCGCCGCTACAAGCTACGCCGTAACTATTGTCTCAACTACGGCGTAACAAGGATTTATTGAAGATACGGCGTAACTCCTTCCAGATGTTACGCCGTAACCAGCATTTTTAGTGCAAATTACGAAAATAATGGTGTTACGGCGTAACTCTCAACTTAAGTTACGCCGTAACCAGATCTGGCCTATAAATACCATTCCTTTCCAGCATTTATAATCATCCCATTTCACACACAACATCAGTGAACGTGAGTAGAAGGTTGAAGGCAGATCTTAGGGAGCATACGGAGCCATCTCCAAGGGAGAAATCACTCCCCTACGATAAGCATTAGCATTTTATATTTTCTTTACTTTCAATTCATGTATTTCATAATGTTAAACATTGAATCGATTGTTTTAGTTAATATGAGCGGCTAAGCACCTCTGGTGCTAGCCTAGTTATGATTCCTTAATTGCTTTGTTTATATTTACATTGCTTCCGTATAATTATTTCTAGTGTATGCATGCATAGTTTGTTGGTAGCTACCCTTGTTTGGTAGTTTTGAATGGCGGTAGTGGCTAGTTACTTAGGAGATATGACCAACTGACTCTAAGTAGGTAGACTGAGTGGGAAGGGTAAGATATGACCAACTGACGACTCTTCTTCGCTTGTGCGATTTGACCAACTGATCACCTACCGTTTGGATGAACTTAAGAAGTTAGGGATGAGTGTTTAAGATACTAGCGCCCCGGCACTCATTATTACAAATCTTGCATGTAGCGATTACTTAATGACTTGGCTTAGGGGACTAGGAACAACTGGAATTTCGACGGGTCACCTGACATCTCAGTGGAACCCTTTGCTGATAGGTTAGGACGAACTGACCAAATGTTGTCCTAGCGACTTTCACCCCACTTGAAGTAATTGGAAGTAATTAAACATGAACTTAGCTTGATATGATGAATAACTAGGTTAGCACACTTCTACCCTATTGATCACAACCCTCGCTTCTATTTGCTTTCTTTATTTTCTTATTTTAGTAGTTAATCATCTCCACCTTAAAATATATTAAAATCTGTGACACCTAGACTTAGTTAAAATCCGCACACATAGCTCTTGGGACGACCTCGGTTTTACCGAATACTACACTACACACGACCGGGTACACTGCCCGTTAGTGCATTATGGTAGACCATAGGTATAACGAAAACTTATAAATATTAAAACCTGGTCAGTAAAACCTGCATCAGTCTCCTATCGTTCTACAAGACTCACTTTCTGGATTCCAGAGCTTATCAATCTGTGTCTTCTATTGTCTACTTGACTTACTTTTTGATTACCCCACGCAATATATTTGGTTCTAGGCCCTCACTCTCTCCGCGTCTCCTATCTTCTACTTGACTTACTTTTTGATTATCCACTAAAACACTTAATGTTTTATACGCAAGATTAGAAATTACACTTGAACAACTTTTTACCAAACTAGCACAATTATCCACTAAAACACTTACACATTTCAATAATCAAACAATATGTATACAAATCCCTAAAAAGCATAATCACTTAATCAGGGTAATTAGCAGTTAAAGCAACAAAACAAGCCCTAAATTTAACATAACAAGCCTTAAATTTAACATAACAATCAAATTAAAATAACAGAATAATTTTAGCCCTAAATTTAACATAACAAGCCATAATTTTAACATCACCATCAAATGAGAGCTTGAGATCTGAACTGTAACACAAATGAGAGCTTGAGATCCGAACCGTAAAAAAAATTGATCCGAAAATGAGAGTTTGAGATCCGAACTGTAACACAAATGAGAGCAATGAGAACGAAGATGATGTTAGAACAGTGGGATGGAATAAACGAGAGCGATGAATTTACATGGTGAATTATCTGAGTTATTTCTGAGAGTGATGATGAACAGTGTTTGGATAATGAAACAGTTTAATATAGTGTTATTCCAATCAGGCCGGGTCTTTTGAACAAGTTTGATTATTATCTGAGTTATTTTTTTTAATGTTTGATATACAAGTTTGTTTTTTATTTTTTTAACATATTGAAATTTGAAAGTTTATGTTTCAAACAGTGTTTTAAAACCCAGTTCAACCTGTTAAATTGGGCCCGGCCAAAAAGACGGGTAAAAAAAACCAGGTTAATTTTTAGAAACGGGTTAACCAGTTAGACCCGTCGGATTTTAAGTGACTTGGGTCGACCCGGTTCTCGAAACCCGACCGGGGTTTTTTTCATCTTTTTTTTTAATAGAAAACTGGGTTGACCCGGTGGTCGAACCGCTTGAAAAAAAATAGTGTTTTTTTAATAGAAACCGGGTTGACCTGACGGTCGAACCGGTAACCCGGTGACTTGACCGGGTCGATTTAAAAACTCGGTTTTCAAAACATTGGTTTCAAATAATATGTTTAGGGGAGAATACATCAAAGAAAGTTAAACATGTGCAATTTTGCATATTTCTTCATAATACAAATTTTATCCGAAACGTTTGATAGTGTTTACGATTTTTGGATTAATATACGAATATGCAAGTTTTAATAAGTACATATCTAAATGCCCTTATTCTTAATCATTTTATAGAGTTAGCAATATGTAAAATAGTGACCAAAATTTCATCACTAATACTTAATGACGAAATTTCTCATCAATATTCATGTAATTTAGTGACTAAATAGTGAAGTTTCTTCTCTGACTTTCTACAGATGAACAAAAATAATGACGAAAAATTATATCGCCACTATTTTCATATAAATAGTGACCAAATTTTTTTTTTCATCACTGAATTCTCGTCACTAAAGCTACTTTTTCTTGTAGTGATGCAAAAAATTGTTTTATTATATAAAAAATTTTAACAAAGTATTCAGTATAAAATCTATAAACATTCTATGTAAAATTATGTTTCTTTATTTACGAGCGTACGCCATCTTAAATAAACTATTTGGAACATATATTCTTAAACTTTTAATTAAGGTAATAAATATAAACCTAAATTACTATGCTTCACTATTACAAGTATTAACAAGAAAATTGCATCATGAACTGGATCCGTTCTCTACGAAAATATTTTCCAAATTAACAAGAAAATTGAAACATTAATTTTCCTTAAATGTATAAAAAGAAAAACTAAAATGAATTTCTTTCTTTTTGCTAAAGAAAGAAATAAAAAGATCGAAGCTCTCAATATATAACACAATCATGTCCTTTTATAAAATCTAAATTACGTTTTATTCATATATTATATAAATCACAAAAATACACTTTCCAAATCAACAAGAAAAATTTAAATCATTAGTTTACCTTAAATACTTGCAAACAAACAATAAAAGGAAATTATATATTTATAAAAAAGAAAACACAAATATCAAAAAATAAATTGCAATAATATAGCAAAAACAAAATCGTGCCCATTTTAAGCACACAATCATTTCCATAAATAAAATCTAAAACGGGTTATTCATTCACTATATAAGTCACAAAAAGTATCTACCGTTTATGTCATTGAATTGTGTAAGATTATTTGTTTCAAAGAAAAATATGAAGCGTGAAAATCTAGTAAAAAAGCAGTCACATGAAGATGAAGATGATGATGTTAAGGTTTATGTCTTTCCGGAGGGCTTACGTGTCCTTGCTGTTGATGATGACCCAACTTGTCTCATGCTGTTAAAGAAGATGTTAGAAACATGCAAATATAGAGGTACGTACATTACATATGATAGCTTTTGGTTTGCTTATTTTTTTCCACTTATTTGCTTATTTTGTAAAACTGAGAAAAGTAAGAAGTTTACATTCGGTTTATGATATAAAATAGCATGTACATGCGTTCATGTCTCACTTGATTACGCCACATGTGTTGTTATGAAATTTCAAGCTTTTTACCAGAGAAAAGTTCGTTTACTTAATTTATACACAATGCTATAAACAAGTTAATGTATGGATTACAAATGAGAATTTAGGCTTATTGCAAATAAGCCATTTGAAAACTGTTTATTTCGCAGCAAAGATTGTAGATAGCTGATGATCCAAATACTTTTGTTTGCCTAATTTAAAAAAAATGATAACGCCAAAAAAGAAAAGCAGAAATTTTATAACTGGTTTTAAGTTAAAGTTAATTATAATGGTAAAAAAGTAACTTTAGTTTTATGGCAGATAAGTACTTTTGGAAGTTTTTTTAATCTATTTTGCTCGTTTGGATGATCCAAACACTTCAAACTATTTGTCTTTTTAAAAAGTGTTAAGGTTTGAAGTAAACAATTACAAGATTTTTTTTTTTTTTTTTACTATGCAGTGACTACATGTACTAGAGCTAAGGATGCTTTAACAATATTAAGGAGACATAGAAGTAAGTACGATGTGGTGCTATGTGATGTTCATATGCCTGATATGGATGGACATAAACTACTTGAATACATCGGGTTTGAAATGGATCTTCCTGTTATCAGTAAGTTAACTAATTTATTTTTTTTGGTTACTTATTTATGTTTGTTGATTTATTAGCTTGTGTGATTTATTAAGACATGATCACTGTTTGTAATCTGTAATCGGTTTTCATAGTTGATCAGCCCATGTGTGGAGTTGATCAGCCCATGTCTAAAACATGTGCCACATGAATGATGTAGGTTACAAGCTTAGTAGCAGTGGTGGACATATGTTCTTTTTTCTTTTAATCTGGGAATGTATTATTGTTATACCAAAAAAGATTTTGGGTACGCATGATTATTACAATACACAAAAAAGAGTTTTCGTCCCGAGGGGTTAGTTTGGGTTAACTAGGGCACTAGGTTATTCTGCACACAGTTTTTCGTAAACCATACAAAATAACCATAATTAAAATTGGATTGCGCATTTGGTGTGTAATTTGTTTTATCTGAACTATGAACACCCTAACTGCGTGAACTGTACGTTTACCTTTTTCTTAAAGGTCAATTTAACGCATTTTGTTAACTGTCAGTCTTGAACCTACTGCTGCTATTTTAGCTGACTCGATTAATGGCGAGTCTTAGTTCATTAACCATTGGTTTGGGGACAGTGGATCACCTTGAAAGAACATTATAATGACAGCACTTCATCGTCCGCTCTGTATTATCATGAAAAGATCTTGTAGTGTTTCATTTGTAAATATTATCATAAAATCTGTTATCGTAATAGCAATATTTAAGATAGTGTAAACCTTTAGCTGGAAATCTTTGATTCACTGTTGTTCAATGATATGTCGGGTGTTAGTCTTGGGACTACTACACATGCCTAGTTTATGGCACCATAAAAAGTTGTCCTCATTTATGTTCGGGGTATTACACGTGCAGTCTATGACACCCTATTACTTTTTAATTTTGACTCTGCATATCACACAAAATTGGAATTATTTCCTTCTAATGTAACAAGGTTCGTGGTGATCAATTTATCAGTGATGTCAGCTGACGAGAAGTTGAGTGTAGTAATGAAGGGTGTTATTCAAGGGGCTTGTGACTATTTAATAAATCCTGTCGGCATGGAGGCATTACGGAACATATGGCAGCACGTCATTCGGAAAAAGAATGAAGTGCAGAAAGATTTTGAGCCGTCAACAAGTTTGTCTAGTAGTGTCTATCAGCAGAAACAGCCTGAAACTCCTGATAAATCTTCTGCAAATAAAGGGCAGAATGGGATAAAGAGGAGGAAAGACGATGATGACGATGATGAAGATGATGACGCTGAATCTGAGAAAATAGGGGATTCTTCTTCTATAAAGAAGCCTCGTGTTGTTTGGACTCAGGAACTTCATTCAGAGTTCGTTAAAGCTGTTAATCGGATTGGATACCAAAGTATGAAGTTCTTATAAGATATCTAATTTCTTTTAGTAAGGCATTAACAACTTACTAACATGTCATTCATGTTCTTGGATCTTGTATATACACAGAGGCTGTCCCGAAGAAAATTTTGGAACTGATGAACATTCCTGGATTAACTAGAGAAAATGTTGCGAGCCATCTTCAGGTCTGATACTATAAGCTATGCTTTTAAGACTTACTTATTTTACTTCACAAAGTGACCCGTTTTATCTGTATCTAAGAGTTACACATTTTGACTTGTTACCAACTTAACTAACCCGTCCATTTTACCAACTCTAATTTACATCAAGTGGAAAGGTTTCATAAAAAGTTTCATTTTGGCCTCTACATTCAGGGAAAGACTTGTTGCAAGTCTTACGTTCCCAGTAAAGGGAAATTTATATTACACTTGGAGCTGTACTATATTTTTGCACTGCAATTACAGATGTAGCATAATCTGTGTGATTATCATGTGTTGACTATAGCTTTAAAATAGAATTCTTATATTTTGTAAAATTTGCTTGTTTTCATTGTTTTCTTTATTTCCAGTTATATCATCTTTTAGATATCTTAACAACTTTAATTTGTGGCAGAAATATCGGATATACCTTAAGAGAATCCATAAAGAACATCAATCAGACCCCAATAGCACCTTGTTTAAGGGTAACTTGGGTGCTGGCTACAGGTCCCTATCATCACTTAGTGAGCAAGAATTTCAAGCTCTTGTAGCCAGCGGTCACATTGTTCCTGCTCAAAGTGTTGCAGCTCACCAGCCCGTGGCTCTTGACAGGTCAGCTAACATGAGAACTCCCAATTCTTTGCCCCGGATTGACCAACAACACTTTTTTAGCTTCCAGAACCAGACAGTCGCATATGGTCATGTCCAAAACCAGCATGGGCATAGTAGTAATATTAGCAAGCAGCCTGCGGGTTTGCAACATTCTTTTACAGGCATGAATAGTCCTACTATGATTCCTGTAACTCATAATCATGCTTCGAGAGTGCCCATTTTACCCAATGGAATGATCAACAATCCTGCAGTCTTACAACCTACCACTTTTGTGAAAATTGCTAATCACAGAACAGAGTCAACCGGGAATAGTTTTCTTGTCAGGAACAGTTCGGGGAATTTTTCCATATTGGCTACATCCACTCTCCAGAGTGAAGGGTATGTTCCATGTTACAGTCTTTCAACTAATCCCGATCAAAATATACCTCATCATTCCGGTTTACAAGGTAATATTCGTGGAGGATACAGCCAAGAGGAATTCATCGCATTCCTTAGACAGGTTCGCTATAGTGGTACTTTGTGCTTAATATATATGTAACAAACATAACATAACCACGATATATAAAGCCTGTCCTTATGTGTTTCTCTTTTCTTTTTTTTCTTTTTTTTTCTGACATAGGTTCAGCAGCAACAAGGCGTTGGGCATGCGGAAAAGACTTTTTATTCTCTAGATGATCTCCCAGCGTAATTAAGACGTATACTTTGAGCTTCAACTCTCGGAGTCTATTTCAGCTCATTGATAGCTTATTTAATCATGTTAAATGATGATAAGAGTTTGAGGTTTTTTTTTGGTAGATAATGAAAACTTAGTAAAATCTATGGTTAACTTTTTGAATCAGATCTTCGGGTCTCTGCATTTGAAGTTTTTATGTTATTTTTTTGGTAGCATGGATGTTTATGCTTGGTTTTACTATATGATTCTGGGATATACGTTTTTTTTTTCTTATTAGATGAAGTATTCCTGATTGTCTTAAATGATGCAATTTCAGTTTGTGTTTTAGACTTTAGTAGTAAACTAGCAATTATTCGAAAGAGTAAGTTTTACACGTTCTAAACAAAACATGTAAACATGAGTCGAACTTCTTGAAGACTTAACCGTTAATGATGTAGTAAACTGTAGCAACCCTTTTGTAAAGATTTATTGGTTTTGATCATTTATCAACAAATGGAAACATAGCCTTTCTTATAAATGCCTTTTCTTTGTTATATGCGCCATATTGGCTCCATTGGTTTTTTGGTTCGGGCCATAATTCTTGGATAAAAGTTAAACTGAACTCACATTTCACATATTCGTAACAAAAGAATAATATAGCAGTTCTATATATACGGACCAAAATACCCTTGGATACATATAAAATGCAGCAATTACATATCATATAATACATCTATACAACAAAATCCATATTATCAGTTAAAAGAGAATAGAACGATAAATCTAAAATTCAATCAATGGTGCATTAGCATCAAGACGATGATAGCCAGAACAGAAAATAGAACGTTGGAGTTTTTACTGTTGGAATTACTTATGGGAATTATTCCGGGAAGTGCACATTCTTCCCCGTTGAAGAAAACTTTGGTTGGAAACCCGTCACCACCCGCTATGTTCATCACGGGCACATTCTTCTTTGTGAATGAGATAACCGACTGCTGTTTCCCAGGTACCCTTGGGTCACTTTGTGGGTTAGGTCCATCTACTTCCCCAACGAGATAATTTAGTCCAGGCAGACCCTGCATTATAATGGTGTTGTTCTTTCCGTCTACCTCAAGAGTCGTCCCATTGAATGAATACGCTTTCGCTCGTACCGGCGTTAAATTTGTCATTTTGAACTGCGACAAACCAATCTGGAAAAGGAGCATCTTCCCAGTTGAAAACTGTGAGTCGAGAAGACCACCCATTTCGATAATCTGTAAGCAAGTGCCAGTTTATACTCACCCCACAGTGGTCTGAACAGGGTAATGGGTTTGGTACGGGTCGGTTTTTGATGTTAGCCCAAGCAGTAGCAAGTGCGGTTCGGTTCTCAAATGGGACCAACAGAGCCTGAGACGGAAGAAACAGCGCTGGTGAGGTTGTACTACATACTCCAGGACTTGTACCCGAACAACCACATGCACAAGTTGGGCACGGTATAATAGACTCATTATAATACGCCGAAAAGGTCACACAACATCGTGGTTTTGACCATTTAGCTTGTGTTATATTACACACCACTTGCCAGCTTGTTATTGCAGTTGAACCAGGTAGTCCACTAGGGTCCGGGAACACGCTCGGGCTGACCCGTACGGGTGGGCCACACGTATAATCCGGGTTCAACCGACCACTTATCTTGAAGTTTTGTGGTGGAATGAGATCAGATCGGTTAATATCTGGTGGCATTTTGTAGACTAGTATCTGAAACGCTGACTTTGACTTGCTAGGGTCAAGTGTTGGTGGCAAGATAGTACCATTTCGGCAACAAAACGGGATCATTCCGAGCTGGGTGTTGTTGGTCATCTCGAGGGGTAAATCCATTAACGTTGGTCGTCTTTCACAGTTCAAAACGGTTGAGAAATCCAGGTTTTGGTAATACACGCCTTGTGGGCCAAACACACAACTAGATAAGTCTCGAGTGTATGGATAAGCACCTTTTATGTCTGCAATGAACTCATCACGCATCCAGTCCCATGTTAAGTTCCAGTTATCGAGCCGGCCTAGAGCATTGTGGTTCTCAATAGTGACCCCAGCCCAGTAATTGGATTCATAGGTTCTGATCACATCATACATGATTGTGAGGTCACCGTTTTGGCGTGGAAGATATATGTCATCTGTGGTTGTGTTTATGACAGCGTTCGGGTCTTTGGTACAGCAAACGTTCATTATTCTAGTCCCTGGCAAATCAATAAACCGAAAACACATTGGTTTTTAGTTTTTCATTTGTTTCACATAATAACTTGGACTTAAACTACTTCACCTCTGTACCCAAAAAAACTTGGACTTAAACATAAAAACATTCTGTATTAACTATCACTCGAATAAAAGCATTTATTTAACATAAGTATATTGATTATTTAAACAATATCAAACCAAAGTAAACTCTGGGACTCAAAGATATCTATTTTTAATACATTGATTATAATTTATAAAATTTGAAATATTCTACCGTCTTTCATAACGTGCATCCAAACACTAAGGATCAACTA
Organism: Chrysanthemum makinoi; assembly: GCA_910596185.1. Lineage (NCBI taxonomy): Eukaryota > Viridiplantae > Streptophyta > Magnoliopsida > Asterales > Asteraceae > Chrysanthemum > Chrysanthemum makinoi. Next base: position 272,805,620 of record OU343224.1, read on the forward strand.
GTATCTAATAAAGAATAATGTTTTAGTCAAAGGTTGAAAAACAGTAGTTCATCTTTATTTATGCAAATTTGCTAATCCTGCTAACTAAAGACATTCAATCTTTGTAACTAGACCCAAACTGAATCATAAGTTTCGAATCAAATGTACAAGAGCTCATGATAAGCTGATCAAACATATCAGAACAAAACTTCTATAATCTTTTAGTCAAGAGTAACGTCATATGTCTACTGAAGAATAAATTTATTACGATGTCAACTACTATTTATTTTCTGAGAGGGTGTTTCGGGTTGCTTATTTTTCTACTTCTGCAGCTTAAGATTTAGCTGTTTAGAGAATAATGTTTGGATTTCGTATGGCATAAGAGAATGTAATACGACCCAAAAAGGGAATAACTATATGAAACTGTCATCCATATGACCATATCCATTTTATTAACGGCTTTTACATTAGATCTATCATACGAAGGTATAAAGGTAATTTTAGTTTCTCAAATATGCAAGTCCCAACTTTACTTATTGAAAACTACTTGTTAGTTTGGATTCTTATTATTTCTTAGTAAATTTAAGCAAATAAGTATTAGCCAATATTATGTTAGCCAGACCCTAAAATCACAATCAGGCTTAGAGCCAAATAACATAATATCTCTATAGCCATCACGATTGACTTAATTGTACTGTTTTAAACTATATACCGGTATAGAATTATAGGAGGCCTAAAAGTATGACTAGTTTTATGGCTCAACGTGTGTGTTAGTGTTTTATTGGTTTGTGAAGAAGTGTAACAGAATGTTGCCACACATGTTCAGGCATTAAATTACTCATACATGTTAGGTCTCCCAGTCGTTTCTCATACTTAAATACATTAACAAATGCAACAAAATTTTACCTTGCATTTCGGGTGCAGGACAAACAAAGCCATCATTAACAAGCGAAATCTCACTCGGCATAGGAACATCCAACAAGCCGACACCAAACTGTGTCCCAACAAACTTAACTTTCACCGACATTTGATTCACATCACCAGCAGTCTCAATAGCCGTCTTCAAATCCGCATTAGGAAACCCTGCAAAAATCGTCCCGTTCCCAACCGGGCCAGGAAGCGTCGCTGAGCCATCAGCAATGACAGCATTTGAGGCAGAGACTAAATACTCATTATGTTGGAAACCAACAAATACCCGCCATGACTTAAGGTCTTCTGCAGCATTGTTGAGAATAAATAAAGATGATTTGAAGCTGTAAGGCTGTTTGGAAGTGTCGGGTGTGGTGTCGGGTGCGATTTTGGCCCCGGAGTTGTAGGTGTAGCTGAGGAAAATGCCGTTGCAGCTGTCTGAGACTGGGGGTGGTGGTGGTGGGGTTGCTAGTGGCGGTGGGGCTGCTACTGCTAGTGGTGGTGATGGTGTTGTTAATGGTGGTGTTAGTGGTGGTTGTGGTGGTTGGGCAGTGGCAATGGTGGTCAAGAAGAGAGGACCAAAAGAAGGTGGAAGGCATGTTTGAAATTTGAATGTGAGGGAATAACGGTACCATGTCTTGATAAAGGTATATATACCCAAAAGTTATAGAGGATATGTTAAAAGAAAAATAAAAATGATAATGCTCCATCATTCATAAGTTTTGACTTTATTATAATAAATTTATGATTTATTTGACTTTTAGTATATAGAGTTGGAAAGCGGTCCATTATTGACCCAGGTCGCTAAAAGGGTCCTTGTATTATATAAATTGTTTAGGTCTCTTGTTACGACTTCTGGCGTCGTCAGAAAAATTGAAAAGATGAGTTTGCTCATCAGCTGGGGCTTCCATGCAAAATGTGAGCACCTATAGTGTTTTCATTAATGTTTATTTGATTTGTGAGTGTGTGTAAGATATCTTTGTATAAAATGAATATTTTTGATAGTTTTGATGAGAGTGATAATGTACTGAATGATAAGTTAGCTTTAAATTTTATAAGTTTGCATTAGAGCTGGAGATTCAACTTTTTCGCAATCACACTTAACTGTTTGATCGTTTAATCTTCGGGTTTTGATCTTACAAAGTATTTTAACGGATAAAAAATAAATTGATTTGGGGTCCGTTTGGTTTGGTTGAATGGGAATGAGACTATGACTTTCAGTCATAGTCGTGTTTGTTTTGTTTTGTTTTGTGGTAGGTAATGAAATGGTATATCATAGTCATAGATTAATTACACACCAATTTAATGTCTATGAAATCCATTCCTATGGTTTTTTCCACTACAAAATTCAAATATCTATACACTTTTCATACCATATTTTATCAACCAACATAAACATATAAACAATAATCTGCTTTTTTATACCCATTATCATTTCACACTCATTCCAAATCCGATCTCATTATCATTCCAGCAACAAAACCAAACGGGCCCTTGGTTGTTAATGGTTTTAACTTTTGATTTATCAAATCCCAATATCTTAAGCAATTTGAGATCAAAAGTATCTAATTATATAAAGATCCATTGTTGGCGTAACTTGAAATTTAGTAACTTATTAACCAAAGCAATTTCACGACCTTATATAGGGTTGATCCAGGAAAATAAAACTATCTATCTATACTATATAAAATGGAAAAATGGTCCAAGTGGAAAAAGTGAAAAATGTTGAAAGTTGAATGTTGAAAACATGGTCAATGGAGAGATAAATAAATAATATTATTAATACTCTTATTAAAACACCCATACTTAAAAAGTACAATAATTTATTCACATTTTACAACAAATTAAAAGCACATCTACCAAATTAAAAACAACCAATTAAAACACCATTTACTAAAAAGTGCAATAAAATTTTCATAACGTACAATTTAAAGAAGCTACCACATAATACAAAATATAAAATAATTAAACACACTAATTAATGTTATTTTTTAAACACCTAAAATTAAAAGTAAATGTTATTATACACATTGTACATATTAATAAAAAACGCAAAGAAACACCATCTGGCTAAAAAGTTGATGGTGCAATATAGTTTTGAAAATTGGACCCGACCAGGACCAACGATGTTCAACGGGGCAGGTGTCACCACCGGTTCGCTAACCAATTAAAATTAAATCAGCGAACCAGGAATAGGGCGTTGAAACCGAATGCGGGTTGACCCGTGGCTTGCCCGGCGGTGACCGGTTTAATTTGACATTTTCGACCCTCGGTTTGACTCGGTTTAAATCGACTGTTTTTATCGTGAGTTCAACCAGCTTGAACCACCGGTGAAATCGGGTTTCAAATTTGACAAAATTATATGAGAATAATAAGTAGTTGTGGGAACGTGACAATTTTTAAAGGAGACCAAGTAATTGTAGTTTTGGTTTATTTTGCTAACACATGTAATTTGTCATTTGTATAATGTTATTTGAAAAATGTTGCTCTGCGCCCATTAAAGGCTAGCATATATGAATCGAGTCGTTTAAAAGTTAATATATATTGTATAGCTTTTATAGCCATTTGTCCATTATTGTCGTAATGTTATGTAAGTTTATTAAAATCACAAAAATAAATAGTATTGTTATCTTTAGCGATAATTATTTGTACCTCAGCAAATAAACTTTGAACAATCATAAATATCTATACAATTGATAGTACAAAATAATCTTATATGGTGATATCCAATTTAAAGTTACAATTTTAAACTTAGCACACCAAATGATAAACATTACACATGTAAAAAAAATAGTT
>OU343224.1:272809403-272940482 GCA_910596185.1 Chrysanthemum makinoi
AAACCCTTTGTTGCACTCACTTTAGTGCAAGATACCCCTAGATACCCCTTCTGATCCATTCCTTTCATTTTTTCACCCAAAATTTGTTCGTTACACCATTACACCTTAGCCTACCCTTTAGTCTTTATTTGTAACTTCAAGGTTCAAGTGGAAAGGTTCGGGAATCACGCTTTCGTCGACGACATATCCTTAAAGATCATTGAAGACCCCCCAAATTCTAATATTGTTCATCTCAAGTGGGGGGATGTTATGTTTAGTTATTATGTTATGTTGGAAGAAAAAAAAATGTGATTCGAAAAGAAAAAAAAAAGTTATTGTTATTTAGTTGATTGTAAAGTGCAATGTTATAAGCACTATTGTTATGAGCTTACTATAGATTTGGTATCGAGGAGGCCACCTCGGTCACATTTGAAGAATGGAGTTGGAAATGTGCCCATCATGACGTCCTCTAATGGCACATCTACCTGGTAATATCATGATCCGATTTTTTAACTTTGAAACTTGAACTTTGGGCGAATGGTAAGTGGTGATGACTTGGTTATAGATTTAGACTATCCGCTTGATTTTATTTTACACCAATTTTATCCCATGTCTTATCCTACCCTTAGTCATGAAGCGTGTCTAGGTGATGCAGAGAGCAATCTTTGGTGTCTTGGCCATGGATTTGGTCATGTATCATTGATTTTGTCCACTTCGCAGTGACATGTTAGTAATGACAAATCACCCTTAATCTTTGTCGTGTCTACCCATATTGCCTTCGAGAATCATTTTGTCCTTAACTCTAGTGGTGGAGATTTATGTAACCGCCAAGCTTATGATAGAATACCTGTATGATGTGCAATGAGTGATCACCCCGAAATTGACACTTAGAATAGTTGAGAGATTTAAGTGTTTTGTTCCCATTTCGTGAGGTGTTCGGCTTGTTTTATTCTAGCATAAGGGATTTGTAAACTTATATTTTCCAGGTAATGGGAGATATCTTTTAGGAATCTATCTAATAAGGTCTACTTGAGGGCAAGTAGAGTTCAAGTGGGGATATTTGATAACATCAAATAGTCCTGAATATTAAGTGTCAATTTCCGCCGATAATGCTCGTATTTTATATCATTTATATGGATTTACGCTTGTTTTCCTCTATATTTCACTTTCAGGTAAAATTACGAGCATTGGAGCTAAAGAGGCGCGGATTTGGAGAGTTTATTGAAGATATATGATAGTATGTTCATTTTGAAGATGTTACGGCGTAACTTCCTCCAAAGATTACGACGTAACTAACTAGGTCAAATGAGGTTCCGCGCCGCTACAAGCTACGCCGTAACTATTGTCTCAACTACGGCGTAACAAGGATTTATTGAAGATACGGCGTAACTCCTTCCAGATGTTACGCCGTAACCAGCATTTTTAGTGCAAATTACGAAAATAATGGTGTTACGGCGTAACTCTCAACTTAAGTTACGCCGTAACCAGATCTGGCCTATAAATACCACTCCTTTCCGATTTATAATCATCCCATTTCACACACAACATCGGTGAACGTGAGTAGAAGGTTGAAGGCAGATCTTAGGGAGCATACGGAGCCATCTCCAAGGGAGAAATCACTCCCCTACGATAACCATTAGCATTTTATATTTTCTTTACTTTCAATTCATGTATTTCATAATGTTAAACATTGAATCGATTGTTTTAGTTAATATGAGCGCTAAGCACCTCTGGTGCTAGCCTAGTTATGATTCCTTAATTGCTTTGTTTATATTTACATTGCTTCCGTATAATTATTTCTAGTGTATGCATGCATAGTTTGTTGGTAGCTACCCTTGTTTGGTAGTTTTGAATGGCGGTAGTGGCTAGTTACTTAGGAGATATGACCAACTGACTCTAAGTAGGTAGACTGAGTGGGAAGGGTAAGATATGACCAACTGACGACTCTTCTTGCTTTGTGCGATTTGACCAATGATCACCTACCGTTTGGATGAACTTAAGAAGTCAGGGATGAGTGTTTAAGATGCTAGCGGCCGGGCACTCATTATTACAAATCTTGCATGTAGCGGTACTTAATGACTTGGCTTAAGGGACTAAGAACAACTGGACTTTCGACGGGTCACCTGACATCTCCAGTGGAACCCTTTGCTGATAGGTTAGGACGAACTGACCAAATGTTGTCCTAGCGACTTTCACCCCACTTGAAGTAATTGGAAGTAATTAAACATGAACTTAGCTTGATATGATGAATAACTAGGTTAGCACACTTCTACCCTATTGATCACAACCCCCGCTTCTATTTGCTTTCTTTATTTTCTTATTTTAGTAGTTAATCATCTCCACCTTAAAATATATTAAAATCTGTGACACCTAGACTTAGTTAAAATCCGCACACATAGCTCTTGGGACGACCTCGGTTTTACCGAATACTACACTACACACGACCGGGTACACTGCCCGTTAGTGCATTATGGTAGACCATAGGTATAACGAAAACTTATAAATATTAAAACCTGGTCAGTAAAACCTGCATCAGTCTCCTATCGTTCTACAAGACTCACTTTCTGGATTCCAGAGCTTATCAATCTGTGTCTTCTATTGTCTACTTGACTTACTTTTTGATTACCCCACGCAATATATTTGGTTCTAGGCCCTCACTCTCTCCGCGTCTCCTATCTTCTACTTGACTTACTTTTTGATTATCCACTAAAACACTTAATGTTTTATACGCAAGATTAGAAATTACACTTGAACAACTTTTTACCAAACTAGCACAATTATCCACTAAAACACTTACACATTTCAATAATCAAACAATATGTATACAAATCCCTAAAAAGCATAATCACTTAATCAGGGTAATTAGCAGTTAAAGCAACAAAACAAGCCCTAAATTTAACATAACAAGCCTTAAATTTAACATAACAATCAAATTAAAATAACAGAATAATTTTAGCCCTAAATTTAACATAACAAGCCATAATTTTAACATCACCATCAAATGAGAGCTTGAGATCTGAACTGTAACACAAATGAGAGCTTGAGATCCGAACCGTAAAAAAAATTGATCCGAAAATGAGAGTTTGAGATCCGAACTGTAACACAAATGAGAGCAATGAGAACGAAGATGATGTTAGAACAGTGGGATGGAATAAACGAGAGCGATGAATTTACATGGTGAATTATCTGAGTTATTTCTGAGAGTGATGATGAACAGTGTTTGGATAATGAAACAGTTTAATATAGTGTTATTCCAATCAGGCCGGGTCTTTTGAACAAGTTTGATTATTATCTGAGTTATTTTTTTAAATGTTTGATATACAAGTTTGTTTTTTATTTTTTTAACATATTGAAATTTGAAAGTTTATGTTTCAAACAATGTTTTAAAACCCAGTTCAACCTGTTAAATTGGGCCCGGCCAAAAAGACGGGTAAAAAAAACCAGGTTAATTTTTAGAAACGGGTTAACCAGTTAGACCCGTCGGATTTTAAGTGACTTGGGTCGACCCGGTTCTCTAAACCCGACCAGGTTTGGTTTTTTTCATCCTTTTTTTATAGAAAACCAGGTTGACCCGGTGGTCTAACAGCTTGAAAAAAATAGTTTTTTTTAATAGAAACTGGGTTGACCTGGCGGTCGTACTGGTAACCCGGTGACTTGACCGGGTCGATTAAAAAACTCGGTTTTCAAAACATTGGTTTCAAATAATATGTTTAGGGGAGAATACATCAAAGAAAGTTAAACATGTGCAATTTTGCATATTTCTTCATAATACAAATTTTATCCGAAACGTTTGATAGTGTTTACGATTTTTGGATTAATATACGAATATGCAAGTTTTAATAAGTACATATCTAAATGCCCTTATTCTTAATCATTTTATAGAGTTAGTAATATGTGAAATAGTGACCAAAATTTCATCACTAATACTTAATGACGAAATTTCTCATCAATATTCATGTAATTTAGTGACTAAATAGTGAAGTTTCTTCTCCGACTTTCTACGATGAACAAAAATAATGACGAAAAATTATATCGCCACTATTTTCATATAAATAGTGACCAAATTTTTTTTTTCATCACTGAATTCTCGTCACTAAAGCTACTTTTCTTTAGTGATGCAAAAAATTGTTTTATTATATAAAAAATTTTAACAAAGTATTCAGTATAAAATCTATAAACATTCTATGTAAAATTATGTTTCTTTATTTACGAGCGTACGCCATCTTAAATAAACTATTTGGAACATATATTCTTAAACTTTTAATTAAGGTAATAAATATAAACCTAAATTACTATGCTTCACTATTACAAGTATTAACAAGAAAATTGCATCATGAACTGGATCCGTTCTCTACGAAAATATTTTCCAAATTAACAAGAAAATTGAAACATTAATTTTCCTTAAATGTATAAAAAGAAAAACTAAAATGAATTTCTTTCTTTTTGCTAAAGAAAGAAATAAAAAGATCGAAGCTCTCAATATATAACACAATCATGTCCTTTTATAAAATCTAAATTACGTTTTATTCATATATTATATAAATCACAAAAATACACTTTCCAAATCAACAAGAAAAATTTAAATCATTAGTTTACCTTAAATACTTGCAAACAAACAATAAAAGGAAATTATATATTTATAAAAAAGAAAACACAAATATCAAAAAATAAATTGCAATAATATAGCAAAAACAAAATCGTGCCCATTTTAAGCACACAATCATTTCCATAAATAAAATCTAAAACGGGTTATTCATTCACTATATAAGTCACAAAAAGTATCTACCGTTTATGTCATTGAATTGTGTAAGATTATTTGTTTCAAAGAAAAATATGAAGCGTGAAAATCTAGTAAAAAAGCAGTCACATGAAGATGAAGATGATGATGTTAAGGTTTATGTCTTTCCGGAGGGCTTACGTGTCCTTGCTGTTGATGATGACCCAACTTGTCTCATGCTGTTAAAGAAGATGTTAGAAACATGCAAATATAGAGGTACGTACATTACATATGATAGCTTTTGGTTTGCTTATTTTTTTCCACTTATTTGCTTATTTTGTAAAACTGAGAAAAGTAAGAAGTTTACATTCGGTTTATGATATAAAATAGCATGTACATGCGTTCATGTCTCACTTGATTACGCCACATGTGTTGTTATGAAATTTCAAGCTTTTTACCAGAGAAAAGTTCGTTTACTTAATTTATACACAATGCTATAAACAAGTTAATGTATGGATTACAAATGAGAATTTAGGCTTATTGCAAATAAGCCATTTGAAAACTGTTTATTTCGCAGCAAAGATTGTAGATAGCTGATGATCCAAATACTTTTGTTTGCCTAATTTAAAAAAAATGATAACGCCAAAAAAGAAAAGCAGAAATTTTATAACTGGTTTTAAGTTAAAGTTAATTATAATGGTAAAAAAGTAACTTTAGTTTTATGGCAGATAAGTACTTTTGGAAGTTTTTTTAATCTATTTTGCTCGTTTGGATGATCCAAACACTTCAAACTATTTGTCTTTTTAAAAAGTGTTAAGGTTTGAAGTAAACAATTACAAGATTTTTTTTTTTTTTTTTACTATGCAGTGACTACATGTACTAGAGCTAAGGATGCTTTAACAATATTAAGGAGACATAGAAGTAAGTACGATGTGGTGCTATGTGATGTTCATATGCCTGATATGGATGGACATAAACTACTTGAATACATCGGGTTTGAAATGGATCTTCCTGTTATCAGTAAGTTAACTAATTTATTTTTTTTGGTTACTTATTTATGTTTGTTGATTTATTAGCTTGTGTGATTTATTAAGACATGATCACTGTTTGTAATCTGTAATCGGTTTTCATAGTTGATCAGCCCATGTGTGGAGTTGATCAGCCCATGTCTAAAACATGTGCCACATGAATGATGTAGGTTACAAGCTTAGTAGCAGTGGTGGACATATGTTCTTTTTTCTTTTAATCTGGGAATGTATTATTGTTATACCAAAAAAGATTTTGGGTACGCATGATTATTACAATACACAAAAAAGAGTTTTCGTCCCGAGGGGTTAGTTTGGGTTAACTAGGGCACTAGGTTATTCTGCACACAGTTTTTCGTAAACCATACAAAATAACCATAATTAAAATTGGATTGCGCATTTGGTGTGTAATTTGTTTTATCTGAACTATGAACACCCTAACTGCGTGAACTGTACGTTTACCTTTTTCTTAAAGGTCAATGTAACACATTTTGTTAACTGTCTGTCTTGAACCTACTGCTGCTATTTCAGCTGACTCGATTCATGGCGAGTCTTGGTTCATTAACCATTGGTTTGGGGACAGTGGATCACCTTGCAAGAACATTATAATGACAGCACTTCATCGTCCGCTCTGTATTATCATGAAAAGATCTTGTAGTGTTTCATTTGTAAATATTATCATAAAATCTGTTATCGTAATAGCAATATTTAAGATAGTGTAAACCTTTAGCTGGAAATCTTTGATTCACTGTTGTTCAATGATATGTCGGGTGTTAGTCTTGGGACTACTACACATGCCTAGTTTATGGCACCATAAAAAGTTGTCCTCATTTATGTTCGGGGTATTACACGTGCAGTCTATGACACCCTATTACTTTTTAATTTTGACTCTGCATATCACACAAAATTGGAATTATTTCCTTCTAATGTAACAAGGTTCGTGGTGATCAATTTATCAGTGATGTCAGCTGACGAGAAGTTGAGTGTAGTAATGAAGGGTGTTATTCACGGGGCTTGTGACTATTTAATAAAGCCTGTCGGCATGGAGGCATTACGGAACATATGGCAGCACGTCATTCGGAAAAAGAATGAAGTGCAGAAAGATTTTGAGCCGTCAACAAGTTTGTCTAGTAGTGTCTATCAGCAGAAACAGCCTGAAACTCCTGATAAATCTTCTGCAAATAAAGGGCAGAATGGGATAAAGAGGAGGAAAGACGATGATGACGATGATGAAGATGATGACGCTGAATCTGAGAAAATAGGGGATTCTTCTTCTATAAAGAAGCCTCGTGTTGTTTGGACTCAGGAACTTCATTCAGAGTTCGTTAAAGCTGTTAATCGGATTGGATACCAAAGTATGAAGTTCTTATAAGATATCTAATTTCTTTTAGTAAGGCATTAACAACTTACTAACATGTCATTCATGTTCTTGGATCTTGTATATACACAGAGGCTGTCCCGAAGAAAATTTTGGAACTGATGAACATTCCTGGATTAACTAGAGAAAATGTTGCGAGCCATCTTCAGGTCTGATACTATAAGCTATGCTTTTAAGACTTACTTATTTTACTTCACAAAGTGACCCGTTTTATCTGTATCTAAGAGTTACACATTTTGACTTGTTACCAACTTAACTAACCCGTCCATTTTACCAACTCTAATTTACATCAAGTGGAAAGGTTTTATAAAAAGTTTCATTTTGGCCTCTACATTCAGGGAAAGACTTGTTGCAAGTCTTACGTTCCCAGTAAAGGGAAATTTATATTACACTTGGAGCTGTACTATATTTTTGCACTGCAATTACAGATGTAGCATAATCTGTGTGATTATCATGTGTTGACTATAGCTTTAAAATAGAATTCTTATATTTTGTAAAATTTGCTTGTTTTCATTGTTTTCTTTATTTCCAGTTATATCATCTTTTAGATATCTTAACAACTTTAATTTGTGGCAGAAATATCGGATATACCTTAAGAGAATCCATAAAGAACATCAATCAGACCCCAATAGCACCTTGTTTAAGGGTAACTTGGGTGCTGGCTACAGGTCCCTATCATCACTTAGTGAGCAAGAATTTCAAGCTCTTGTAGCCAGCGGTCACATTGTTCCTGCTCAAAGTGTTGCAGCTCACCAGCCCGTGGCTCTTGACAGGTCAGCTAACATGAGAACTCCCAATTCTTTGCCCCGGATTGACCAACAACACTTTTTTAGCTTCCAGAACCAGACAGTCGCATATGGTCATGTCCAAAACCAGCATGGGCATAGTAGTAATATTAGCAAGCAGCCTGCGGGTTTGCAACATTCTTTTACAGGCATGAATAGTCCTACTATGATTCCTGTAACTCATAATCATGCTTCGAGAGTGCCCATTTTACCCAATGGAATGATCAACAATCCTGCAGTCTTACAACCTACCACTTTTGTGAAAATTGCTAATCACAGAACAGAGTCAACCGGGAATAGTTTTCTTGTCAGGAACAGTTCGGGGAATTTTTCCATATTGGCTACATCCACTCTCCAGAGTGAAGGGTATGTTCCATGTTACAGTCTTTCAACTAATCCCGATCAAAATATACCTCATCATTCCGGTTTACAAGGTAATATTCGTGGAGGATACAGCCAAGAGGAATTCATCGCATTCCTTAGACAGGTTCGCTATAGTGGTACTTTGTGCTTAATATATATGTAACAAACATAACATAACCACGATATATAAAGCCTGTCCTTATGTGTTTCTCTTTTCTTTTTTTTCTTTTTTTTTTCTGACATAGGTTCAGCAGCAACAAGGCGTTGGGCATGCGGAAAAGACTTTTTATTCTCTAGATGATCTCCCAGCGTAATTAAGACGTATACTTTGAGCTTCAACTCTCGGAGTCTATTTCAGCTCATTGATAGCTTATTTAATCATGTTAAATGATGATAAGAGTTTGAGGTTTTTTTTTGGTAGATAATGAAAACTTAGTAAAATCTATGGTTAACTTTTTGAATCAGATCTTCGGGTCTCTGCATTTGAAGTTTTTATGTTATTTTTTTGGTAGCATGGATGTTTATGCTTGGTTTTACTATATGATTCTGGGATATACGTTTTTTTTTTCTTATTAGATGAAGTATTCCTGATTGTCTTAAATGATGCAATTTCAGTTTGTGTTTTAGACTTTAGTAGTAAACTAGCAATTATTCGAAAGAGTAAGTTTTACACGTTCTAAACAAAACATGTAAACATGAGTCGAACTTCTTGAAGACTTAACCGTTAATGATGTAGTAAACTGTAGCAACCCTTTTGTAAAGATTTATTGGTTTTGATCATTTATCAACAAATGGAAACATAGCCTTTCTTATAAATGCCTTTTCTTTGTTATATGCGCCATATTGGCTCCATTGGTTTTTTGGTTCGGGCCATAATTCTTGGATAAAAGTTAAACTGAACTCACATTTCACATATTCGTAACAAAAGAATAATATAGCAGTTCTATATATACGGACCAAAATACCCTTGGATACATATAAAATGCAGCAATTACATATCATATAATACATCTATACAACAAAATCCATATTATCAGTTAAAAGAGAATAGAACGATAAATCTAAAATTCAATCAATGGTGCATTAGCATCAAGACGATGATAGCCAGAACAGAAAATAGAACGTTGGAGTTTTTACTGTTGGAATTACTTATGGGAATTATTCCGGGAAGTGCACATTCTTCCCCGTTGAAGAAAACTTTGGTTGGAAACCCGTCACCACCCGCTATGTTCATCACGGGCACATTCTTCTTTGTGAATGAGATAACCGACTGCTGTTTCCCAGGTACCCTTGGGTCACTTTGTGGGTTAGGTCCATCTACTTCCCCAACGAGATAATTTAGTCCAGGCAGACCCTGCATTATAATGGTGTTGTTCTTTCCGTCTACCTCAAGAGTCGTCCCATTGAATGAATACGCTTTCTCGTACCCGGCGTTAAATTTGTCATTTTGAACTGCGACAAACCAATCTGGAAAAGGAGCATCTTCCCAGTTGAAAACTGTGAGTCGAGAAGACCACCCATTTCGATAATCTGTAAGCAAGTGCCAGTTTATACTCACCCCACAGTGGTCTGAACAGGGTAATGGGTTTGGTACGGGTCGGTTTTTGATGTTAGCCCAAGCAGTAGCAAGTGCGGTTCGGTTCTCAAATGGGACCAACAGAGCCTGAGACGGAAGAAACAGCGCTGGTGAGGTTGTACTACATACTCCAGGACTTGTACCCGAACAACCACATGCACAAGTTGGGCACGGTATAATAGACTCATTATAATACGCCGAAAAGGTCACACAACATCGTGGTTTTGACCATTTAGCTTGTGTTATATTACACACCACTTGCCAGCTTGTTATTGCAGTTGAACCAGGTAGTCCACTAGGGTCCGGGAACACGCTCGGGCTGACCCGTACGGGTGGGCCACACGTATAATCCGGGTTCAACCGACCACTTATCTTGAAGTTTTGTGGTGGAATGAGATCAGATCGGTTAATATCTGGTGGCATTTTGTAGACTAGTATCTGAAACGCTGACTTTGACTTGCTAGGGTCAAGTGTTGGTGGCAAGATAGTACCATTTCGGCAACAAAACGGGATCATTCCGAGCTGGGTGTTGTTGGTCATCTCGAGGGGTAAATCCATTAACGTTGGTCGTCTTTCACAGTTCAAAACGGTTGAGAAATCCAGGTTTTGGTAATACACGCCTTGTGGGCCAAACACACAACTAGATAAGTCTCGAGTGTATGGATAAGCACCTTTTATGTCTGCAATGAACTCATCACGCATCCAGTCCCATGTTAAGTTCCAGTTATCGAGCCGGCCTAGAGCATTGTGGTTCTCAATAGTGACCCCAGCCCAGTAATTGGATTCATAGGTTCTGATCACATCATACATGATTGTGAGGTCACCGTTTTGGCGTGGAAGATATATGTCATCTGTGGTTGTGTTTATGACAGCGTTCGGGTCTTTGGTACAGCAAACGTTCATTATTCTAGTCCCTGGCAAATCAATAAACCGAAAACACATTGGTTTTTAGTTTTTCATTTGTTTCACATAATAACTTGGACTTAAACTACTTCACCTCTGTACCCAAAAAAACTTGGACTTAAACATAAAAACATTCTGTATTAACTATCACTCGAATAAAAGCATTTATTTAACATAAGTATATTGATTATTTAAACAATATCAAACCAAAGTAAACTCTGGGACTCAAAGATATCTATTTTTAATACATTGATTATAATTTATAAAATTTGAAATATTCTACCGTCTTTCATAACGTGCATCCAAACACTAAGGATCAACTAGTATCTAATAAAGAATAATGTTTTAGTCAAAGGTTGAAAAACAGTGTTTCATCTTTATTTATGCAAATTTGCTAATCCTGCTAACTAAAGACATTCAATCTTTGTAATTAGACCAAACTGAATCATAAGTTTCGAATCAAATGTACAAGATCTCATGATAAATTGATCAAACATATCAGAACAAAACTTCTATCATCTTTTAGTCAAGAGTAACATCATATGTCTACTAAAGAATAAATTTATTGCGATGTCAACTATTTATTTTCGTAGAGGGTGTTTGGGGTTGCTAATTTTTCTACTTCTGCAGCTTAAAGATTTAGCTGTTTAGAGAATAATGTTTGGATTTGCGTATGGCGTAAGAGAATGTAATACGACCCAAAAAGGGAATAACTATATGAAACTGTCATCCATATGACCATATCCGTTTTATTAACGGCTTTACATTAGATACGATCATACGAAGGTATAAAGGTAATTTTAGTTTCTCAAATATGCAAGTCCCAACTTTACTTATTGAAAACTACTTGTTAGTTTGGATTCTTATTATTTCTTAGTAAATTTAAGCAAATAAGTATTAGCCAATATTATGTTAGCCGACCCTAAGATCACAATCAGGCTTGAGCCAAATAACATAATATCGTCTAATAGCAATCACGATTGACTTAATTGTATCTGTTAAACTATATACCGGTAGAGAAATTATAGGAGGCCTAAAAGTATGACTAGTTTTATGGCTCAACGTGTGTGTTAGTGTTTTATTGGTTTGTGAAGAAGTGTAACAGAATGTTGCCACACATGTTCAGGCATTAAATTACTCATACATGTTAGGTCTCCCAGTCGTTTCTCATACTTAAATACATTAACAAATGCAACAAAATTTTACCTTGCATTTCGGGTGCAGGACAAACAAAGCCATCATTAACAAGCGAAATCTCACTCGGCATAGGAACATCCAACAAGCCGACACCAAACTGTGTCCCAACAAACTTAACTTTCACCGACATTTGATTCACATCACCAGCAGTCTCAATAGCCGTCTTCAAATCCGCATTAGGAAACCCTGCAAAAATCGTCCCGTTCCCAACCGGGCCAGGAAGCGTCGCTGAGCCATCAGCAATGACAGCATTTGAGGCAGAGACTAAATACTCATTATGTTGGAAACCAACAAATACCCGCCATGACTTAAGGTCTTCTGCAGCATTGTTGAGAATAAATAAAGATGATTTGAAGCTGTAAGGCTGTTTGGAAGTGTCGGGTGTGGTGTCGGGTGCGATTTTGGCCCCGGAGTTGTAGGTGTAGCTGAGGAAAATGCCGTTGCAGCTGTCTGAGACTGGGGGTGGTGGTGGTGGGGTTGCTAGTGGCGGTGGGGCTGCTACTGCTAGTGGTGGTGATGGTGTTGTTAATGGTGGTGTTAGTGGTGGTTGTGGTGGTTGGGCAGTGGCAATGGTGGTCAAGAAGAGGAGGACCAAAAAGAAGGTGGAAGGCATGTTTGAAATTTGAATGTGAGGGAATAACGGTACCATGTCTTGATAAAGGTATATATACCCAAAAGTTATAGAGGATATGTTAAAAGAAAAATAAAAATGATAATGCTCCATCATTCATAAGTTTTGACTTTATTATAATAAATTTATGATTTATTTGGACTTTAGTATAGAGTTTAGACCGGTCACAGTAGGTGTGACCGGTCACATTTTTTTAAGAGGAATGCTACATCCACTCAAAATTTACATAAAAAGATTCACACAAATGATGTGGCTATGTATGATTGGGCTAATCAAAATGAAGAAAGAGAAATTGTACCAAAAGCCACCAATCATGCATAGCCACATCATTGTGTGGATTTTTTTTTGTAAAATTTGAGTGGATGTAGCATTCCTCTTTTTTTAAAAGGGTCACGCGCTACCTCATTGTTTAGGTCTCTTGTTACGACTTACGCGTCGTCAAGCAAAAAAAAAGGTGAAAGATGAGTTTGCTCATCACTCGGCTTTTATGCAAAATGTGAGGCACCTATAGTGTTTTCATTAATGTTTATTTGATTTGTGAGTGTGTGTAAGATATCTTTGTATAAAATGAATATTTTTGATAGTTTTGATGAGAGTGATAATGTACTGAATGATAAGTTAGCTTTAAATTTTATAAGTTTGCATTAGAGCTGGGAGATTCAACTGTTTTCGCCAATCACACTTAACTGTTTGATCGTTTAATCTTCGGGTTTTGATCTTACAAAGTATTTTAACCGGATAAAAGTAAATTGATTTGGGGTCCGTTTGGTTTGGTTGAATGGGAATGAGACTATGACTTTCAAAGTCATAGTCTGTGTTTGTTTTGTTTTGTTTTGTGGGCCCGGTAATGAAATGGGTATATCATAGTCATAGATTCATTACACACCAATTTGGTGTCTATGAAATCCATTCCTATGGGCCCCTTTTTTTTCCACTACAAAATTCAAATATCTATACACTTTTTCATACCATATTTTATCAACCAAACATAAACAATCGTAATGATACAGTTTTTCATACCCATTATCATTTCACCTCATTCCAAATCCGATACTCATTATCATTCCTAGCAACAAACCAAACGGGCCCTGGTTGTTAATGGTTTTAACTTTTGATTTATCAAATCCCAATATCTTAAGCAATTTGAGATCAAAAGTATCTAATTATATAAAGATCCATTGTTGGCGTAACTTGAAATTTAGTAACTTATTAACCAAAGCAATTTCACGACCTTATATAGGGTTGATCCAGGAAAATAAAACTATCTATCTATACTATATAAAATGGAAAAATGGTCAAAGTGGAAAAAGTGAAAAATGTTGAAAGTTGAATGTTGAAAACATGGTCAATGGAGAGAGAAATAAATAATATTATTAATACTCTTATTAAAACACCCAATTACTTAAAAGTACAATAATTTATTCACATTTTACAACAAATTAAAAGCACATCTACCAAATTAAAAACAACCAATTAAAACACCATTTACTAAAAAGTGCAATAAAATTTTCATAACGTACAATTTAAAGAAGCTACCACATAATACAAAATATAAAATAATTAAACACACTAATTAATGTTATTTTTTAAACACCCTAAAATTAAAAGTAAATGTTATTATACACATTGTACATATTTATAAAACACGCAAAGCTTCATACAAGCTAAAAAGTTGATGGTACATATAGTTTTGAAAATTGGACCAGACCGGACCAACGTGTTCAACTGGGAACCGGTGTCACCACCGGTTCGACTAACCAATTAAAGTCATCCGAAAACGAACCAGATAGGACCCGTTGAAACCGATACGGGTTGACCGTGGACGCTTCAAACCCGGCGGGCTGACCCGGTTTAATTTGACATTTTTTCGACCCAACCTATCGGTTTGACTCGGTTTAAATCGACCTGTTTTTTTATCGGAACGGTTCAACCAGTTGAACCACCCGGGTGAAATCGGGTTTCAAATTTGACAAAATTATATGAGAAATAATGAAGTAGTTGTGGAACCCGTGACAATTTTTTTTTAAAGGAGAGACCAAGTAATTGTAGTTTTTGGTTTATTTTGCTTTGACACATGTAATTTGTCATTTGTATAATGTTATTTGAAAAAATGTTGCTCTTGCACCATTTAAGGGACTAGCATATATGAATCGTCGTTTAAAAGTTAATATATATTGTATAGCACTATAGCCATTTGTCCAGTGTATCAATAATGTTATGTAAGTTTATTAAAATCATAAAAAATAAATAGTATTGTTATCTTTAGCGATAATTATTTGTACCTCAAACAAATAGCTTTGAACAATGCATAAATATCTATACAAATTGATAGTACAAAATAATCTTATATGGTGATATCCAATTTGCAAAGTTACAATTTTAAAAGCCACACACCAAATGATAAACGCTACACATGTAAAAAAAATAGTTATCACTGTCTAAATTACTGACAAAACAAGAAAAAACGGCCACACATGTTGGCTATACCTCTAAACTACAATATAATATTGCCAACTACATAATACCGTTGCTTTTGTAATGCTTGAATCTATTATTACTAAAATCTTAATAACTTAAAACAATCCTATTAGAAAATATACTCACACACTTAGATCGACTCTACATAATTTTTTTAAAAACTATATATTTATGCTGCTATGCAACCACACATCAATTGTAGTTATTCAAAACAATTCTCTAATGCTACAAATACAGTTTGTTGAAAGAAACTTATAGGTCGTCGGAACTTTGCAGAAAACTAGACACCGCTGCCGCTAGGCGCGGGTACTCGTCTAGTACTATATAAAATAGAAAAATGGTCAAAGTGGAAAAAGTGAAAAATGTTGAAAGTTGAATGTTGAAAACATGGTCAATGGAGAGAGAAATAAATAATATAATTAATACTCTTATTAAAACACCCCATTACTTAAAAGTACAATAATTTATTCACATTGTACACCCAATTAAAAACACA
The DNA here is from genome assembly GCA_910596185.1 of Chrysanthemum makinoi. Classification (NCBI taxonomy): domain Eukaryota; kingdom Viridiplantae; phylum Streptophyta; class Magnoliopsida; order Asterales; family Asteraceae; genus Chrysanthemum; species Chrysanthemum makinoi. The sequence continues at coordinate 272,824,932 of OU343224.1, forward strand.
TCTACCAAATTAAAAACAACCAATTGAAACTGATACCGGGTTGACCCGTTGAAAACCGACGGGTTGACATGTTGAAACCGATACGGGTTGACCGGGACGCTTCAAACCCGGCGGGCTGACCCAGTTTAATTTGACATTTTTTCGACCCAACCTATCGGTTTGACTCGGTTTAAATCGACCTGTTTTTTATCAGAACGGTTCAACCAGTTGAACCACCCGGTGAAATCGGGTTTCAAATTTGACAAAATTATATGAGAAATGATGAAGTAGTTGTGGAACCCGTGACAATTTTTTGAAAGGAGAGACCAAGTAATTATAGTTTTTGGTTTATTTTGCTTTGACACATGTAATTTGTCATTTGTATAATGTAATTATAAAAAATGTTGCTCTGCACATTTAAGGGACTAGCATATATGAATCGTCGTTTTAAAGTTAATATATATTGTATAGCCCTTTGTCCAGTGTATCAATAATGTTATGTAAGTTTATTAAAATCACAAAAAATAAATAGTATTGTTATCTTTAGCGATAATTATTTGTACCTCAAACAAATAGCTTTGAACAATGCATAAATATCTATACAAATTGATAGTACAAAATAATCTTATATGGTGATATCCAATTTGCAAAGTTACAATTTTAAAAGCCACACACCAAAAGATAAACGTTACACATGTAAAAAAAATAGTTATCACTTTGCTAAATTACTGACAAAACAAGAAAAAGCGGTCACACATGTTGGCTATACCTACTAAACTACAATATAATATTGCCAACTACATAATACCGTTGCTTTTTGTAATACTTGAATCTATTATTACTAAAAATCTTAATAACTTAAAACAATCCTATTAGAAAATATATTCACACACTTAGATCGACTCCACATAATTTTTTTAAAAACTATATATTTATGCTGCTATGCAACCACGCATCAGAATTGTAGTTATTCGAAAACGATTCTCTAATGCTACAAATACAGTTTGTTGAAAAAAACTTATGGGTCATCGGAACTTTGCAGAAAATTAGACATCGCTGCCGCTAGGCGCGGGTACTCGTCTATAAAATTAAATGATATAATGAATACAGTAAGGATCAAATGAGAAGTAAAATTAAAATGAGAAGGGTGAAAAGAAACCACAGCCGCTTATTTCAGATGCACCTAAAGATATAATTCTCTTGCGGTAACAAAAGATATAACTCACTGGATCTCTTCCCTGAATGAATATTGGTTGATCTAATTCAGCCATTAACAAAAGATATAATTCACTTGCGGTATTTTCGTTCTTCCCATGACGTTTTATAACAATGCATAAAAAATATATCTTAAATATTTAATTGAAATTTTAAAAGGATATTATATCTAGCTAAAGATAACATTTGTTTTCAAGAAAATGGTGACATTATACATGTAAATTAAAGTATGTACCAAATGAATCCTATGATTTTATTCCATTCTTCTCAACATGCACCCCTCACCCATGTATCAATGCACGTTTTGTGATAAAAAATTATTGTTTGTCGAATTTTGCTTTACTTTTATTGTTTAATGCTACATTTTCTTATTAAAAGTCATGTATCTGTAATAACGAAAGCTAATTGTATCCATTGACAAGTTTTTTCTTTTTTGCATTAATATGCTTGATATGGCGTGTAAATAAACTTTAAGTCGTGTTAGATGTGATTCTGGAGTTAAGATCAAATAAGAAGAAAAATTAAAATAAGAATGATGAGAAGAAACCACAATCACTCATTTCAGATGCACCTACAAAAATAGATGCATCTCCCATTAAATTTCTCCCTCCTATTTGAAATGTGTGGCTAGAAATTCTTCTTATTCTTTTTATTTTAGTTTTTCTTTTTACTGGATCTCTTCCCGTGATTCTAAGTCCACCTTTTGCACATTTACTTTTAAACGGAGGTTCAATAGTTTCTTCATGTATGGACTTGGAGTCTTACTATCTTAACTAGCACGGTACCCGCGTATTGCGGTGGCGGGTAATTTGAAATAAAATTTTTCGGTAAATCATGTATTTTAGTTTATTATATTTTTTTTGACAATAAATTTACGGATATCAAGAATTTCGTTTAGCCCGTGCCCGTTCGGGCTCGAGCCCGTTGGCCCGTGCTCGTTTGGCCCGCCCCCGTTTGGGCTCGAGCGCGTTTGGCCCGCGCCAGTTCGGGCTTAAGCCTATTTTTCCCGTTGACCTATTAGGCTTGAATATCTGTACAATATGCTTTATTATTTGTATTAGTTACATTTAATGCAGAGTTTTCGCGCGTTGCGCCGGCGGATACCCAGAAATAAAGTTTTGCGGTGAATCATGTATTTTAGTTTATTATGTTTTTTTTTATGATAAATTACAAATTTCAAGAATTTCTTTTAGCTCGTGCCCGTTCGGGCTCGAGCTCATTTTGCTTGCGCCCGTTCGGGCTTGAATATTTGTATAATATGCTTTATTATTTGTATTAATGACATTTAATGCAGAAATTGTGTTTAATTTGGTTGTACAAGATGCTTGATAATTTGTATTTTTTATGTAAGGGGTGTTTTAATAACTGTATTAATAGTATTTATTGACCATTATTAATTGACTACATTAAATAGCATTAATGTGGTGTTTTATTTTTTTAATATGTGCATTAAAGTGTTGTACACTATGCTTCTTTTCTTGTAAACTTAATAAGTATTTGGCTTAGTAGCTTCATTGGATTGTAAATTGTAGTTGAATTGTTGTATTTTTTGATGAAAGAGTGTTTTTAATAATGTATTAATTGTATTAAATGAATGAGTAATTGTTTTTTAGTTTTATTTATGCTTTGTGTATTTTACAACTAGCTTATAAGACCCGTGGAATCCACGGGTTTTTTGAAGAGATATTGCAAAAAAATGAAAAATTAGTATCTAAAAAAATAAGGAAAAGAACGAAAGTAAACAGGATAAATCATTTATTCAAAAGTAATATGAAGTAATAAGTCAATTATAGTATAGAGTATAATGCTTGTAAGTAATAATGTAATAAACGCCCATGCACGTGAGCTCCAATCTTGACCGCCTTTAAAAAGCAAGTGTATGTAGTGGGAAATTGATGAAGTGATAAGCTAATAAACATTTATTGACAATCTAATAAAGTATAAAAATAAGGTGTAAGTAAAACATTTGTGTGACTGTTAAAACATGTAAAAAAACAAAGGCATATCACATGATATGAATATTCGTACATACCTATTGAAACTTGATCAAAGACCGTGAAAAACCTCTTTGTAGACAACATTTGTAGTAGTCTTTGATAAATTACCATTGGCATCACAAAAAACAACCTTCAAACCCTTTTTGCTTTTGACGTGTGAAAGAGCCACGTATAATTGTCCATGTGTGAAAACATGACGTGGTAGGTATAAACCAACTTTTGAAAGTGATTAGCCTTGGCTCTTGTTTATCGTCATGGCAAATGAACTGACACAGGAAATTGTTTGCTGCATAATTACCTACAAAAATCAATGACAAAAACGAATTCATTAATGAAATGGTTAAATTTAAAAACTACAAAAAAATGAATAGATACAAATACTTACTAATCGAATAATTGCTTCACCATAACAGACATAGCAATCCTAGGAACAGAGAACACTCAGAAATCATCCTCATTCACCTATTTTTATGTTCAATCAATTAACTAATTTTATAAAATAAATCAAAATTACCTGAATCATTCAGAAATCATCCCTATTTTTAATTTGAACTCCAAATGATTTTGAATATGCTTGTCAAATATATAAAGACCAAATCGTGTTCACTTTTGATCCTTTTTTTTGAGTCGTTGACAAATTGGTTCTATTAAAATTGATTGTGGATTAATATTGGAACTGATTTTGAATGGGTATTGAAACTGATTTTGAATGTGGTTTTGAAAAAATGGTGAAACAATTAAATGGATTGAAACCGTGTAGAGGAATAAGGAGAGGTGAATGAATATGTGATTAATGGTTTACAAAAATAGGATGAGAAGTGTATACAGAGATGTTTAAACATAAGAGTGAATTGTGGTGTTGTACATAGAGGATTATAAAAGGAAAGACACATCAGCCCATTTAATTTTAATCAGCTTAAGGGGGTGGTACAAAAGTGTAGTATATTAGATTACAATAACATAGATAAATATTATGACTTGTAAATTAATACCATGAAGAGAGAGATTCATTCTTTTATTATATGTAGTATAAATACGTGGTTTCATTTATTAAGTTTCTTGTTATAGATTATCGGTAAGAACGGAAGGTGTGGCTCGTTATAGCCTCGCCGTGGGCTGAGTTGGCAGCTCGCCGTCGGCCGCCACCACACCGCCTTGGTTCACCGTGGGTCGCCGTGGGGAGTTCGCCGTTCTGACGACGAGCATGGTTTCTGACAAAAGAGATAGCAACGGATATATATATCCGTTATTAAACAGATAAAAACTTTTTTTTTTTTTTTTTTTTTTTTTTTTTTTTTTTAAAAAAAAACCCACCACCCCTATAAATAACATATCATATCCACCATTTTTATCATCATCATCTCCTACATCTTCCTCAACTCTCTATACCTTTATTCAAAAAAAAAAAAAAAAAAAAAAAAAAAAAAATCTCACAATGTCTCAAAACCCAAATGAGGGAGGGTACTTCACAAACTTACTTAACTCAAACCCACCATAATACGGGGGTTCTTCAAACCCGTCTACCCCCTCCTCGCAAAATTCCAACCCGTCTCCACAAGAAATTTTTCTTAACCAACAATATCAGTTTCAACAAGGATTCGCAAATTACCCTGGCCGATTTCCATCACCTCAGTTTTTTAACCCATCACAACCTCCACAGTTTTTTAACCCGTCACAGCCTCCACAGTTTCCCCAAATGGAATCACAACCGTCCGGTTCACAATTCAAAGTTCTAAAATCACGTGAACCGGCCAAAGGTAGGGGAAAAAGACGAAGGGAAAAAAACAAGCTGTGGATTTGGACGCAGACGACGACGAAGATGTGGAAGTCATAGCCCAGGCAGATAGGAGGAAGTGGAGCAAGTCTGAAGAAAGGTTACTTGCGCAGTGTTGGATAGAAGTTTCCCAAGATCGAGATATGGGAAATGACCGTTCCGAAGATTTCTTTTGGAACGACATTCACGACTTGTTCAATACTCAGACCACCGATAACCAGCGTGGCAAGAATATGATAACTGGTAAATGGTCGAGGATTAACGGTGATTGCCAGAAGTTCAACGCTATTTACAAACATCTGCAGCGTCGAAGTGGTGAAAATGACCACGATCATGTCGAGAATGCGAAAGTTAGCTTTGCGCAACGTTATGGTGGGAAGGAGTTCGTGTATGAAAAATGTTGGGAGGTTCTGAAAAATTACGTATCCCATTGACATTACATGTCTCGAGGATATATTCGGCCCGGACAGACGAACTCGTCCTGAAAGAGATGGCGGCAAACGAGCCGCAAAGAAACAAAAGTCGACTTCAACGTCGAGCGCTGCGAGCTCCGGTGGGAGTCAATCGAGTACTTTTTCGGGACATATATCCGAAATATATGCTCAAAAAGCCGACGCTCAAAGGGCTTGTTACGAGGCGAGGCGGGAGAAGGAAAAAGCTCTCCAAGAGAAGATCGAGATGGATTTTCTGATGATAGACCCGAATTTGAATCCTGACCCGGTAAAAGCAGAGATCATCCACAAGAGGCAGGAACGACTAATCAAGAAATATCACCAAAGAGATGACTAGGTTTCGTATTATTAACATGTGTTGTTTTTTTTTTTTTTTTTTTTTTGTATCGTTTTTATTAGTATGTTTTTTTTTTTTCTTCTTATTATTAAGTTATGTATTGTATTTTTATTTTGAATGAAATGAATTTAGTTTATTTGAAAAATTGAATAAAAAAAATAAAATGGTAGTGGTGTGCCCCAAATGAAGAGGTTGAGGTTTGTTATGAGGGAGGGGGGTTTGTTGTGGTTAGTTGTGGAGAAGTGGGATGCTGATATGGCGTTGAGCTGACAGTGATGAAGAGATGATGCTCCATCACCATACCTTCCACTCTAAGCTTACACCTAGTTAATTATTCGACTTCATGCATCCTATCTAGGGATGGACTTTTAACCAAAACTATATGAAAACTCGAAGTTTGGAATATCGATTAAATAGTAATTCATAGTATCATGGTCATTGTCGCATTATACTAATTACCTATTCTTATTCATTTTAAAGATCACGTAGATGAAGATGATGGTGTTGGTGGTGGTAGGTCGCCGGAAAAAATGTTCATCAAAAAAGATTGCCGAAAAAGTGGGTGACCGGCTAAATGACTTGAAAACCCGCTGGTAGGCTCAAATGTCACATTACAATCAAAAAAAGTTTGGTACATTCAATTGGAAAAAACAAAGTGTAATACGTTAAACTAAAATTGATTATAAGTTGGGTAAATTTTCGTACAATTTACCCCGTGAATCAATACTAACTTTACCTATTGTAATTCACTTTAAATCAGGCCATTGTCGCATGAAATTCGTACTAAAACGAACTGTAGCTAAAATAAATGAAGAATCCAAATTGGCAAAACAGGTATTGAACTATGAGAAAAGTTCAGTAGCAAACAAAGAAAAAAAGTACAGCCCGCTCCATCGTGGCCATTGATCTCTTTTTGATCCAACGGAGTAGATTAATCTTTATTAAAAAACAGATGGGTGATGACGTATAGTCTATATCCGGGTCACGAACCCGACTAAAGCCCAATGCTGATAAGCCCAGCACGAACTGGGCTACACTGATAAGCGTTTAGGCCCACGAAGGCCCAAATACAAATCTATTTACGGAATAGATAGAGGATATCTCTTAATAAAGAAGATAATCATTCCCCAACCGACTTAGGCGGGATACACCGAAGGTTGAGGAACACGGAACCAACAAGGATTCCGTGTGTATATAAAGGGAATCACATCCCTCGTTAAAGATACGATCTCAAAACCCTAACTCATCTTGAACCCTAAATCGATTACTTACTCTCACGCCGGAGGATAATCGTGGGAGACAATCCCACGGTAAGCCTAACGGTGTTTTCTGTCTTTAGTGCGCAGGTCTCAAGCAACAATCATTAATTGGTACGAGAACCGGAGCCCCGAACAAGGAACGCCCAACTTTTGTATCAACAATGGGCATTTGTGTAATTATACAACCCTCATTTACTCATTTCATTTCATCTCTCACACACTCTCTCAGATTCTCTCACCCAAAAAATTTGTAGATCTCACCTAACTTCTTATCCCAAAAATTTGTAGATCTCACACCAAAAACACCGATGAGATCTAAAAACAAACACTCGATCTCAAAAAAATCTGATAAACAATATGGAGATGGCGGAGATGGGGTAGATGATGGTGGCGTTGGGGTAGATGACGGTGGAGGATATGGGGTGGTAGTGGGGTGCATAGGCGGAGCCAGTATAGGGGCTGGCGGGTGCTCAGCCACCCCTAACCGACAAGAATAGCCCTATTTGTAGCTTGGTTTCTGGCCAACGATTTATGAAGTATTCAATCTAGCCCCTGCCAATCAACCAGGCTCGTCGGATGATAATCGTTTGCTGCATCACTTAATTAAGTCACCAGTCGTTGAATGGTAGATACAGTGGGTTGGTGGGTTGGTCTATGAAGAAGAAATAAATGAGCGAAGAGAGAGAGAAGTACCGAGTGAGTGGTCGGCATAACTTCTTTGACTTCCTATGTATACTATGTGATATAGATACCCTCTCTATGTTGTCACATCATAGGGTTTTAGTCAAACCGTATAACCCGTGATGCACACCGTACAAGCCCGCTATGCACCCAATCATTAGATACCCTCTCTATGAGAGGGTGTGGATAACTTGTCCCTTCTTTTATTTTGTTTAGCTTTTCGGTAAAACAATTACTGTACTATACTTCGCATATCGTATTTGATTTGTCTTTTCTACTTTTCTAGTTGTTTTGAATAATATAACAATTGTGTATACTCCGTATCTTTATTATCACTCGAAGAGAAGAAAAGTTAGTCAATTTTTTTTGTGATGTCTTCAACACAGAAATTTTCACATCTATTACTGCCGTTTCTTTGTCATTTTATCTTAAATCACATGTGATTTTACCTCAAATCACATGTGATTTACCGCGAATCACATGTGATTTTACATTAAATTATTTTTTGAAAGTGAATCACATGTGATTTACTCATTTTTAAATTAAAACTGAATCACTTATTTTACATTTTTTCATAACAAAGCAAAAAAATAAATAACAAAATCACACGTGATTTGAGGAATTTGTTTTATAAAATGAAGAAATAAGTTGATTTGAAATTAAAGATCACATGTGATTTATTACTTTAAAAATCGAATGTGACTTGTAAAATCACATGTGATTCTTTGGTGGATCACATGTGATTCTTTTGGTGGATCATTTGTGATTTTTTGGTGGATCACTTGTGATTTTTTTAAAATAACAACTCACATGTGATTTTTTTACGGATCACATGTGATTTTTCTATACGAAAATTTTGAAAAAAAAGTTCGTCGAAAGTATATAAAAGTACATATCTATAGAAAGATGATTTTTTTTTTCGTCGCGATGGTGTATTGTTTGTAGCTTGAAAATTTACCGTTTGTAAGATATGTTGTTTTTAAAAAAAATATAGAAAGTGGGTTTTTTATAAAATTATATTTTTACCCTTTTTTTATTAATGTTTGCTTCATCTTATCCATTAGATTAAAAGAAGATGGATGGTTAAGATCTTATTGTTTGTTTTTTATATTAGATGTGTTTTTTATTGATCTCACCTCATTGAACTATAAGCATGGTACTAACAAAAGAGGTTGCAATCGATTTAAGTTTCTGTTAAAACATTATGAGATATTAGTTGTGAGTGTGCAATATTCACCTTTCTAAAAAATTGAACCATTGTATATCAATTTACATTTTATATTTATCGACTACAAAATATGAATTTTGAGTACTAGAACTCTAGAATTACATAGTTACTTAAACAAGGTATCACGGCCCATGCGTTGCGGCAGGAATAAATCCATATTATAAGCAAAGTTATAATTTGTATAAATTCAAGTGTTAAAACACTATGAAAATAGAAAAAGCAAAAGTTAAATTATAAGATATTTTACATCATGTAAGTTTAAGCGCAAAACTAAATAGTAAATAAAGTTAAAGGACCAAAATTGAAAATATGAAATGAATAGTAAATATCTGTGAAAAGGAATAAATCAATATTAAGAGGAAAAAGTATAATTTGTATAATTATATAAGTGTTAAACGCTATGCAAAATCGAAAGAGCAAAAGTTAGAGCATATGGTGCATATTAGTTAAGCATAAAATTGAAAGAAGCAGAATCCAAAGAATCCGAATACGACTCGAATCAAAATCCAAAATATAGAATGAGTAGTAAATGTTTGTACGTAACACTACGTAAAAGTGTTTGGTACCGGTCGTGATAGCCCTTTGCGGCGACGGATAACACATGCAAGTGAACCCCGCACCATGCATGGCGCTATAGGGCTTCGCGCCATGGTGACTGGCCCATGTTATTTTTTTTTTTTTTTTTTTTTCTAATATTGCAAAGGGTGCTTTGTTGTTTAAAAAAAATCATCGAAGGTCATATACTCGTCGTGTTAAAAAAAAAAAAAAAAAAAAGAAAAAAAAAAAAAAATCCTTTTTACATGCTCTTATACTCTTTAAAAATCCTATAAATACCCCTTAAAACTTATAATTTTTTCACACACTTCTACTTACACAACTCAACAATTCTTCTCTTTATTACCTTCAAAAAAGTGCTTTGGATCCTACCAACTTTGATCATTACGATCTTTACTTTCAAGATAACCTGGATAAGTATATGCGGTATTTTCAAGCTTATGAACAATTTCAAGCTTTGGGTGATTATGAAACCGAGAGTTCGGGTCCTCACACAATGACAAACATACCACGTAAACGAGAGGTTGCGGAACAATGACTTTTGGATGATTATTTTGGTGACGAAAACAATCCACCTAAATACCTGGAGAGGAATTTTAGGCGAAAATGTCGTATGAGTTCAAAACTTTTTAAATAAATAGTCAATGATATTACCAATTACAACGTTGAACCTCTTCTCGAATACTTCCTTGTTTTTAATCAACGGCCGGATGCTTTGGGTCGTTTAAGTATTAGTTCTATCATGAAATGCTCATCAACTATACCCCCAATAGGCATAAGGCACATCACCCGATGCATTTGACGAGTTCATGCAAATTGATGAACATTGTGCACGTGATTTTTTACAAAACTTCACTAAATTCAGAGTTTTTAAGAAAACCCAATTTAAATGACATCCAACATATATATGCATTGCACGAAGAAAAACATATATATGCATTACATTGGGAATGGAAAAAATGTTCGAAGGCATTATACGGGCAATTCAAAAGGCGTGATCATAAATACCCAACTTTAATGTTTGAATCCGTTGCATCATATGATATACAGATTTTGCATGCATATTTTTGGTGTTGCGGGGAGACATAACGACCTCAATGTTCTACATAGTTCATACTTATTTGATGACATTCTTAATGATATAGCCCTGAAAGCTTCATTTGTAGTAAATGAAAAAACATATGAAAATTGTTACTATTTAACGGATGAAATTTATCCCCAACAGTATATGTTTGTCAATTGCAAGGGATGAAAAATCAATGAAGTTTGAAAGAGTTCAAGAAAGTGCAAGAAAATATATTGAACGAGCTTTCGGAGTCCTACAAGGTTGTTGGGAAATTTTACAAGAATCCACACGTGCTTACAAAGTCAACACGCTGCGAAGAATCATGTATTGTTGCCTGAAATTACATAACATGATATTGAAATATAAGGAATTCGCAGTTAGTAAATTTAATGAATTTGGCGTTTCTTCACAACCGAATTTGCAACGTACTTGGGTCGAAAGATGCGACATATATCAAAGAAAAAGCAAAGAACTTCGGGATAGGAAAGTGCACAACGACCCTTGATAAGATATTGTGGAGCATCTATAAAACCTTAATCACTAAATTGTATGTTATTTTTCAATATATCGTAATTTTAAATGTATCGTTATTTCTAATTTAATGAAATGTGTTATTTTATTTGAATAAATGAAAAATTAAAAACTGTGGGGTCTAAGGATGTCCTATAACTCGGGTGATGGAGAGAGATTTTTTTTTTGAGTTATCGGTTTTGAGTTATAAGGAAAACGTGCTGATGTGGCACACTTTTTCCCTATAACACGAGACTTATGGCTCCGGGGCACCTGGTGCTCTAAAGATAGATTATGAAAATAGCACAAAAGTAAGGCTACCCGTAATAAGACCACCCCACTGTAGGATGATGTGCATGATATAACGAAATTAAATATTGTCATTAATATATAATTTCACGGGTCACACACAATAGCTCGAGATTGCTGCTTTATATATTATTGTAAATATATAAATGATCTAATTATACGAAAACACATTGGTCTTAATTGGTTGGACCAAATTAAGTAGGAATGGGCTTGAACTAAAATACAAGGGACAAAGCCCTTGTGGGGTCCATTATTCGGCCGGCCACCCTAGGGGTGTGTCGGGCCGAGCTTGGTTTTTTGACTTGTTTAAAAATATAGAGATATTATTAAGTAATAGCAAATCTTTTTAAACTTGGTGATTATCTCTTTATATTTTTGTGATTATCTTGAATAGTATTTATCTTATAGAGAAGCCTATAAATATAATAGCATAATTAGGGTTTCATAATAATTGTTATTACACAAAACTTTAATCCATCCCCTCCCATTGGTGTTCGGTTGTCCCAAGCAAACCACCAAACACACTCGTGTGTTTGGTTCAAGATTTTCGACTGTATCTCTGTTGCTGTTTAGATCAACCGATAACACGATGTTGCAATCGCCTGAGAGCTAGTTTGCAATAACTGTGAGAATCTTGCTCTTAGATCCTTTGTGTCCATGTTGATCTCCCACTCGAACCAAAAGGTACGCAAGTGTTTTTGTGTTTATTTTGATTAATCATTACACTATATATGAATCACTTACTCTTGGAAAACTGTTTGTAGGGTTTTATCTTCCGCTGCTTGTTTATTCTGTTAATTATCTAACAAAAAGTATATCTACGTTTTCCGTCACCCACAACTAACATCATCAGCACCACTTCAGCGCCACATTGGGTTTTGAGAGAATGCAACCACTCGACAATCATGAGCACCGTAAATGATCTCTAGGTATCGTGTTTTGTGGTATCTAGGTTTTTGGGATTCTAGAAGTGGAAGCTCGATAATACATATAGTATGTCATCGCATCTTTAAAAAATTATAGCTCGATACTACTAACTTCTTCATCTTCATCCGAGGATGCAAAAACAATTTCAGAATCCATTTGTTTTAGATGAGAAGTGTAGAGTTTATAAGCAAGAATGTGTTAGAAAGTGTGAATAAAAATAAAAGAGTATTTGGGTATTTATAGGGATAAAAATTAATAAATACTATAAATGATTTTTTTTTAAATGCCAAATGACTATTTTTTTTTACTATTGGCTTCATTTTCCCGTACCCAGGACTCGGTCTTGCACACACCCGAGTATTCGATTTTATGGTCTTCAACGCGTCTTGGATAAGTGGCTCTAACAAGGAGGACGCGTCATCCTTTTGTCTTGAACGTGTCTTCCACGCCTTGTTACGGGTGGTATAAGCCCGAAGTTCATTTGTTATATTCGATGTACTTTATTTTTATTGGAAATATATCACCCAAAAGTGAGACCACTTTTTAGGGGTGTTCATGGATTCGATTCTTGGGTTGTTCGGTTTATTCGAGTAGAAATGTTTTTCAGCTAAAATCGAAAACCGAATTTGAATTCGGTTCGATCGGGTTGACCTGAATAACCCGAATTCTAGATTTATAATTTTATTTAATTATATATATATATATATATATACATATACATATATATATATATATATATATATATATATATATATTGAAAACCAAATGTATATAATGATGGATTTGGCGTCCGCGCCTTTTTACTGGTATCAAATGGTTAGCGCAATTGTGAAGCAGAAAATCTTGGTTACATATAACTGCACAAAGTTGTACAATAACTTCATAATTTATACCAAAAACAAATAAAACACAAAAGTTCTCTAGCCGGTGCAATGGCAACAAGTTGTTTTTTGATGGTTCCTAGAGTTTTCTCAAGCTGCATACCAAACCATGACAAAAGTTATTTACAGGATACAATTTATCTAAAGATAAAATAATGCAATCCTGGCCCTTCATCTCTTTTTCATCCGACGGCTACATTTATTTACATCACATCTTATTAAATTGGTTGCAGGGGTAGTTTTGTAAATTATCATATCCTATCTTATTTACACTCGCATCATACAGTCACACATGTTTACATATACATAGATACAGAAACTCTCTCTCTCTCACCAAACATTCATCTTCATCATTTGATCTAAACTTTTTCAAACCCAATAAAAACCAAATCTTTACTAAATAATTTGATTTTTATTGGTTTGGTAAGGGTGATTCGTCGGAGAATCCCCAAATCTACAATGCGACATCGATGATGTGGCGGTGGTTTGGTAACGTTGATTCGCCGGAGTTGAAGATGTTTGTTTCAAGTGAAGTTGAAGATGTTTATGAAGTTTTGATTTCTAGAGAGGAGATTGTGGTTTTGAAAAGCTTGCCACCGATGTTGAGCTTGGTGCGTTCACTGTTATTGTTATTTGAATTATCATTTTCCATTAAGCTTATTAGATATTTGTTTGAATTGATACAAACGGGAAATGGGTTATATCTAGGTCGTGCTTACTAAGAGCATGATATAATATATGATTGGTTTCTATAAAAAGTTATTAGACTGAGATGGTTGTATCAGCTAATTTTGTAAAAAAAGTAAGGGCAAATCCCATAAAGGTATTCTACTTTAGGTCAATTTGAATTTTAAGTTTTTTTTCTTAATTTAACCGAAGTTATTTTTATGTGCAATGTAAGGTTTTTTGAGGTTTTTTCTATTTTCGAAAGAGGTTTTCCATCATTGCTTTCGCTGAAATGATTAATTAATGTGGTGTATCATTATTATTGAGCATTTAAAGTCATTTAGGCCAAAATTATGACCGGTAACCTATTTCAAAAAGTCAAAAAACCTAACATTGCAAGTAAAATTAAGTTCGATACCTTAAATTGAGAAAACAACAGTTGAGCACCTTAAATTTAAATCCACCTAAAGTAGATTACCTTTTTATGCGATTTGCTCAAAAAGTAATTGATACAAAGAGGAGATGAGTTTTTTATATATGTAATTGGATTGGAGAGTGGAGATGGTTGTGTGTAAGTAATTAAGATCAAATGAAAGGCACGATAATGAAAAAAAGGAAGAGCTTAAAGGCTTTATCTTTTACAAGAATCAGATGGTAATATAATTGGATATTGGAGAGTGGAGATGGGTGTATCGAAGAGTTTGTCGCCAAAGTTCAGCTTAATCCGGTTGGGAGTGAGGGTATTGTTGGAAGAGGGTTGAGTTTGTTACTCAACTAGTTAAGTCAACGGGTTGGTACTAATAAATTTTTATTAGAGGATGTTTGGGTTGTGTAACACCCTAGGCAAATCCCACATCGGCTGTGACTTGGAGTGATGTTGAGACATATGTTAACATTCTCCTTATACAACAACAACGCGTTTTGTGGTCTAACGGTTAAGCGTGCTCGTGTGAGAGTAGTACTGGCTTGGGTGACCGGCCGGGAAGTCTTCACATGAGGGCCACAAAAGCAAATCCGTGAGCCTACGGGTAAACCGGACAATATTATGGTCTATAAGGCGGGGTGTTACATGTTGCTATTTTATTTCGGACAAATACCGTTGGAACACAAGCTAGTGTTGTAATGAGTTTGTTAAATCGTGGTTTAGCTGTTTAGATGAAACATAAAATTAGATGAAACACATGTGATTTATTTGGCATATTACATGTGATTTAATTTACAACAAAAAAAATCACACGTGATTTACATTTTTCCATAAAAAGAACACAACAAAAAAACTGAATCACGTGTTATTTACTCCTTTCTAGATTCAAACAGAATCACATGAGTTTTAGTTTATAACATAAAAGAGTAAATCACAAGCTAGTGTTGTAACTGAATCACACGTGATTTACATTTTTCCATAACAAAACACAACAAAAAAACTAAATCACGTGCTATTTACTCCTTTCTAGATTCAAACAGAATCACATGCATTTTAGTTTATAACATAAAAGAGTAAATCATATGTGCTTTACATTTTTCCATAACAAATAATAATAATAATAATAATAATAATAATAATAATAATAATAATAAAAAAGTGATGTTATAATTAAAAAAAAAAAATAATAATAATAATAATAATAATAATAATAATAATAATAATAATAATAAAAGAATCACGTGTGATTTACTTCTTTCTAGATTAAAACAGGATCACATGTGTTTCAATTTATAACATAAAAGAGTAAATCACACGTAATTTATAATTTTTCTTAACAAAATATAAAAAAACAAAATCACACGTGATTTACATTTTTCTATATTGATTTCACAAATTTGTTTTATAAAAAGAAGGAATAAGTTGATTTGATATTGAATATCACATGTGATTTATTACTTTAAAGATCACATGTAACTTGTGAAATCAGAATTTTTAATATGTGATTTTATAAACCACACGTGATTTTTAAAATATGAAATCACAAGTGATTTTACATATCACGAATGATTTTTCTGAGCGAAAATTTAAAAAAAAATGAAAAAAAAACTATAAATTCATAACGTACTTTACAAAAAAACTCATTATGCTCTATCGACTTCACTTATTGTCATAATACATAACCGTTTTCATTTTATTCGGTTATTTTCTGTCCGTTTTTATCCGTTTTCGTAAATCGCCCATTTTTATCCGTTTTCATTTTAATATCTCCAGATAAAAACGGATAAAAACCGTTTTGACGTGGATAATAAAAACGGTTTTTATCCGTTTTTATATGTTTTTATCCGGACAGATTAAAATGAAAACGAATAAAAATAGACGATTTACGAAAACGGATAAAAACGGACAGAAAATAACCGAATAAAATGAAAACGGTTATGTATTATGACAATAAGTGAAGTATATAGAGCATAATGAGTTTTTTTGTAAAGTACGTTATTAATTTATAGCTTTTTTCCAAAAAAAAATCGTCAAAAGTATATAAAAGTGCATATCTATATAAAGATACTTTAATTCTCGTCGTGATGGCGTATTTTTCGTAGATTGAAGATTTACCATTTGCAAGATATGTTTTTTTTTTTCTAAATAATGCAAAACAGGTTTTTTATATTAAATGAGCTGGAATAATAATTTTGCCCTTGCTTTGTTATTGTTTGTTTGATCTGTCATTAGATGAAAGCAGGATGAAGAGCTATGATTCACAATCTGGTTCTGTAAAAAATTGATGATTTGTATGGATCTTACATCATCAAACCATAAAAACAAAATCTGCATCTAAAAATGCTATCTACTCATAAAATACACTTACAAAGTGTTGCGCTACTCACCATTTCATCCAAAAATTTTGCCTCGAGGGATGCAAGAAGGTGTGATCTTGTCATAATGCAGGTTATTTTATTGTTTCATTGCCATTCTAAAAAAAAATTGTAGTTGAATCATTATGACGTAAGTCATTCTTTATCACATCAGTTTTCCTCTGCAATTAGAATGGTAAAGAAAACATAAAATAAGTATTTTTATGATATCAGAAATTGAGAAATCATGATGAGAAAATTTACCAAAGTTTCATCGCGGAGATGGTTATAGCCCTAACCAAGAGCAATTTTGTAGAATCTATGAAGGCATCTTACTTTTTCTTTATCTTCAACTATATTATATTTTACTGCCATCGGTTATTATATCCTAAACATTGATGTAATATGATGCAACATGTTGATTTCAAACCCGAATATATCCCTAACAATTCTCAATGGGGGTGTTGATGCATACAACCCCGAAACATTTTGATTAAAGATTTAGATCAATGTATGATTATATTGGTTATGCGATAAAAATTACTGTAGTAGTATCTTTAAAAAATGGACAAACAAACATTAATGGTTCAACATAAATCTACCTGGGCAGTTCCTACTGGTTACCAACTTGCACATCTTGCCACCCCTTATTTAAAAGGTTCATATATGATATATGTGTAATTAAGTCTAGTTTTAACTACGTTGTGAATATGTAAACTTACAATTTGTTCCACCATCCCTACTTGATGTGAAGTGCTGAGGAGTCCTCATTTATCAAATAGAACCACAGCTTCCACCCACACTATACTATCCTGTTAACACATACAATATAGTTATATTTAGAAAATAAAGAAAATAACTTAAAACATAAATCAAGTCAACGCCTTCAATTTCTCCTGTACCGGTTTACAGAATTCATCCAAACCACTACCATTAAAGTGCATCGTATCTTCCAGATTCATGGCTTTTAACTTTATTTCTTCTGGATCACTAGCCTTATCAACCTGTTTGTTTGACATTGTGATTATCAAACCAAAGTTACATTAAAAACCAACAAAAATGTCTATTAAAAGGAGAAACAAAAAAGAATCATCAAAAGTGTATTAAATCACCTTGCTCCACACCATCAACTAAGGAATTGATGTAGAATCTAATTCTGAAAGAAATTTTTCAACGGCTTCAATCTGTTGTTGTGCCAGAGGTTGGTTGCATGTCCAAACCATACTAAATTAAATTCTTTTATATGAGACTAATATAGCAAAACACAATTAGTGATCAATTCCTACCTTATATCTATCACATGCACCAAAAGGGACGACTCTGATATTTCCTCCAATGTTGCTAGGAAAGCATCAACCTACATGGAAGATACATATGTACATCGCACGAATTTTATAATCGAATAAGAATAAAATCTTATGATAAAAATGTATAAATTTAGTTGACCAATGCTCAATATATACATTATAAATCTGAAAATTAGCTCACCAAAGTTGTTGGTAGATTTTTAGTAAATCCAACATTGTTTGTTAGCATAAACTCCTTTCCATTCTCCATATGCAGTAAGATGCATAAATAACAAAGACTTGTGTAATCTGAAAATAAAAATAAAGTTAAAATGTACGAAGAAGCAAATGTAATAAATTGTAGTAGTATTAGATTCTCCTTAATGAATTACAGACATATACCCTCCTTGTGGTGGGATCAAGGGTTGCAAACAACCGATTTTAACAAAATTAGCCATTTTCAATGATTCAACAGTGTACTCTTCCCATCATTTGTGTATCCAACCTAAAATGTAGCAAAAATGGTGTCATGTGATTAAAAACAACAAAATAAATTACTAACTTAAAAGCTTTTTATGTTCCTACCAGTGACACAACTGACACACGTACAGAAAGACGCCTTGTTTAGTATTGCTTTCTATGTTTGCGAACAGATTCCTACTCTTTTTTAAGAACACCAATCTGTCAAGAGTTTATGTACAACAAATAAACATTATGTTACAACAGAAAAATAAGACCGTAGATATCAATATTGCAATCAAGGTTTCTTACTTGAGTGCGTAAAATATGCTTGTCAACTTCAATATGTGTCTCTCCCAGCTTCCTATAGCCCACCATTTATCATTATGGACTAATAAATATTATTGTTTTGAGTTTAAAAAATGATAAATGGCTTATTTAACATTAGAGAATAGTACATGGATGTCATTTAAGCAACATTGAAGAGACCATAACTATTAGTTAAAGATTGATAGATGTCATAAATCACACTTAAAAATTAATATGCCAATTATGCAAATAACTATCATAACTAATAGTTTATATCTCATTCAAATGGATGCTTCTTAATCGAACAACCCATTCAGGAAAATAGCACATAGAGAAACTACTAAGCAAATTCGTTTTTCAATCTGAAATATCGTTCTTAAACTTCATTGTTTCACATAGTAACTTAAAATGCAGTCTAAACAACAAACACCCAAGTCCATGGATTAGTTACGCCCATCTACTTACATATAAATGTTGTTACCCTAACTCATTTGTGCAGTACTCTATTGTTGGGCACATTTATTATACTCATATCAGATACCAATAGTAACATTAATGTAAAAATGCACACTAGATTTGCTTACACCCCATTGGCTTTAAACAACAGAAGCATGCCATCCTTTAGTGGACCTGCAACAACAACACGCTGCTCTAACGACCGCAATTTGTTTGCTTGAATTGCGATTATTCTGCAATCTGCTCTCCGACAATGCTGATGTGGCTGTGAAAATAAACAAAATGAGTTAGGCTATAAGTCTCAAAGGCCAAAATAATTAAATTTATTAAAGATAATCTTTTACTTATGATATCACCAGTCACCATAGCATCACACCGAACACTACAAACTGATTATCTGCGATTTGAGACACAATTAAAAGTTAATCACTTTCGAACATACAAACTGATATAAAGTGCGAAACTATATATCAAATTTGGGTTTAATGTAGTTGGTATAGCGGCGATGGCTACTATGTGATTAATGAAAACCCCGTCACATAGCTAATTGATCCGTATAATTCAGAATACAATGTTACATAATAAACCCCAATAGAACCCTAAGCTCATCTTAACAATGAATTACGTTGTGCCAATCACCTATATACCACTCACTATAGTTAGGATCAAATGAGAAATAAAATTAAAATGAAAAGGGTGAGAAGTAACACAATCGCACATTTCAGATGCACCTAAAAAAAAAAAAAAAAGCAAATTCTAAAAAGGGTACAAAAAGTGATTGTGAGATCACCATATAGTACAAAAAAGCACCTCTTCTCAAAATGGTCATGTGGCTGCGACTCCATCCAATGTGCGACACGTGTTCACTTTTTTAATATTAAAGTAAAGTGCGTTGGCTGGACTTTGACTTTGAATTTTTTGCATAAATGAAAAATATACCCTCTCTTAAATATAAATAAATACCGATTATTCAAACTTCATCATTATCTCCTTTATCTTCTCCTTCTCCCTCCATCACCACCGACTCCAAATCTGTCATTATCACCACCACCTGAGTCTTCCAACACAACCACCTGATCCGTTAGTTGCTCGACCCACCACCACCGCCTCCAAATCCGTCATCATCACAACCACCTAATACTTCCAACACCACCACCAAATTCGTCATCATCCACAGCAACCCAGCTATAACCCAGATGCCATCGGAGTCATCCCCAACAACTCACCGGCGCCGGAGCTCGTTCTGACAACTCACTGTCACTTTCAGTTGCGATTTTAAACAAGATAATAATTAGATATTTTGTATATGATACCAGACTTGTAAATTGTAGTTATTGTGATTTTATGTAATGGATCTGAAGATGTTTTTTGATAGTGATTATAGATCGAATGATTGAAAATGTGGATTTTTTGTTTTGTTTATTTGGTTGAGGCAAAAGCCCTTGAATTAGTTGATTTTGAGAAGAGACATGTGAGTCGTTTTATAGCAATTACTATATTATATCTGCAAGAGGAAAATTGGTCAATCCTAGAGGTCGCTAAACATAATTTTTTACCGAGTTTTTTACTAGACCATAGCATTTACAAAAATTAATTAACAAAGTATGTAGTTTTAGAAATAACAAGTTATAAATCTTAAAGTTTTATCAAGTCAAAGTCCGTTTAAGAAAATTACAGTATATAGTATAAAGACGAGTGTGGAAACTCGCGCGATGCTGCGGGATTGGCTTCAAAGGACTTACTTTGTAGCGACACTTAAATCTTATGGACTAATTTCGCCAGGTTGCTATAGTTAGCAATTAATTTTACAGGACTTACCTTGCAACGCGTTTAAACCCTCAGGACTGTTTTTGCCAAGTTGTGAAACTTTGCATTTAATGTTTGAACTTACTTTGCAACGACACTTGAACCTCATGGACTGTTTTTGCCAAGTTGAGAAAGTTTGCATTTAATGTTTGGTTTGCACACAAAAGTGTGTACGCTTTTTAGTATATTATACAAATTAACATAATATGTATTTATACTGTTTCCCTTGTGTATTTTTATTTACCTATTTATTTATTTATCTATTTATTTATTTATTTATTATTTTTTTTGAAATAAGAAACCTCATCATATTGTCTGATCATCTTCAACATACACGTACTTCATCCTCCTTATTGCCAACTGAACTTTATGTGTTCCAACGTCATGATTCCGACGACTACAAAATACAGTATATTACATTTGCGTTGATTCGAAACCAACACGAAACCCAATTACATAACAAACTTAGGAGCAATCTTAAAACCATAAGTATGCCCAAGGTCATACGGAGGTATCGTACGTTCGTATTGATTCGCTCAAATGCATCGGAAACTACGAAGGTAACCAGTTGAACCAACAATGAGTGACATCGTATTCGTACTGGAGACATTATGTTTTCTTTTGCTCGTAATCGATTTCTTCGAGTGATGATGTCGGGATCATGCCATACATCATTATCGTCGCCGGTGATATAATCCGCAATAACTAGGACGTAGGAGATGATGACGTCAATTTAGATTAGAACGATGGCTGATTTTATTTTTTATTTATCATTAGTTTCATTAACTTGATATCAATTTGATATTCGACGAGACGATATGCGTGATTGCGAATACCCTCATCGTTCACTATCAGTTCGTGTGAATCCCTTTCATATATTCATAGCATTTTTTATTCATTTGATCAAGCGGATCAATATGAATGTAGAATACCTGTTTGCATGAAATTTGCGATATAATGAAGGTTAACATAATTGACAAGGATTAGAAATGTACACTTTTAAGGGGTCATTTAAGCCCTTAATCACCCACTTTTATATCCGTTACTGCTTAATTTCGTTCATTTTCACTTTTTAGGTCTCTTGGAACCAAAATGCTGGAATGATGCATATTTGGACGAAAAGGAATGAATATATGAAGAAAATGGCAAAGTCAAGATCGAAGACACTCCAGCTGCTGGAATTGCACCTGACGGCGTCCCAATCAAAGGGCGACGCCGTCCCTTTATATGTAATAAAATCTCTGACGGCTCAGGAGACTTTTTGCTAAAATACACTGCAGGCAATCGAGGCTTTAAAGGGTAAGGGCGTCCACGAAGACTTTTCAGTTCAGCGTTTAGATCCGAATCGACGACGTCACTCTGAAGCCCGAGCGGCCTCATAGCTACAACATGACCCGTCCCAACTATTACTTCAGCAAGACGAAACCCTAATGCGGGATCTCGGCGTCCCAACTATAAGGCGACACCGTCGCAAGTGTAAAATTATATATAGAAATCAAATTTTCAGAATTATAGGAGGTAGACTTGTGGAGTAAAAACCCTAAACATTTGTAGTCCGGTTTGGACAGTATCTTAGTGTTGGAATCACTCCTAAACAGTATTTCAAGTATTTATATTTCATATGTAATAGGTAGCTTTATTATGGCCTTTATGTTTGTTTAAGGTCAAGCTTATGTAGAAGGCCCATAAGCTTGACCCAAGCCCAATAAGGATAGGAAGGGAACTAGGAGTGTTGCCCTAGCTTCCCTCCTATAAATACCTCTTGTAAACCTTCATTTGAAGGTTGGTTGTTCAAGTTTTTCTCTCATTCACTCTCTTTGCATAACCGGTCATATTATTGTTTGTGTGTGTGTTTGATACTTGTTCAATCGCCTCTTCTCCTTTCTTATAAGCTTGTGTTGTAAAACTAGTGACCTAACAGTGGTATCAATCGCCAAATAGTTGGGTGTACTCGTTTGTTTTTGAAGTTTTGTTTTTGTGACTTACGCGTAAAGATAACGCAACCTTTGGTTATCTTAAAAACTTGTTTTTTACACTTTTAATCAAGATTCTTGTACTTTCAATGTTTTGAGGTGTTAAAATACTTGTTTTTGGCAAAAGTTTCAAACTTTACGCGTGGATTTACGTTTTTAAGCTTGTTTTTGTTAGTGGGTGTCGTTCTACGCGTAACCCGTTTAGCAGATTTGGTACATCAAAATTCACACTTTTGTGTTCTTTTGGTACTATTGAAGCTATTCCATAACAAAAATCTGGTTTAGAAACACATTTGGGCAAAATCAAAGTTACGAGTAATCCTAGGCGTATCAAAACCCTAAAATTACGCGTAAGATTTTCCTTGGTTTGATCTTCATTTTTCTGGTTTATTCCGTGTTTTCTTACTTGGATAAGGCTGAAAATACGTCGACTTTGGATATCTTTTGCCTTTGTGAAGTGTAAAAGATCATTTGGGCAAAAACCCTAAAATTACGCATAAGCATAAACTTACGCGTAGAAATCCTACGCATAAGATTCACTTTACGCGTAAACTTAGGTCTACGCATAAGGTAATCCTACGCCTAACTTTCTACGCCTAACTTTTGTCTACGCATAACTTTAGTGCTTTTATCCTACTTACGCGTAAGCTAAAACCTACGCGTAACTCCTCATTGTTACGCGTAACTTTTGGTGTTTTTACGCATAAGTGCTACTTAGTTCTTGTCTTTTCTCGCCTAAGGACACTTCATCAACAAAGGTTCATTCGACTACAAAGATCCATTTTACCACACAAGTTTTTCAACATGTCACAACCACCATACTCTAACTATTTCCCTTACACTTATCCTCAACGACAACAACAACTAAGTCCACAACATCAACAATGGAATCAACAACAAGCAATTTATCAACAACAATTTAATCAACAACATACTCCACAACTTGCTGCAAATCCACAACCTCAAATGGTTCAACCACCACCAAGTTCTCAAGTTCAACCGTACACAAATGAATTCAATCAACATCCATCAAGGAACACTATGAAGGAACCCACTTGGTTTGCAAAGATGTGTGAAGCTTTAAGCAACCAACAATCAATTCATGAGGCTGGATCACTTGATAGACCTCCAATGCTCACTCCAGGAAACTACGATCAATGGGTGATAAGGTTCTTTAGGTTTTGTGATCTGAAGAAGCCACATGGAAAGTTCTTAAAGAAGGTTATCTTAGAAGGTCCATTTGAGATGCCTACTATCATTGTACCGGAGATCCAAATGCCATTCCACCAAGAGATGAACAAACCAACATTGCTCTTTGCAGATTTAAATCCTCAGAACTTCTACACTATGAAGCCGATGAACTTGCAATGGAATACATCCTCTTAGGATTACCAAACCCAATTCTTCGTATTGTTGATGCTCAAAAGCGCACAAAAATGTGGGATCATATTAGTCTTCTTATGGAAGGATCGTACTCAATCGGGAGGATATGGAATCCAAAATTTACTTGGCTTATGAACACTTCATGATTGAACATGGAGAGACACTAGAGTCCTATCATCATAGATTTTCGGACATCATCAATGATTTGGATAAACACAACATCATCATGCCAAGAATTGCGGTGAATACTAAGTTCTTGAGTAGTCTTGGTTCTGAATGGGAGAAGTATGTCATTTTTCTCCGTCAAGCGAAGAACATGCATCATTCTACCTATGGATTGTTGTACGATTACTTGAAACCTCATGAAAAGGAAGTTGATCCGGAAAGGATTCTCCGTGCTCAAATTGCTCCACCAACACATCCGGAAAATTCACAACAACTTGCCTTATATGCTCAAAACCGTTATTCTCCTCAACCAGCAACTCAACCAAATGCTTCAAACACACCTTCACAACAACAACCTCAACAAAATCAATTGGTTCCATACAACAACATTGCTCAAGCATATGTCGATTGAAGCGTGAGGAATCCGATCCGTTTGAAGCATTGCAACAAGGATTTGCTATGATTGCTAATGCCTTTAGCCGTTATACCAACAAATCCAACAATCGTATTCGTTCCTCATCTAACACACGGACTCAAGCTGTTGTGAACAATGGGCGTGTTGAAGTTCAGAATCGTGATTATGGTGCGTCGGATGGGCGGTGGTCAAGGGTTTAATCTTTGTGGGTAGGAATAACAACGAGCTCAAGTGGTGGAGCAGGAAATGCTCGGCATGGGTTGAATGGTCTTGATGCTACAAGCTGCAATGAGAAGGGACACCTGGCTAATGCATGCCCAAAGCCAAGGACTAAGGGCCGTGCTTATTTCAAAGAGGCTCTTCTTTTGGCTCTTAAGGATGAAGCTGGTGGAACTCTCACGGACAAAGAATAGAGCTTTATGGCAAATCTTGACTCGGATGATGATATGGAGGACTTGCAGGCCAATGCAGTTGTTATGTTGATGGCTAATATGCAGGCGTTACACATGAGTGACACAGGCCCGGTGTATGACACGATGGCTTGTCTCGGTACCGAACAAACCATATTTATCTCGATCTCATATCTCCGCCAACATCGCATCCGGCAAGGCTCGAGAATGTTCAAAATGAGTCATCCACATCTCATTCGACGATTTTCAACTAGACCCGTAGTTATATTTGGCGATCAAGATGACCAACGGTTTCCCTTGATAATCAAATTGACTCGTGGTCATACTTGAGGATCTAAATAATGATCATGTTGTGACTCACGTTGAACAAGAAGAACTTTTGCCCCATCAGATCTTGTTCGTTACTTCAAGACCAACAATCCCAAATTGCTGCATGTGTTGCATTAAATTAGGACTTGAAAAGTAAAATGCCTTTGTTAACAAAGGATTTTGAATGTTTACAAAAGCAACTCAACTTTTCAAAACTCAAGAAAAAGCGTGAAAGCGGTTTTGAAGCGACCTTTGCCAAATCTTATCAAAGCGAAAAATATTTAGAACGACAGATCGTGATCTAGCGCGAAGAATGCTTTGTTATGCGAAATAGAACAAGCTGAAACATGAACATAAAAAGCAAATTAACGCTCTCACCTTGGAAAATCAAAAAGCTAAGGGTGAGTTGTTAACTTGTCAAAAACAGTTCTCTGCATACAAAAAGCATTCAACGAAGCGAATAGATGATCATCTTGAAGAAATCATCGGCTTGCAAAACAAACTTAAAGAGTTTAAAGCTGTTGTTTACAAACATGGCGAGTCGGTCACAACCATTGAAAAGTTTACTTTAAAACCCAATACAAATGGATATGGACGAATCTTGCGATTACAAACCTAAGCTTTCAACCAAAACATTCAAACCAAATCACGAAGTTTCGGTGCAGAATATAAAATTGATAATTACATTTATGAATGTTGTTGAATATCATCGTCAAGAGGAATTAGATGCAGAAGACGAGAGTCGATCAAAATTAAAAGCGTTGTTTACAACAAACCTTTTAATTATTCTAAACCGGTCACTTTCGTCACACCAGCGGATTCTTCTAACACACCAAGAGTTATCATCAAACACACGAGTCTTCTATTGTTAATCCCAAAGCAGACTTTGCACAAACTTATGGTCCTTTACCTTCCATTAGTGAAGTAAACTCACAACATGAAAATCGAAAAATTCTTGATATTTTGACATTTTCATGGTTGACCTCAAAATTTTACAACATGAGATAGAATATCGATCTGAAATCAAAGTTGAACATTTTCAATCGCCTCTGGCGCGAGAACAAAGAGACATTTTTGAGAAAAATCTTTTACCTAATGTTAAAAACTTGAAAAGTTGTGCAATTGCATGGGAAAAGGATTTTCATAAAGAACTTGGGGTCATGAAAAGCGTTTTGAGAAAAGCGAAACATCTATTTCAAACACTAAGCGTAAAAAGAAAATGTTAAGAAAAGATGTTGATCGACTCTTGGAAGATGTTATCCGTGCGGATGTTCAAAATGTTGTGTTATTGAATTCGTTGTCATATGCATTTGATAATATCTCTGCGATCTTTATTATCGTGGTAAATGTTGAGAACACGATAATGTGCTTGGTCGAGTCCTTAAGTTGAAAACAAGCGATTGTCAAGCGAACTTTCAAATGCAATACGTCGTCTTAATTGGTGTCAAAAAGATATTCACGATCAACAAATTGCTGTTCAAAACAAAATCAACCGATTCGTGCAAAACCTTACGATTCTAAAATTGAGCAACTGGATGATCAAAGCGTGTCTTTCAAGTGTCAAATCTCAAAATATGAACAAGAACTTGTAAAAGTTAAAAGGAATATGGTGTCATATTTGATTTACTCAAAAAGACTCGTGATGAAGCATCAAATGAACTTGATAATTATCTTGCACACACTAAGGAAGTTATGCATTTTCTTTGGAAATGTTAGGCGAAAATCAAGATCGATTCACACTATCATCAAGTTAAGAGAAATGTTAGGAAAGTATGAACAACTTCCGCCAACAATCATTAAGAGATTAGCCCCGTAACACTTAGTACTCATGCACCTAGAATCTCTCCTGCCAAATCACAAGTAGCTAACGTGCTTCCTTCTCTTGAAAGCAGGAATAGTTGAGCCTTTTCCAAGCGTCCGCACTTCACGACCTAAGAGCACTCAATGAAGAATAGGAAGTTGCGACCTAAGAAAAGATCAATCAAGAATGCTAAAGTAGAAGAACACCCTAGGACTCTGAATAAGACACGCGTTGCCTCCACTATAGATATTGCGTCTAGCAAATGTAATAGAAATAGTGATGTAACGAATGCTAAACCGTTAAAGTACTTTTGATATTGATCGATGCACCTTGTGTTATTTGTGGTAAAAGTATGAATTCCGATTGCCATGATAAATGTGTTGCTAAAGCTATAATCTCTCGTTTAAGGAATCCTAAGAACTGGAATACCTCTAGGCCACCTAATCTTTCTAAGTGCATTGCTTGGTAGACCGCCATCTTTAGATTCTAAGAAGCGCATTCTTTGTCCCTGTAGCTCGGTTTCACCTCCTAGGAATGTAGTACCACCTAGTGAATTCACTAAGACTAAAGCAAAGAGTAGTTATAGATGGGAGAAATGGATATATAACACACTAGGATTTAAGTGGATACCTAAAGCTATTGATGTGTGTATATCTACTAAAGCTGCTATGGAACCCTCTAACATTTCGGGTTCCACATCTACTTCTATTCCATCGTATTAGATGTGTAATGCGGTGATCTGAGATCATTCTCTGGATTGTTGATAGCGGATGTTCCCGACACATGACAGGAAATCTTAAAGTGTTATCAAACTTTATTGCAAAGTTCATTGGCCTTTGTCGAGGTTAGGGAATGATCACTTAGCAGCTATCATGGGCTACGGAGATTATGTCAATGGGAACATCGAAATTAGCGGGGTTTACTATGTGGAAGGCCTCGGTCACAATCTGTTTTCGGTAGGTCAATTTTGTGATGGAGATTTGGAGGTTGCTTTCAGGGAGAAAACTTGTTTCATTAAGTGATCTACAAGGAAATGACCTTATGTCCGGCTCGCGTAATTCTAGTCTCTACACTATCTCTATGCAAGACATGGTTGCTTCCTCTCCCATTTGCTTACTTTCTAAGGCAACATCAACAAAATCCCGGCTATGGCACCGTCGTCTCTCACATCTAAACTTTCAAACCATCACCAACCTTGCTCGACACAAACTAGTTGAAGGACTCCCACGATTCCGGTATTCAAAAGATCACCTTTGCTCGGCTTGTGAACAAGGGAAAAGCACTCGTGCTCATTTTCCTTCAAAGGTGGAACACAACTCTCGGCATGTGCTTCATCTTCTTCACATGGATTTGTGTGGCCCGATGCGCGTGCAAACGATCAATGGCAAGCGCTACATCTTAGTAATTGTTGATGACTACTCTCGATGGACTTGGGTCTACTTTCTTCGTAGCAAAGACCAAGCTCCACAAATGATCATCACTTTTCTCACAAAAATACGAGTTCACTCCGCAACACCGTCGGAATCATCGAGCAGACAAAGGAACTGAATTTGTTAACAAAACCCTTCGTGAATTCTATGAGAAAGTGGGAAATCAAACATCTATTGCGCGTACACGAACAAAGCGGAGTTGTTGAAAGACGAAACCGAGCGTTAGTGGAAGCTGCAAGAACAATGTTAATCAATGCTAAACTTCCAGATTACTTATGGGCGTATCTCTGCATGCTATACTCAAAACCGTTCTATGATCACCAAAGCGCCACAACAAAACACCTTTCGAGCTTGTCCATAACAGAAAACCGAATCTAAAACACTTTCATGTATTTGGATCTCTTTGCTATCCGAATAATGATCGTGATGACTTTGGAAAGCTCAAAGCAAAAGTTGACATTGGAGTCTTTATCGGATCTTGTGATAATTCCAAAGGTTTCGAATCGGAATCGTCGTACAAAGCGGTGATGGAAGCGATTCATGCTCATTTCGATGAACTTACGAAATGGCTTACGAGTATAACAGACTTAGAACCGGTCACAACCGCTTAAACTTCCCTCAAACCCCATCATCGGTGAAGAAAGCCCTCGACTTACTCGTCAACAAATGGAAAGGTTATTTGCTCCTTTGTTCGGTGGCGATATTGATGAGCGTGCTCGGTGTATCCTGTTTCATTGCACAACGATAATATTCCTATACGATACACTGCTACAACAACTCTTGTTGAAGAAGCACCTACACCCGTTGACTCCAACACAACAGTTGAACACACCGCTTCCAACAATGATGAACCGGTGATGATATTACGAATGAAGTACCCCCACTGCAGATTTTGATCCAAATCGTTCTTCAACCCGTTTGCTAATGAGGCTGCGCACGGATGTCGCGGAATCTTCAACAAACCATTTGAATCCTCAGAATCGCACAATGTATACCAACATCAACCCTCCACACATAGATGGACGAAAGACCATCCTCTGGAAAACATTATTGGCAACCCGAATCAACCAGTCGTTACGAGACAGCGTCTTCACTCAGACGGTGAACATTGCATTTATGCACTCACTGTCTGCCAATCTGAACCTAAAAACATCAAAGGCGCAATGACAAAAGACAACTGGATTGAATCCATGCAAGAAGAACTCAACCAATTCAAACGTCTTGAAGTATGGGAGCTGGTTGAAAGACCAACAGGAGTCTACGTCATTGGTCTCAAATGGATTTGGAAAAACAAATTGGATCTTTGAAGGGCGTCATCGAAACAAGTCACGTCTGGTGGCTAAGGGTTATCGTCGGGAAGAGGGATTAGACTTTGAAGAATCTTTTGCTCCGGTTGCTCGTCTTGAGGCTGTTCGGATATTTCTAGCGTTCGCGGCTCATATGAATATAACGGTCTATCAGATGGATGTCAAAACTGCGTTTCTCAATTGACAACTTAAAGAAAGCGGTTTATGTCGACCAACCGGATGGATTCGTTGATCTGAGTTTCGAATCATGTCTACAAAGCGAACAAAGCTCGTATGGTCTCAAACAAGCTCCTCGGGCATGGTGCGATAAGCTATCATCTTTCCTCATTGCTAATAATTTCACCAAAGGTTCGGTTGACCCAACTCTTTTTATACAATATCACGGGGAACATATCTTAATTGTTCAAATTTACGTGGATGACATCATTTTGGGTCTACACATAAAAAGTTTTCAATCGCTTTTGCAAAACTAATGAAGAAAAATTTTGAAATGTCCATGATGGGTGAACTTACATTCTTTCTCGGACTGCAAGTTCATCAATCACCCGTGGTATTTTCTTGAGTCAGTCCAAATATGCCCTTGAATTGTTAAACAAATTTGGAATGAAAACATGTGACACCTATGCCACACCAATGGCTCATACCAAGAAGTTAGGCTGATTTACATGGGAAATTGGTGGACCCTACAAAATACCGTAGTATTATTGGATCTCTCATGTATCTAACGACTAGCGGACTGATATTGTCTTTGCCGTTTATCTATGCTCCGTTATCGGTCGCGACCAAGCTGAAACCCACCTCTCGAGGCTAAAAGAATCCTCCGATACATAAAGGGAACCATTAACTTGGGGATCGGTATCCAGAAGGATTACGGTTTTGAACTAATCGCTTTTGGATCGCGACCACGCGGGATGCTTAGACTCACGGAAAAGCACTTGGGAGCTTTACAATTTCTTGGTGATAAAGCGGTGTCTTGGCAATCGAAGAAGCGAGGATTGTACATTTGTCATCAACGAAGCGAGAATATGTAGCCATGTCCGCATGTTGTGCTCAAGTCATATGGATGAGAACACAACTCAAAGACTATGGTTACGTATTTGAGAGAATCCCGATGTATTGCGACAATCGGAGTGCCATTGCAATCTCGTGCAACTTCGTTCGGCACTTTCGAAATCAAAGCACATCGATCTTGATATCATTTCATCAAGGATCACGTGGAGCAGTGCTTGTTGAATTATATTTTGTGGAGTCTGAATACCAATTGGCGGATCTTCTCACCAAAGCCTTGCCTCCCGCTAGGTTTAATGAGTTGGTCCAACGGATTGGTATGAGGTGTTTGACTCAAGAGGAATTGGATGACCTCCTAAAAGCAGTCTTAAAACACATCAAACACCAAAACATCTTTTGTAAATACTTTTTCAAAAACAAAATACAAAATTATAAAACTTGATAAAAACAACAAAAATATTCTTCTAATCTACTTTTCTTTCAACATTGCAAGTACATTTCTTCCGTCAACACTTTAATCTTTCAAAATTCAGTATTTTTCTGATCAAGTGTTGAGGGGGAGAAAATAAACTTACTTGTTTCAAAACACTGTGTACTTGCATGTTATCATATCTCGGTTGATTCTTTTACAAATGGTGGTACATTTTATGGTTCAAAGACACTCCTCGAACTTTAATTTATAACCTTTCATTATTTTCTCAAGTCGAAGGGGAGTGTCGTCAAGTTTCTTTCTTAAAATCTTCATTTGGTAACCAAAATGGAAGTTAAAAGGCTTTGGATGAAAATGGAAAAGGTGGAGGGACCAAAACTGTCAAAACCTTAAAGTTATTTTTAATAAAACACCTCCACCTAACTTTCACTTCTCATTTATTACAAAATACCTAAAACCATCCTACGCATAGTATTCACTCAAGAAATCCGTGTTTTAGATCATCATTTTGTAAGTGATTTTGTGTTTAAACATGTTTTTAAACTATGGTTTTTGAATCTTTCAAAAATCCAACGGTTAAAACTTTGTATAATCTGTTTTGTGTTCTACGCATAAGCGTATGAACACATGATCAAGATTGGTGTTTGTGGTTAAAAGAATTGTGTCAAAACGTTTCTAACACATCAATGATACCGTTTTAATCATCAAAACTCACCCAGAAACACGAATTGATGATTTTTGAAAATTAGGGTTTATGAGTCGAATTGGGTATTTTCAAATGTGAAGTGTTTTGGTCAAAAAGATTGTTGTGTTATGCTTATGTGATGATGAATTGATGATATCCATGCCTTATAACCACCCGAAACCTCAATTGATTAATTTGGAATTAGGGTTTAATGTTCTAAAATTGGGTATTTTTGATTCACTGCAAAATAAGTGTTAAAACTTGGTCAATATGATCTCACAACATCTAAGATATACTAGAAAAACTTTGGTGCATAATCCATGGCTAGATTTCATACGCGTAGAATTATGGTTTAGACTACGCGTATGGATTTCTACGCATAAGCTGTTAAAGCTGTCCAATTGTGTTATGATCTGTCATAAAATGAATGTTATGTGTTAAACATTGATGATATGATGCTTTATTTCAGGCTTGCAACACGTAATATTCAGAATCAAGGTTGTTGTTAATCTACGCATAAGGATCACCTTACGCGTAGCTTGTTACGCGTAAGATTTGTCTTACGCGTAGCGTCTACGCATAAGGTTCTACATATGGGACTACGGCGTATCACGTGAAGGATATGCGTGCGATGACCTCTACGCATAAGGTCAACTCTTACGAGTAGCCTTACGCGTAAGGTTAATATATGCCTACGCATAAGCTCTACGCATAAGGTCTCTTTTTCCTACGCGTAACACTTCTTACGCGTAAGTTAAGACCCTACGCGTAAGTTTACGCCTACGCATATATCATTTCTGTCTACGCATAACTTTACCAATCCTACGCATAAGCCGTGATCATACCTTCGTTATGAATTGTTACGTGTACAAACTTGTAAATAAACTAATCATATCATCACGAATCCTAAAATGTCACTAATAAACTGAAATCGTTTGATATGTTGTGAACAATAAGTGATAAAATAAACTTTAAAACTTAAAGTTAACTAACTCACGAAACATTTCAGGACGTCATTGGACTATTGAATATACAAGTGACTTAGGACTCGTAACAATCATTGACACATTCAATAACTAGACAATAAGACCTTCGTTGACTAACATTATGTCTTTCGATATGTTGGTTCTTTTGGCTAATGTTATTTCGGATCACGACATGGCTGAACAAATGAATATGGATGCACACGAAGTTCTCTCCATTGCCGATATCTATCCTCATGGCTATCCAATGAAGATAGGAAAGAATAATCTCCGTGTTGACTTTGACAACCTCACTTGCTCTGAATCTTCGTGTTTAATTGCTATTGACATTTTGAGGACTCATCCGTATCAGAACATGCTTTCACACTCTGCAAGCTGTTCACGAGATCTACATCCAACAGTTACGGAACACTATGGAAAGGGTCAAAGGACAAAGCTGCGTGGCGGTGACTCTGAATCACAAACAAGTCACCATTACACTGCAGACTTAAACATTCTCCTAATTCGATGTCGATCCAACCAAACTATATGCCACACTTTGAAGAGCTCACTCTCCAATTCTTAATCAATATCGGTTATGACGAGGCTACGGGAGTAATCACCAAGCATTCTCACGTAGAGCTTAAGAGTATTCCTCAACCACGGAGAACTCTCTACATGATCATCACCAAGTCTGTTTAGTGCGTGGCGGCTATGAGCACCCTAAGCTCATGGAACTGCAAATATTATGGGCATTGGTCAACAAGAAACACATCGCTATCGAAGCTCCGATTTGGGATGACATGATGTCATTTCTCAACAAACTTGGCTCAAAGATTCCCTACATCGGATATACAAAATTGTTGATCCAGAGAGCACTTGGACTTCATCCCGACATTCCCAAGAGGCTCAATGACCCCAACAATCACGACATGTTGACGGAACCCATTCTATCTGTTAGAATCAAGGAAACGTCAACAAAGAAACAAGGTCTTTGTGCTACGATTTCCTTCTAGCGAAGATGTCGAAAGCTCGAAGCATACAAAAGGTATCAGAAGCGGTTAGACAAGGCAAAGTTGGTCATCTCGACGAAAAATCTTATGGAACACCTGTAAGGAGAACCAAAAGAGGAAGTGCGGGGAAGTGCGGCAAGTCTTGTGAGTCAAAGGAAGTTCCCCAAGAGGAACCCTCCTTCAAAGAGGATTGTTCCATCTAAGGAAGCTGCTCCCATCCCAATTCCCAAACCCGAACCGCAAAGAAAGCTTGTGGGCGAAAGCTCGAAGATGCGACACGGATGAAGAGATTACCTTCTCTGAATGCGCAACCGTATCCCTCCTCCGGCAGCTAAATCTACAAGTCCAATAGGCGAACATGGAAAAGGAAAGACTCCTGTACTTGAGTCTCATGATGAAAGCTCTGAAGAAGAAGAAGAAGAGCAACTGGATCAATCCTACAGGAAGAAGTTTAAATTAGTTAGACAAATTCAAAAAGTTGAAGAATTTGCAAAAGATCAAATGGGTGGCCCCGGAGGATCAAGTGGTACTGTCCACTCTTCACCAGTCCGATGCGGTTAATCAACCCGATAAAGGATGCGGTGCCACCACTCTTGTGCAACAACAAGCGCTTGTGAAGGAGTCTCTTGATCTTAACATTGAGGAACGAGAAAAGAATATGAGAAAGAGAAAGCGATGAAGAAGCTAAGGAGCAGACGGAAGAAAAGGCTAAAAGCTGGACATGATGGCGAAGAAGATTATGATGACTTTCTTCTCAGCAGTCCAACTCGTTCCAAGGAGGATACTGTTGCACCTCCAAAGGACCCGAATCTCCTCATGTCCCTCCTCATCGATTCTTCATCTCACTCATCACCACCACCATCAAAAGATCAACAAAATCATCATCCAAATCTGTGAAGAAACCACCTCGATCTTGGATTTCTCAAGCTCATAAGCGGATTCACAAAGTCAAACAAGTCGAAAGAAAAGCGTGCTCATCAAAAGCTAAATTTCTTTCTTGATCACATACGACATATGTATGACGAGCATGACAAGATGGAGAAAGAAAGGGAATTTGTTCAGAAGTTCATGAAGAGTCATCGTAAAGAGGAACTGAGCGAAATGATCGAAGGTTACACTAACAAGTACCTTCAGGATATCGTTCCTAAAGTCCAAAAGGCTGGAAAAGACAAGAGATCATACTCACAAGTTTCTTCTTGACCTGTCCCGGTGTGACTAGAGAAATATTTTCCGGACAACTCACCCCTAACATCGTAGCATTGGTTAAAAATACAATGGCCAAAGAAGGCGATCTCTCGAATGAGTTAATCGCTAAACTTGTGATACAAATGTCAAAGCGATCTGGAGCGTTTACTTCGGATGAAGCTAAATTTTTCGAAAATCTACTTGATTTTCAACTCAGATCATCATGCAAGGAGTCACCGATCAACCCAAGCGACCAAGAGATGGCGATGATAAGGATAAGGAATCGCACCTAAGCGTCGAAGCGATGCGGTAAATCTACCTCTATGCCACCTCCTCCACCACGAACTTCTTCTCAACAAAAGTCTCCTCCACCTCGGTCTTCTACTGATAAACCTCGGGGCGATTCGAGTTACCACCCCGACTCATAAAGCGGTGATTACTTTGAGTATACGGGTGGTGGCGATGAAGAGGTCCTTGAGCCCCGACAACAACCCACCTCACCCAAACAAGTGCAAAAATCAGTATCATCATCAAGGCCTTCCAAAAGAAGAAGAAGCGACTCGGCTGGAGTTGTCTCATGGCTAGATGACGATAAAACCGAAGAGTTTGAATGGTTCTCCACATTTGTCAATCAAACTCCTACCACGATGAAGGTCAAGAATTGGTAGACGGTTCTACATTGGAGCACGCATAACTTTTGCAAGAAAAGTTCCATGTGAAGAAAATGGCGAAATCTGAATTGAAGCGAATCAAGAATGAAGCATTCCAACTTCTTAAAGACAGCTCTGAAAGCGTCGTCGAGGTCGAATATCATCTTGAGAACATCGCTCGAGCTATGTCTAACGACATGGATTGGCTCAATCCGGAAGCAAACATTGACTTCACACAAAGGGACAACCCTCCATACTACACCGATTGGACCAAACCTCTACCGACCATTGGCCAAACAGACGAACCACGGATTCCCTTCCGATACTTCTTTAACAGAGACCCGGATTTTCTCTTACACGGTAGCGATGGTTCGCGAAAATACGCTACGTCATTGACTCTTCCATTCCCAGCGACTATTTACTCAAAGCGCATAGCTATCGAGGAACGTGCAAATCACTTGTTTTCTGACAGCGTGCAAGCATACGACCAAGATGCATTTTATGGGATTCATCATTGGCACGAGCGCCGAAGAATCTACTACGCTGCACGGTTGAAGTCTCAACATGCGTGTATAGTTCTAAGGACATCGTGGCCATCAAACACATTGATCTCAAGTCTAAGTGGGACTATTCATTCTTAAAGAATATCATAGTCAAACGACAAGATGAACCGGACTATGGATTCTCGAGGTGACTTTGAGAACTTGTCCTCAACGACATCGAAGACATGTACCTTGCCAAGGTGCGGTCGTATGAGACAATTCTCGACTGAAGTTCAACGTGAATTTATCAAGTCAGTTCTCATCTTCATTAGGCGCATTGTGATCAAAGAACGTGTTGAAGATATCCGGATGGTGTTGAATCTTATCGAGCGTGTCAACCTCACTCCTCCAATGCTTACTCTTCCCGATCTCAATCAGCTACCTCAATATACGCTCATCGGCAAACCTTTGGAGTTGTTTACGCAGTGAACTTCAAAGAAACCGCTTAATGGCGTGTAGTGATCTTCAGAAATTCGGGGATCATACTTTGAAGCTGGTAAGGGACGGATTAGCATCTGGTTGAAGGATATACGCTGAAAGTGGGATCTAAATGCTTTGGAATTCTCGGGAAAGGAGGGATGTGAGAAGGATCATCACCATGATTGATGAGCGGTTGTTCGAAGGGATCGATTCAGACGATTGGAGAGCTATGTTGGTGGTCGACCCGGGAGAAACATCACCGGCTTTCAAGCGCCATGCGCACTCACAGGAACATCACGCACTTCCGGTACCCCTTGAATTGTTTCCTTCATAATTTTGGATGTATGATTAAATTATGTCTATGGCTTGTGCACACATAACGATGTACAACCCGTAATTGTCAAGAAAGGACCACGTAGTGCGCGATTGCCACAATCCTTATAAAAGGAGCGAAAGCTTCTTACTTTTGAGTAAAACCTATCAAACCTTTCATTTTTCAAGGTTTTGCTCAAAAGAACAAGTACTTTCCCTTAAGACTTTCAAAACCTCAACCGTTTATATCACTTGTTGAGGGGAGTATTTGAAACTTTGTTCACAAATTGTTCACAGTGGTCATTCTTCCCAACACTTTCGAAATGGTCATATTTATTCTCAAACGTTTCAAAAATAACACTTTAATATGCCATTTTTGAGGGGAGAAAATTGTGTGATAAGAAATATGTTGTACAAAATGCAAATGAATCTGTGTACCTCAAACTTAACCAACGAATTGCGATACTTAAGCTGTTAGTAACTTCGAAAAGACTTGTCTGGGCGGGTAATAATTTCAAGCTAGTTCGCTAGTGATGTAAGCGTGTCTCGCAAAGGACTTGTCTGAGTAGAATGTACCATTCGAGAAACTTTTGATAGACATGAACTCTGGCGGGTTTGACAACCTTCCAAGGTTTGTCTACACCTTCAAGGTAGTTATTAGAGCTAGTTGTCACCTAAAAGCTACAATGTAACTCTTTAACTATGCAACGTAACCGTGTCTCGAGGGGGATTGTCTATCTTGATTGGATCAATTCAAAAGTGCGCGCTCTTTCCTCACTGTGCATTTAACCATTAAAACTATTAAGCACATGTGGAGAGGGAGTATTTATGCAAAACATCATCTCTCACAATGGTTCAAACATGTTTTTCATTAACAAACCCGTTGAGAGACATTTTTTCATCTGATGGTTTTAATGGCAAACATAGGTTAGTCATGGAGTTATAAGGTGACTAAGGTTAGGAAAAACCGTCCTATGATCCTTGAGCGGAGGATCTACCCAAGGACACTACCATAGTTAGTATGTTAGAAGTCCTTAGGTATGATTGTAAAAAGGAGAAAATGAGAATCGGAGAAAGAAGGAGTTGAAGAATTAAAAGAAATGCAAAGAAAAAGGTGAAAAGAAATAGCCCTCAGTTATTCAACTTAGGCGGAACAGGGTTCAATTCATATGCTCTTGGTTGTCACTTAGTGACGCCGGTATTGAAGATTAAAAGTCGTCATGGACCCGGTGACGCATGCACTAAACCTTCTTATCCACTCAAGTTTCTCTCAAACGAAGCTTGTTTCATTCTCACAGGGAACCCTACGTAAACTATCGGCTTTCTCCTAGAGATTCTGGTATTGAAGAAGGAGACCCTCTCCCTAGTCTCCTCGGGGAAAACCAAAAGCGCACTATTGAGTCTAGAGCCACGAGATTCATCAAAAGATCTCTTAGGAACACTTGACATTTAATCACTTGATGATCAACTAATAAGATCATCGGTGGTTCATATCGAGTCCTTCACAGATCTTAGCAATCAGTCGAGAACATTTATGAGAGGTTCACATCTGTGATCCTCAGTGATTGAATGGAAACTCTGCCGGGGTCAACATCAAACGACCACGTCGGCAGGTCGCCGGTAACTCCCGTGGATTACGCGGAGTGTGTCTCAAGCGGTCTGATCGTGAGGTGATGCTTGGTGTACCTCGGCGACTCATCTCGTAGATGTACCGTACATCGCGTTATCTCACTTGTGGGACTCCGGTTCAGGAACGGCCTTTGTAAGAATTAGAGTTGTGTCCTCACACTATCTTTGTTGACACTCTCGAAGTTCAAACTTGTAAGTGGCGGAAACCGCTTATTACTAACCGTTTGAAATGTTTTCTTCTTATGGAAGCTCCGGGGCGGGATGATCGTCTTGATTCTTCTCATGCTCACGCCAACATCATCACTAATGGAAGTTCTATTCAAAAGCAACACAACCGTCCGAATGATTCTTCGTCAAACCAAAGAATCTACAAAGTTAAAGACTTAAAGAACTTCATCGGTATTGAATTCCAACGTCAAAGAGCGTGTGAGCATGTTGAAGAATGGCGTGGAGACACCTGGAGCAACGAAGCGGAACTGAGGCGGACCGATCTGGAACAACAACATACTATCACTTTCACCACAAAGAACAATGATCAAAGAACAAAGTTAAAGATGACGTCAAAGCATAAGTGTTCAAAGATAACTATCTCTCTACCTTGGGGAGATTGTTGAATCAAGGCAATTCTTCTCACAAGAAAGAAGAATGTCGAGAAGGCGTCAACTGCTACTATTACATCAACGCCTTCACCGTTTTCATTCATATATACTTGAGGGGAGATTGTTGGAATCACTCCTAAACAGTATTTCAAGTATTTATATTTCATATGTAATAGGTAGCTTTATTATGGCCTTTATGTTTGTTTAAGGTCAAGCTTATGTAGAAGGCCCATAAGCTTGACCCAAGCCCAATAAGGATAGGAAGGGAACTAGGAGTGTTGCCCTAGCTTCCCTCCTATAAATACCTCTTGTAAACCTTCATTTGAAGGTTGGTTGTTCAAGTTTTTCTCTCATTCACTCTCTTTGCATAACCGGTCATATTATTGTGTGTGTGTGTGTTTGATACTTGTTCATCCGCCTTCATCTCCTTTCTTATAAGCTTGTGTTGTAAAACTAGTGACCTAACACTTAGGGTTCTCAAACCCTATTTTACATCAAGATAAGTGTTTTACTTCGTTGATTTCATTATGTCTTCGATTGATTGTGTTAGAGTGCTTTTGTTTAATATGTCCTACAAATTTCTTGCATATTTGCTTAGATCCATGAAACCTAGTTTTTAATTATTGATTGATTGTCTCTATCTTAATCAGAATTGGCTTAGAGTGCCATTAGACCATCAAGCAGTTGTAGTAAATGCTTGAGTAATCTTTGTGAATCCTTTAGTTTAAAAATCACTTAGTGGCCTCAGAGCTAAAACATCCAAAGATAACCCTTTAAAGTTAGTTTATGAATCTTAGAGAATTTCGTGAGGCAATAACCTTGGGGTAATCTCAAAGAGTTAGGAAAAGCACAATCCTACGACCTTATAAAATAATACAACGCGCTAAGAATAAGGACGTGACAATTCAACCACCAATAAAAGATAACTAGGAGTAATAGTATCTAGGTAAACACATTTTTAATCATCATACGAGCACACATCAATAGATATAAGACTACCCATAGTTTTGTATAATTAGATAGTAGAAGTAATTATGTGGTACCACCCCCCAAATCCGAAACCCCTAGATTTTACCCTTAGCTTTCTAAAAAATATAAAAAGATAAAAAATAATCTTCCTCAACCTCAACCTTGCAATAGTACACTTTTACTAGCATTCCTATTTTAGAGAACGATATCAATACCCCAGGCTTACCCAATACTACACTACTACAACGATTAACACCACCTAGGGTGTTAAAAACTTGCTCGACGAAAAGGAAGTTCCTTTGGACCTAATGTGACTCTTCAGCACAGACAATAATGTTCGTTAGCTGTTGTGATATTATTCGTCAAAATCATGATGTTGGAACACATAAAGTTCATTCAAGTGATTATGGTAAAGGAGTTGGCAATAAGGAGGATGAATTACGTGTATGTTGAAGATGAAAACAGTAGAAATATGTATTATGTTAATTATTTTTAAAACTACATACTTTGTTAATTAATTTTTGTAAATACTATGGTCTAGTAAAAAACTCATTTTTTACTGCATATTAAAATGGGTCGAGTTGACGTAGGAACACTAATTGTCCACTTTTAATTTATAAATCATATATGTCATAAGTACGATTACAGTTGGAATAACAATCTACTTTTTTCAGTAAGACTAGTTAGGAGGTTGTAAGCATTTTGATACTTTTTTCAGTAAGACTTGTGAGAAAAAAAATTTGGCCAGAATAAATAGGTGTCGAAATGAGATGATGATAGCACATCAAGATTACGACCATGTCGCACATGAAAAGATGGTATTTTGGTCTTTTTACCTTCAAAACAAGACAAAAGAAAATACATGGAAAATACCAACTACCTATGTAATTTTAATATTAACAAGTGAACACGCACGACATTGGATGGAGTGCATCTAGCGATATTCAAGACAATGATCATTTCGGAAGATTTTTTTTTTTGTATAAATGGTGACCTCACGTCACTTTTGTACCCTTTCGTAATTGAAACGTGTGCTAAAAATATTTCTCATTCTTTTCTCATTTTATTTCATCTCACCAGATCTCTCGCCACTCACTAAGCCCTATAAGGTTGGTCGACAAGGGAGTGATTCCTTCACCTTGCAACCTCAATTCGCGCGCGAGCCCCTTGATTTCTACCCCAGTTCATGCTCGACTCACACATAACAATGCAATTTATGGTGAATGTTCACCTTGTGAAAAACAAAAAAAGGGGCCCCATGTAGTCAAAAGTATCCGTTGCATATAAGAAAAAAAAAATCACCACTACCCATTTTTTTCTCTATAAATACATCAAAACTACACCATTTTTATACATATCTTCTCAATATATCATTCAAACAACATATATCTCATTCCTTTTATTTTTCAAATGAATTTTGATACGATTATATTCACCGACTCAGAAGAAGAACGAGAAGTTACAAGTCGGAGATTGAATTTTATTGCAAGATCGTTGTCGTTTATTAAAAATAGACGAAAAGCAAATCGCCCAGCGATAAAACGCCTTAATCGAGATCATTATGGTGCTCATGAACGTTTAGTCAACGCCTATTTTACTGAGAACCCATTCTACGATGCACGTACTTTTCGAAAGAGGTTCCGAATGAATCAATCTCTTTTCACCTTGATAGTTCGGGAGGTAACTATTCATAATCCATTTTTTAGGGCCCGCTTGGTTCAAAGTGGGGAATGGGAAAGGGAAAAGGAAAAAGAAAGGGA
Organism: Chrysanthemum makinoi; assembly: GCA_910596185.1. Classification (NCBI taxonomy): domain Eukaryota; kingdom Viridiplantae; phylum Streptophyta; class Magnoliopsida; order Asterales; family Asteraceae; genus Chrysanthemum; species Chrysanthemum makinoi. Next base: position 272,867,219 of record OU343224.1, read on the forward strand.
ATGCAAAGGAATGAGCCAGGGTAATCAATCCCTTACCCTCAATTTATTCTATAATGGTTCATTACCCATTACGGGGTAATCAATCCCTTTGCACTCCCTAACCAAGCACTAAATAATGAGTGAGGTGGGCCCTTTTGAATACCTTACCCATTCCCCGACCCCCTTAACCCCCCAACCAAGCACGCCCTTAGTTGTAATGTTGATTGTACCGGAAAAGAAGGCATTACAGCGTTGATGAAGTGCACCTCCGCAATTCGTCAATTGACGTACGGCGCGGTTCCTGATGCTTTAAACGAATATCTGCAGATGGGTGAGAAAACTTCTCGTCGGTGTCTTGATAATTTTTGTAAGTCTGTTATGGAAAATTTGGTTCATAATATTTGAGGAAACCCACTATGACTGATGTCGTAAAGCTTTGTTGACATCACGAAGAAACACACGGGTTTCTAGGTATGTTAGGAAGCCTTGACTATACAGATTAGGAGTGGTTTGGTTGTCCGAATGCACACAAAGGTCAATATGTTAGACGTGATCATGGTCTGAATCTGTTCATTTTGCTGGAAATTGTTGCGTTACAAGACTTATTGATATGGCATGCTTTCTTTGGTACTACTGGGTCGAACAACGACATCAACATTCTGGATCAATCCCTTTTATTTAACGATCTTAAACAAGGAATCGCACCAGATATTCCATTTGTTGCTAACGGGGTAACTTACCCATTTGGGGTACTATCTTGTTGACAGGATATATCCGAAATTGACAACATTCGTTAAGACGATTCCAGAACCATCAGATGATTACCACAAGAGAATAAGGTATAAGCAAATGCAGGAATCGGCAAGGAAAGATATAGAACGGCCGTTTGGTGTTTTGAAGAAGAAATGGGCGGTACTTGCCACTCCCACAAAAATCCTAAAAAAAGAAAGAATAGTTAATATGATGTATACTTGCATCATATTACATAATATGATTCGAAAAGACAAAAAAAAGGCAACATCTCCTGAATGGTACCCAGCGGAAGCACATCAACCGGATGACCCCATACGATCAGATGAAGAAATGCGAAAAGTTATTAGGTACATCAGATCACATCAAATGCATCAAAACCTTCGCGCTGATTAGGTCGAACATTTGTCTCATAATATTTAATTCCAGTTTTTAATGTAGTATTTTTAATTTCTAAGTCTGTATAATATTTTTAAGTTACGAATAAAAGTTTTCTATTTTGTATATTCACGTTTTTGTATTTATATGTTTACGTTTTAAATTTCGTAAGTATTAAAAGGTAACCAAGGTGACTACCTTGCCCACTAAAAGGTGAGTGGAGGTGAGGGGAAGTGAGATGAGAGAGAAAGCTGACGTGACGCTGAGATGTAAGGTGAAAAAAGTGTCTCCTTGCCATCTAGCTTAATAGGTGTCCATTATATGAACATGCCACACTTTTAAAAAGTCACTGTCTGGAACTCACATTTTTTACTTTAGGAGCATCAGTAAGCCTATATGAAGTGTCGATGCTGTCAAAACTAATAACATTTAATCCCATTATAATGAATAATTAAATAACTGTTAGATATTAGGTAAGGGTTGTGATGATAAACTTACGGTTTTTCATCATCATCAAAGTCATAAACTGCTACCGCGTACAAAAAGATTTTGTTCTCATTTGCAAGTACTAATAATCAAGAAAAACTCAAAAGAAGTTACTTAACAACTTATGTATTCGAGCAAGAAGCTCCAAAAGAATCGATCTTTATAAGCTCGAAGATACGTTAACAATACCCAACCAAAGCCTCTAATTCCAAAAACCCACAAAATGAAACAAAAAGCCACAAAAACCCTTCAACTAACACACATTTTCAAATACAAAATCATAACCAACAATTTTCTACACCAAAAACCGTAAATTTCAAAACCCATAAAGATAAACACAGTTAAACCCAAACCCATCAAATTCCAACTTAATTAAATCCCTATTTCAATACCCAGATTTCAATTTACCAAATTATTACCGTGTCAGGTCCACTAGTTTACTGTGGATGTTAGTTAACCCCGTTAGTCGGCGTTTGCTTTGTCTTTAGTCCAAGGGCACAAATGTCTTTTTACCACTTTCCATTATTTATTATTACCGTGTCAGGTCCACTAGTTTACTGTGGGTGCTACAGTAAAACTTTGCTAATAAAAGCAAAAGTTTATCACCACTCATCCCTAACCTTTCCTATCCCCTTAAATCCTATCTTCTTCACTTAGACTGTAATCTAATCGTAAAAATGGTGTGTTGTTCATGCAATCGAAGGGCCGTGGTTCGAACATGTTGGAACAACACGAACCCTGGACGGAGGTTCTATACCTGTCCAAGATAGGTTGGGACACTTTATTTTATTTCATTTTAAAGTTGGCTTGTGGTGATTTAGCTTAAATGTTTTGATTATAGTAATCTCTGTTTAATTATAATTGTGATTTTAGTTAAAAAAAATTAGTTTAAACTGTAACACTAGTGGGTATAGTATCAGTTTATGCTGCAAAGAGATGCTAATATTTTGACTATCGGTTTTATCCTACTACTTGCCCATTCATTGGGTGGTACGATCCACCCATGTCAAGGAGAGCAAGTGAGGTTATTATTTACTGCAGAGAAACATATACCAGAATGAGGCGGCATTACAAGAATGCTAAGCCGACCTCATTGCTTAGACAATGCAAGCTGTTAACTCAACCAACATGGCTAACGAGCAAGAGGTTGCTCACCAATCAACCCTGGCTGATCTTCTTCTTGAGAAGGAGAAAGTTTGCTGTCTGAGGAACTTCTGTGTTTTCTCTTGGATAGTCATCATCTTGGTTTTTGTATGGTTTATCTAGAGGGTTTAGAAAGTTACTGGTTTTTGTGTTTTGGATTGGTGGTAGATGGTCTGTAATGGGTAAGTTATGTTTAAGAAGTTTTAGTGTTGGCTGACTAAAAATAGTCTCTTGGTTGATCAAGTTTGGTCCTTGTACAGTGTTAATATTATATTTCTTTAATGCTTTGGTCCTTATAATGTGCTGCCTTTACTAATAGGTCCTTGCCTAAAAAATGCATATATCCGCCTCAGTTTCCACACAAATATTATCCAATTCAAAAAACCTCCAAGTTAAATGATCAAACTCAAAACACATATACAAGTTTCAAAGATGGATAAATGATCAAAGATGGATGACCAGACACCACTTTTGAGTATCAACATAAACTTGATATGATGTTGTTCATCCATTTTTTATTCTTCATTGCTCTTTGTTTGAGAAAGCGTTTTGATCTTCAGTCTGGACAACTAAACACTTCCAGGGTTTGGTTATCCACAACATACAATAGGGAAAAAATAGTTGTTTGTGTTAATTTATCAATTTCTAGTCAAATAGTTTGAGTATGAAGCAGATTTGTTACATGTTTAAATGTGTTAAAATGCAAACATACATTTTTAATTGATTATTGAATACTCAATTTTACATGGGTAATGACAATAATTGACTTTTTAAAAGTCAACAGTTAATATGCGAATGAACTTGTAACAATATGTAGAAATGGGTAAAGTGGCAAATTAATACATTTGAAACACAATTTTTCCCATAGACGAACATGACATGATTTCATACATAATGCAAATGGATATATTTCCAAATACATAAAATTTTGTAGTCTACAAAGTTCAGAAACAGACATTGTTTAAAGACAACAAATAATGTTTAGGGGAATACATATTCAATGGAAAACATTGGCTTTCAAATGCTTAACCCACATTTTTTTTGGTGAAGATAGCTTTGCTGCTATAATCTTGTTCCTAGTCCAAAATTGTTTTGGAGACCCACCAGAAGCAGCATCAACTTGACTTCCAGATTGAGACTGGACCACACTTGGTTGAAAATCACCTTGAGATTAAGCATCAGTTTGACACTGAGGTTTTTCATTTGCTTCAAAGTTGTGACCTGTAACCTTTGCCTTCTTCTTTGATGTAACTTTTGGCTGTGATGAACCCCGTTTTTTGAGACTGCTGTGTACTGCCTTGACTTCCTGTTACACCTCCTTACCCAATACATGTTTTCTTGTTGTATCCAGCATTGCCACATATACCATAAACTACACTCCTACTAGACTCTGACAACTTACTGTTTTTTTCATTATCATCATTTTCAGTAAAAGCCCTAGTTCTTTTCTTTCGTGGCCTACCTAATGGTTTATGATGCTTAGGTGGAAGAATGATTGTAGGCACTTGTGACTTTTTCCAATGTTGATAACCATGTATTGGCTGGATGTAGTGTCTGTAACTTTCTTCTGAAGTCTTAAGCAAGTAACATGGATGAACCCATGATTCAATAGATCCTACTTACATTCCATTGAAGCTCATATACCGATTGGTAGCAACAACATATTTACATGGCATACCTGTAAGCTCCCATCTTCTACATGTACAAGCCCTAGCTTCAACATTCACAAAACACTTATCTCCCCATCCATTGACCTGATACTTATCTCCTTCAACCCGTAAAATGGTGTACTTATAAGCCTCTTTCTTTATCAAGTCTAACATGAGTGTTGCCTTTGGTGTTAATGGTCCGGCAGACTTGTCAACTACATTCACAACATTCACTATTCTTTTCATACAGTATTCTCTAATGTATTCCAAAGCAGTAATGATGGGTTGGTTCCTACCTCCCACTAGTTTCCCATTGAACACCTCACACATATTATTAAGTAACACATCAGAATGATCCCTCCCTACACATTTATAGAACATGTTTGAGTTATACAAACAACAGTGTTGAACAATGTCATAGAACAAAAGATGTAGACTTAGACATAGATTTGATTAGTACCTGAAAAATGCGACCTTGACCAATGGGTTGGTGGTATCTTACTTAACCAAGCATGGGTAGGTTCGCTAAAACTCTTGAATGCCAGCATGGTTGCCTCAAATTGTTGGACGGTTGTTGTTGCTGCACATCTCTACAACTGTTCCTTGTATGCTTTAGCATTCCATTGCAATTTCATATTATCATGGATGTGCCTCAAACAATATCTGTGTTCAGCACTAGGGAATACTGCTGCTAATGCTGGAATGATACCCTATACAAAGGAACATCAATTCATAACTAATAAAAGTAACATTTATCGAAAATACAAGTGAATATAATCAACTAAAAGGTAACATCACCTTTTTCCTGTCGCTGATAAAAGTGTAGTTCGAGTTTGGTTGCGAGTCAAGATCATCTCCTAGACATTCAAGAAACCAAATCCATGAGTCTCTGCTTTCAGCTTCTGCAACAACATAGGCTAAAGGGTATATTCCATTGTTGCTATCTATTCCGACTGCTGTAAGAAGCTGACCAGGAAAAGGTTCCCTCATAAAAGCACCATCTAACCCCAACAACTCTCTTTGACAAGCTTCATATCCTTACTTTAAAGCACCTAAGCATACATACATTCTTTTGAAAACTCTAGTTGGACTTGTTGGATCTATTTCAGTTTGTACACTTATCCTAACTGTTGTATTTGGGTTTGTTTTCTGCAACTCTTTAACATAGTCTCTTAAAATGGTGTATTGCTGCTTATGATCACCCCTAATCTCAATTTCTGCCTTGTTTTTGCCCTTAATGCCTTTTGCATAGACACTTGAACTTCAAACTGTTTAGTGAGCTGATCTTGAACAGCCCTGATTGGAATATCTGGATTAACTTGAACTTGGTCAACTATTTGCTTTGAAAGAAACTTGTAGTCACAAGGTTTAATCTCTCTTGATTGCAAACATTTGTGTTCATCCCTGAAAGTTCGAACACTCCATAAATCCTTAGCTGTATTTTTGGCTACATACAACAACCATGGGCAAACTTTTTCTTGCTCTTTCACTGATCTCAAATATACATCCCTTCGACGGCCTCTAGTTAATGGACATGTTTTCCTCTTTGGGGCTGTTCCCAGGCCAACACCTTCACTTGTACCACAAACAGGTATTGTTCCAACACACATAACCTTAATTCTCTATTTGTCATTCTTAATGAGTTGCAATTTCCTCCCAGCCTGTATTAAAAGCAGGTTGATCTTATCTTTCACTTCTTTTGCAGTTACAAAAGTTTGACCACAGAAAAAGTATACTTTGTCCTCTACTTGTTCTGGCTTACTTAACTTTTGTTTCTTCTATGGCCTCATTTTTCTCTTCCTAATAACATACTCACCCTCATTCTCAGAACCACTTGCAAACTCATTATCATCTAACAGATCTAACTCACTTTTCTTACAAAAATCATCTGGTATCTGGCTGGAGCTACCTATATATGGTAACTCTGTAGTCTCAGTCACTTTGAACAGATTAACAGCAACATCAGTGTTAATATAAATAAGCCGTAAAAACGTTTATTTATATTTTACGATCTTCTAATGTTTTGTCGATAACAAACGTTAAATCATTTTAACGAAACAAATAAAATACGTAAATGTTTTGAGCCAATAGTTTACTAACACACTTACATTCTCACATAAAACACTAAACAAGTAATAGTGCTTTCATGATTTAACTATGCATATGTACAACAACTAGTGTTTACATATTGGGTAGATATATACATACTTAGTATGTATTATAATGGGTAATAGAATGGGTAGAAGATTAAGTATTTAACCCATTGACTTAATACATTGAATGTAGTTGGGTAAAACCCAAAGTCCACCCATACCCATGGAGCATAACCTATGACCCATTGCATGACAACATGCGTAAGTCATAATGGGTATCCATGACCCATGGAGCTAACCCATAACCCATTGACTAGATGCATTGCATCTTCTAGATACATTGTATCTACTTGGATACCCATGGTCCAAAGTCTAGGACCCATGACCCACAACCCAAGACCCATGACCCAAAACCCATGGGCAATGAGGAGCGTCTCACGGATCCCTAGTATTACACTAGACGGATCCCTCATGCAAGGGATCCGTGGGATCTGTGGAACAGTAGCATAATTTTGTCTATAAATAGTGAGCCATTTCTTCATTACAAGTTGCCACTTCAGCACATACTTTTTCCTAGTATTGTAAACTCTCTAACCTCAGATCCAAAGGATCTTTCTATGTAGTTTGTGTTTGTTTTTGTGTGATTCTCTAGGTTCCTCTTAAAGGCGAGATCACCACCTCTTGAAGTCGAGCAAGCTCAAGTCCATGAGTTGCCATGCTTCGTCATCATCAAGACTACTGAAGTTCTCTTGTTGATAGTTCTTTCTTCCTCTCTAGGAATGTTGTGTCAAAGGCATTAGTGAAGGATGCCAAAAGGGTCAAGACAAAGGCATTAGTGAAAGGTGCCGAACGTCCGTGTCAAAGGCATTAGTGAACGATGACAAAAGGGTCAAGACGAAGGCATTAGTGAAAGGTGCCGAACGTTCATGTCAAAGGCATTAGTGAAGGATGCCAAAAGGGTCAAGTCGAAGGCATTAGTGAAAGGTTCCAAAAGATCATGTCAAAGGCATTAGTGAAAGATGCCAAAGGTGTACAATCGATATGGTGCATCGATGTATAAATAGAGATAGGTTGTGTCCAAGGATATTAATATCCTTGATGATGTTGTAATAAGGAGTGGGTCTCCTTTGGGATATGTGTTATGTAGTGTTGGGTAGTAGTTCCTCATTTGTAATGGAACTCGGTATCTAGCCTTGTACCGGATAAAGTGTAGGCGACGTTGTGATAGGTTTGGTTCTACCTCGTGGAAGAACCCGGTGTCTAACGTTGTACTGGATAAAGAGTAGGTGACGTTGTGAAGGCTTCTCCGCCACAAGGAGCTTGTGTTGTGTAGTGATTACGAACTCTCGAGTAGGTGACTCGGGGAGTGGAGTAGGGCAAGGAAGGTGTCCTTGTAGCCGAACCACTATAAATACTCGTGTCGTGGTTTTGTGCTTCTTACTCTTTATCTTTGCATTCCTTATTTATATGTGTATCTATCAATATCCAACACACACATTTAATAGATTGACATAAGTCGATCTAAATTGTTTAAAACGAAGTTTTAATTGGTAAAACTATTTAAGCCCCCCCTTCTAGTTTTCACAATTGGTATCAGAGCTTCGTTACCAAGTCTTTTAAAGTATATTGAACTTTGAAAACTTGATTCCATCCGTGTATGTTTGAAAACTACAAAGAAGGGAATTTATTAAAACAAAAGTCATGTTTTTAGAAATCATCATTTTTTAAATGTTGGATAGTAATAGATCATTATAACATTTTCTTTTGTGAAATCTACATAGCAAAGAATTTGGGCATCTTAAAAGATCATGAAGTATCTCGCGTCTATGGTTTCTAAAACCATAAAAAGGGAATATAGAAAAGGTATGTTCTCTTAGTTACAATTATTGGTCAAAGACGTGCTAAATTGCTTGTGGATAAAATGGTGATATATGCTTCTATCTTATAATAACCATAATATGAAAAGTGTTTTAGTGATTTTTGTTCTTTGAAGTTTTGTGTTTGATATATGTTCATTCAAGCTTGAATAAAGATTGGAGCGGGTAATATAACCTCACTAAAAAGTCTACAAAGGTTAAACCTTTTCGTCGGGTCAAAATATGTATTTTTGTGAATCTGTGTCAGATCCGCGGATCCCTTTTGGAAGGGATCCGTCGGATCCGTGCAACAGATAACAACTTTTGGTTAAATTTCAAAAATTCATAACTAATGAACCGTAAGTCCATAGAAGTCGTGCCACCTATTGTTTTAAAGGTATTTGAGTCTACTTTCATATAAAAATGATTTCATAAACTGACTCAAAACAAAAATTTACATAATCATTGATTTATAATAGAAAGTCATTTTTCGGTCATAACTTTTGCACAAACTTTTGATCTAATTGGAGACGGATGTTTTCGTCTTTGAATAACAGTGTGTCTTATTTTGAAATTAAGGTTTTGATCATATTTATAAATATAAAAGAAACTAATCAAGCTTGGTATACATGTTTATATTTAACACAAAGCGATGAAAAGAACTTTCGTATGCTATGCTAAATGATTAATTGTCTTGCCTTGCATTACTTCATTATTTGCTTATCTCAAATAGTTTTTTTGCTTGTTTGTTTGAATAACATATGTGGTTTCCTCACCTTGCTATTCATTCTCTTGTTTGTCGATTTAGTAATATTTTACTAACCAATGTGCTATTTGAAGGAGTGTTTGGGATAACATCTAGGTGTATCGAAAATGTTAGTTTAAATACTTAGATAAGTCATATAAGTTGAAAAATATTTAAAACATGTAATATACTAAATGGCTTCTTGTTTAGTTTGTCATGTGTGCAACATAAATGTTTTATGTGCTTATATGATTTCTTGATTTCATATTTTCTTGTGTCGTTTTCTAAAACCAACAAGAATGTACATCGGATCATAACCTACACTTGTGTTGATGATGTACTCTCCCATTTTCCTTTTCATGATCGCTTTCCAAGCTTAATAGTAGGATTTACAACTTGATTATGTCATCCGATATACTCAAGTAAATTATTTTGCAATGCAAATATAATTGGTCATATCCGAAAATCCAAACTCGAGCTTTCCAACAACATATGTTGAACTAGCTCATCCAACCATTTTTGTTCACCATATGTACAACTTTAAATTTTTATATTTAAACATGATACCTTCGTTACCTTAGTTGTTTTAGGCATAATGTTAATAAAAACGAAGCAAAGTATCATCATTGTTACTCTTCGATAGGCCATCGTAGGAATATAAATTTTCCTAACTTGAGAATGAATACTGGAGAACTTATTGCACTAGAAATTCAATTTTACCTAACGGTTGAATTGCTTCCTTGATAGAACTTGGGTATGTTGAATCACATGTAAAAATGGTCGTGTTTAGCCGTAATTGAGCACTGCTAGTAATAGTCTCATATTCATTCTCTCACATGAGAAATATATACTCCTATGTTTTCCTAAAGTAAGTTTACAATGGAAATACTTTGCGTTGTCTTAGGATTACTAATCAAACAATTTGTAAAATTAAATTTTCTTTTAGTTAATCACAACCACTTGCCTCATCAAGCGATTATCTTGCTTTGATCGAGAAGAGCTACATTACTTCAAGGATGAAGTTCATTATACGCTAATCACCATCCGTAATAACTATACTTAGTTCATTACCTTCACTAAACCAAAACAACCTTCTAAACAATTCACTTTCTTAAGGACGCATATACATGTGTTTTCTTACTCTTCAAAATACTAACACATAGGTAAACATCTCTTAGCTAAAACCAACTCACAAAACCGTACTTGCTTCAAACCTTTCTATATCCAACACTTAATCTTCTAAACACAACTCCTTCATCTCCACAAACAACAACTCCACCTTCTAGATCTAAATGAAGTTTAGGATTGTCCTGAACTAGCACCTCACAACTCTATTGTCTTGAACACCATCATGTACTGTTTTATTTCTTGACACATACCTTGCACGCCATTGTTAATACAAACGATTTACTAATCTAGATCATAAATATGTTTTGAGCTTCTTGAATAGTGCTTGTTAAGTTTGATAAACCTCTGTGTTATTTGTGAGCTCGATCTCATTTGATTGCTTATGTGCTATTCTTACATGCTCTCATTGCTATGTTAGACTTATATACATATATGCTTGCTGTAGAGATCATTGGTTTCAAAATTCGATACGTGGAACAAAATCTTGCAACCATTCTATTAAGGAATCTGTCTTAGATGCCGGATCCCTTGGCTATAACTAGCCGGATCCCTCAAGTGAAGGATCCGTGGGATCTGGGTGGACAGAAGTGCAATTTTAGCTTCCTTGCATCAATCCAACCTTCCAGACCTCATTAGACTAGTTAAACATGCTACATTAGGATCACTTAAACTTTCTTTAGGCTCAGCTGATCTCACATTCACTCATGGATGACTTAGGATCACATTTAATGTGTTTTTGATTTATCATTACTTCAAAACTCACCATCTTTCCGCTCCAATGTTTACACATTGTTCCTCTCATCTCAAAACACCTAGTTTGATATTTCTCTCAATTTTAGCAAATTGATTTTAGTCATCCTTACCTCAAAATAGGCTAAAAACTAGTTTTTCACTTCTTATGATTTTTAAGGAATTTTTCAAATTTCTTTTAAGTTACCATCTGATCTCTAGGATCATTTAACACCACTTGACACTCTCAAATCTCCTAGTGTCATCTTTGATCACCCATTGGTGCCCATAAAGCCTCAGTTTCTTCCATAAATGGCAATCATTAGCTACCATCACTCATTGCCCTTGATCATTTAAGTCCTTTTTCATTTAAGACACTTAAGAAGACTGAAACACTCAAGATGTGTAGGTACTAGACCTTACAAAACATCATTTTCCTCTTTTCTTGGCTGCTGAGAGCCGGATCCCTAGGATTAGCCTAGACGGATCCCTCATTGGAGGGAACCGTGGGAACCGGCTGACAGATTCAGCTAACTCTAGCTAAAACAATCATTTCAAGCTCTCCTTGCTAACTTGAACACTCCATCTTGTCTTAATTAACCTCCTTGATCAGTGCAACTCTAAAGTTGACTCTTGTGCATGCAAATCATCACATTTCAAAGGATCTTAGTGGCTTAAGTCTTGAATGCACTTGCCAAATCCTTCTCTTTATAAACTATCTTGTTAGGACTTCTTAGTCACCATCTACAACTTAAATCTCAGCAACTAGAAGCCTCTATCTTACTAACCTTTTGTCATGTCATCATGAGAAAAGCTCCTAGTGGTAACTCATCCATCAAAGGACCACCCAAGAAACTTGCTCGTGTTATTCACGAAATTTCTTCAACCGAATCATCTCCTGTTAAATCCACAAATGCTAGGATTTCTCCTCCACCAATCAAACCAATCCCTAAAAGGATTTTTCCCACAAAACTTCCAATGCCAAACACCACCATACCTCCTAAACCAAACACTCCTATTCCCACTAAACCATCACCAATAGTGCCTAGAGCCATATCATTTACCACTCCCCATTCATCTCCACACCTCTACAACTTAGAGGAATTATCTTCTAGGCCCTCTCATCCTCCACCATTACCAACATTCTCCTCTATAAAGAGGATAGCACAACAAAATCAAGGTGTTGAATCGACACTTGCACCGGTATCCTTTTCTCCGTCACTCTCAAATAGTCCTTTTTAGATTATGAGGAATCTTCAAAGTCAACCACCCGATCACATGGAAGTAGATACTTATCTACCACCATCCTCGACACATGTTCCACCACCACCACCTTTGGTTGAATCACCTCCAAATATACCTCCACAAATTCCTCCTTCTTTTGTGGAACCGCAACCAAACCTTCCATCTCAAGCCATTCCATTTCTACCACCGCCATTTCTGAGCCATGACAAAGATTGTTATCATTGTCAACATGTTGAATGAAATTACATGTTATATGCCATTTTGTCTTGAGAATATATTTGGTGCCTTAAAATACACATCTCAGTTTGATGTTAACATCACATTTTACATCACCATTACTGTCTTTAGCTTACAGACAGACGGATCCCTCAGTTTAGCTTATATGGATCCCTCCAGAGGAGGAACCATGGGATCCGTGCAACATAAGACAATTTTATTACTAACTTATGTCTTATTTGCAGGAAATTATGCATTATATACTTGTTTTCTAACATTTGTTTTATAGATTTTCAATATACACATGAAGACTTTGACACCCTTAGCTAGGGGGAGTTTCTTGTCAAAGAAAAACATTGCAAAATCATTTGCAATACCTTCACATAAGATTACATTACTTGACGTCCTCCTTGCAAAGGAGCACTCGTCAAGGGGGAGCATGTTCATCAAAAAGGACGAAACCATTTGCAAACATAATTGCAATGCACTCGCTTAGTATTCCTACTTACTTGACGCCCTCACAAAGGGATGGACTCGTCAAGGGGGAGCTAAGACGAGAATACTTCTCTTCCCTTACTCTCTATTTTTCATATTTTTTTCTTTTTACATGTTTTTCTTAAAACAATGTGTTAGTTTCTTTTCGACGCTCTTTTTGTTTCGACAAAAAGGGGGAGAAGAGAGTAAAAACTCCTATTCAAACTTTTACGAATTTTAGTTTTTCCTTAAAATATATTATGTTTTGTCATCAACAAAAAGGGGGAGATTGTTAATACAAATAATCCGTAAAAACGTTTATTTATATTTTACGATCTTCTAATGTTTTGTCGATAACAAACGTAAAATCATTTTAACGAAACAAATAAAATACGTAAATGTTTTGAGCCAATAGTTTACTAACACACTTACATTCTCACATAAAACACTAAACAAGTAATAGTGCTTTCATGATTTAGTAATGCATATGTACAACAACTAGTGTTTACATATTGGATAAATATATCCATACTTAGTATGTATTATAATGGGTAATAGAATTGGTAGAAGATTAAGTATTTAACCCATTGACTTAATATATTGAATGTAGTTGGGAAAAACCCAAAGTACATGACCCATACCCATGGAGCATAACCCATGACCCATTGCATAACATTATGCATAAGTCATAATGGGTATTATCTATGACCCATGGAGCTAACCCATAACCCATTGACTAGATGCATTGCATCTTCTAGATACATTGTATCTACTTGGATACCGATGGTCCAAAGTCTAGGACCCATGACTCACAACTCATGACTCATGACCCAAAACCCATGGGCAATGAGGAGCGTCTCACGGATCCCTAGTATTACACTAGACGGATCCCTCAAGCAAGGGATCTGTGGGATCCGTGAAACAGTAGCATACTTTTGTCTATAAATAGTGAGCCATTTTTTCATTACAAGTTGCCACTTCTACACATACTTTCTCCTAGTATTGTAAACTCTCTAACCTCAGATCCAAAGGATCTTTCTATGTAGTTTGTGTTTGTTTTTGTGTTATTCTCTAGGAACCTCTTAAAGGCGAGATCACCACCTCTTGAAGTCGAGCAAGCTCAAGTCCGTGAGTTGCCATGCTTCGTCATCATCAAGACAACTGAAGTTCTCTTGTTGATAGTTATTTCTTCCTCTCTAGGAGTGTTGTGTCAAAGGCATTAGTGAAGGATGCCAAAAGGGTCTAGACGATGGCATTAGTGAAAGGTGCCGAACATCCGTGTCAAAGGCATTAGTGAAGGATGCCAAAAGGGTCAAGACGAAGGCATTAGTGAAAGGTGCCGAGCGTCCGTGTCAAAGGCATTAGTGAAGGTTCCAAAAGATCATGTCAAAGGCATTAGTGAAAGATGCCAAGGGTGTACAATCGATATGGTGCATCGATGTACAAATAGAGATAGGTTGTGTCAAAGGATACTGATATCCTTGATGATGTTGTAATAATGAGTGGGTCTCCTTTGGGATAGGTTTTGTGTAGTGTTGGGTAGTAGTTCCTCCTTTGTAATGGAACTCGGTATCTAGCCTTGTACCGGATAAAGTGTAGGCGACGTTGTGATAGGTTTAGTTCTACCTCGTGGAAGAACCCGGTGTCTAGCCTTGTACCGGATAAAGAGTAGGCGACATTGTGAAGGCTTCTCCGCCACAAGGAGCTTGTGTTGTGTAGTGATTACGAACTCTCGAGTAGGTGACACGGGGAGTGGAGTAGGGCAAGGAAGGTGTCCTTGTAGCCGAACCACTATAAATAGTCGTGTCGTGGTTTTGTGATTCTTACTCTTTATCTTTGCATTCCTTATTTATATGCTTATCTATCAATATCCAACACACACATTTAATAGTTTGACATAAGTCGATCTAAATAGTTTAAAACAAAGTTTTAATCGGTAAAACTATTCAACCCCCCCTTCTAGTTTTCACAATCAGATTCCTCAAAAGTATTTTGTGGAAAACTAGAAGGAAGGGTTGAATAGTTTTACCGATTTTAATTTAAGTTTCAAAGATTTAGATTTGATCTTATGTGAATTCGTGTGGATGGATGAATAGTATGAAGCAATAAGTAACGTAAGTAAAGAAAGCAAGTAAAGTAAAAGGATAGAAAGTAGTGACACAAGTGATTTATAGTGGTTCGGCTACAAGGACACCTTTCCTGCCTTACTCCACTCCCCGAGTTCCCCACTCGAGAGTTCAAGCACTATGTCAACAAGCTCCTTCAACTTGGCGGAGAAGCCTCACAACGTCGCTTACACTTTTTCTAGTATAAAGCTAAATACCGAGTTCTTCCCCGAGGTAGAACTAAACCTTTACACAACTATTACACAAAAACTATGTGAAGTATGAATTACAAGATTATGCTATAGAAATCCTGTGGATGGACAAATCAATCAAGGACCCTTTGCTTGGATGACTTGTAGGATAACGTGATCTCGCCTTTGTGAAGGACCTATATGAGAATCACAACAAAAGATAGAAGAACTACTTGAATGATCAAATGATCAGAGGTTAGGAAAGTGAGATAATATATGAGAGAGTTTGTAAGAAGAAGGGTGAGAAACAATGAAGAAATGGATCACTATTTATAGGCACAAAAGCCTTCTGTCCTAAGGTTCTAGTGGATTCCTCACCCAAGGGATTCGGCCAGTGCAAATCCTGGGATCCGGCAGTCTGGGTCAGAATAGTCTGGATTTTGGGTTGCAAACTGGGTTATGGGTTATGAGCCATGGGTCATGGACTTTGGGTCATGGGTACCCAGCAAGATACAATTTATCTAGACAATGGGTCATGGGTCATGGATAATACCTAACATGATTCCATGGATGATGTCATGCAATGGGTCATGAATTAGCTCTATGGGTATGGGTCATGGGTCTTGGATATTACCCATCCTATTACATATTATATTACAACAATTTATTTATTACAACATTTTATGTAAATGACCAAATGTACATACTTTGCAAAACAACATATATTCTTATAATTTTGCTTGTGATAACTTTATATTTGTTATTAACAAAACATAACGAGATCGCTAAATGTAAACAAACATTTTTACGTTTTATTTTTATTAACAATCTCCCCCTTTTTGTTGATGACAAAACATAAAGTTATGGTGAGTAAAACTTATGATTAGATGTACGTTTTGAAAGTGTTTGTGAGTTTTACTCTCTTCTCCCCTTTTTTTCAAAACAAACAGTGAGTCGATTAAAAAATAAATGGTGGAAAAAAATTGATCCACAAAGCACTAACTCTCCCTTGACGGTAGCTCCCCCTAGAATAGGGCGTCAAGTAAGAAAAGATAATACCTACAAAAAAAAAATGTTAGCGATAACATGTAATATAATCTTGTAGAAGACGAGAAACAAGATAGAGAGCCAAGGTACGTAAACAAAGCCTTGTAATAAAATATCAAAATGTAGTGGTATATATGCCACATACAAATGCAAAACTAAGAACAAGGGTTTCTTCTTTAGAAAGACCCAAAAAAATAGAGAAAATATTATTATCATTTCTTCCATGCTTGCATAGGGTCTAATTTTGGAAGTTTTGGTGAGTGATAATTTTGCTGCGATCAATGATATGGTTGAGAATGAACCATATATTGTCCCTTATTTCCATTGCGAGATCCCTAGTGGATTGGCAATGTTCGCAAAACAGATGGTGAGGAAGGTGTGGGTGGATGGTCTCCGTCCAAGTTTGAATTTTGGAGTGCGGATTAGGTGGTGAAAATGTTGGTAAGTATGGATCAAATTCCATGATGTTGGTGATTGGTGGTGGATAAGAACCTAGATGTTCTTGTAAGGTGATGGGTGGTAGAGGTGGTGAGGTTTCAAGCTCTTTGAAGAAGGTATTTGGAGATGTTGGAGGTGTTAAAAAGACTAGCTCTTTTGGGTTTATGTTTGAGGCTAGTTGGGTAGATTTTGATTGTTGGGATGGAGCGGGTGGTTGACTAGACAAGGGTAGTGGAATGGTTTTCGGAGTCTTAAGGAGTTCCGCTAGGGTAATTTGAGTGTCAAGTTGAGACTCGGTTGGTGAATGTGGTGGTAAGTTTCTAGGAGATGATGAAAGTGCTACATTGTAGTCATTTGGTGGAGAATGAGTAGTTGGTGATAGGCTATTCAACAAAGGTTTAGCCAAGCAACAAGGCCAGATGATAATCCGTGCGGTTTTCCTAGTTTTGGGTGGTGGTGTGTTAGGAATTAGAAATTCCAGGTATTAAAGAGTCGGTCACCTCAAGTATATGTAATCGTTAGAAAGCTCGTAGTCATAGTACTTTTATGTTAAGTAGTATTTAGTTTAGTAACACCGTAGAGGACGGACGGGTCTTTACCCACTGTATGCCTGATCCACAGCCCATTGTGTGGCGTTTTATTGTAAGACTATAAATACTCTCTACCTTCCAAGGTAGAGAGTTGGAGCTCATAATAAGATTTTTATTTCTCTCACTAAGTTCCCTAAACCTCTAACTTTCTCTCTCTAAAACCTCCTTGTACGCCTCTTGTGATTATGGTTTAGTGTGTTTGTGAAATCCAATATCTTACAATTGGTATCAAGAGCCATGGTTAGATCATATCTTGCACATCTTTGGATTTCTAGTGGTTTTTAGGTGGTTTTTGAGTTTGAAAAAGTTTAGTGGTTTGTGCATGATTTGGTTGATTTCTTGTGTTAAAGCTTGGATTTTGTTAGTACTTTTTTGTTTAGAATCATCACAAGTGTTTAGGTTTTCATTTGGTAAGCTTGAATCATCTTGGTTGGGTTGTTTTTGGATTGAA
This sequence comes from Chrysanthemum makinoi, assembly GCA_910596185.1. Classification (NCBI taxonomy): domain Eukaryota; kingdom Viridiplantae; phylum Streptophyta; class Magnoliopsida; order Asterales; family Asteraceae; genus Chrysanthemum; species Chrysanthemum makinoi. The sequence goes on from OU343224.1 coordinate 272,884,912, forward strand.
AAGTGATGTTTGTGAAGTTTTCTTGCTAGCGACTTGACCTACGTATTACTTTTCTTGCTAGCGACTTGCTTTACATTTTTGTAGCGAGTTGCAGTTTGTGGAGTTAGCGACTTAGACTTAGCGACAAACAGTACAAGTAGTGGATTCTCCACTACGGGTAGCGACTTGGTAAGTAGCGAGTTGCTATTTAGCGACTTGATTCTTTAGCGACTTATATCTTAGCGAATTGCTGCCAAAATTTTGCTAGCCACTAGAGGCTTAGCGAGTTGCTATTTAGCGACTTGTCTTTTGTTTAGCGACTTGGGACTTTAGCGACTTGGTGGAATAGCGAATTAGTAGTTAGCGACTTGGTGCATAATTTTCTAGCGACTTGGGTGATTTTTACGGTTTTCTCTTGATTTAGTAAAATCTCGTGAAAGAATCTATTTACCGGTTTAATCATAGAGTTATAAAATCCCGTTTAATTTGTCATCATGTCTACCAACGTTTCTACAATCATCTCCACTGTTGCCGAGGATGTTCAAGCAGCTGGTTCAGATACTCGTCCACCCATGCTTGACAGAACTGACTACGACTCTTGGGCTCAACGAATCAGATTGTACTGTCTTGGAAAGGAAAATGGAGTCAACATTCTCAAATCCATTGATGAAGGACCATATCGGGTTGAGACAACTAGAGACTTAATTGATACAGCTGAAGATGGAACAATGATCTATGGAATAGACAGACCAAAGACATATGATGAGCTCGATGATAAGGAGAAAAAGAGATTCGATGCTGATATCAGGGCTTCTAACATCGTACTTCAAGGTCTTCCAAAAGATATCTACAAACTGATCAATCACAACACCGAAGCCAAGGCAGTGTGGGATAATGTCAAGATGCTTCTCTCAGGTTCTGAATTAACTATGGAAGACAGAGAATCACAACTCTATGATGAATTTGAACACTTCAAGATGAAACCAGATGAGAGTGTCTATGAGTACTATGTGAGATTCCACAAGCTTGTTAATGATATGAGGAACATCAGAATGACTATGCCTAACATTCAACTGAACTCAAAATTTGTGAACAACATGAATCCCGAATGGCACAAGTTTGTCACCTCTGTGAAGCTCACTAAAGGATTGAAGAATACAAACTATGAGCAACTATATGCCTTTCTTCTCCAAAATGAGAGACATGCTATGTTTGAAAAATGATTTTAATCAGTTCAAAACCAACCGTGGAGAGAAACAAGCTCATCAAATGATTCAACTGCATTTTACTCAAACATCGGAATCACAACCAAAGCATCACAAGTCATACCCATGGGTAATGGTAATCACAAACTCATTCCTGATCCTATGATCAAACAAGCTGATGCTGATGCACACGTGGGAAACATCATTAATCAACTGGCTCTTCTGATTAGTCAAAACATGAACTCTCTTCCACACACCAACAACATTCTCAGAACTGCTTCCAACCCACATAATCAAGCCACTGTCAGAGATGGGAAGGTTATGGTACAACCAGTTCAAAACGACAGATGAACAAGAAGAGGTGGAGCTGGTAGAGGTTATGCTGCAAATCAGAATAGAGGAAGGAATGGAAATCAGGGTCAAGCAAAGCCAATCAAATGTTACAATTGTGGAGGTGAAGGACACATTGCAAGGAACTGCACATCGCCAAAACGCCCTCAGAATGCTGATTACTTCAGAGATAAGATGCTGCTTGTACAAGCTCAGGATAATGGTGCTGCTTTGGATGAAGAGGAGTTGTTGTTTCTTGCTGAGGGCAATGCCAAGACCTATGATGCAGATGTGGATGAGCAGCCAATTCAGGAGATAGGTCACAATCATCAGAATGCCTTTCAAGTCGCTGATTGTGATGCATATGACTCTGATGTGGATGATGGACCTACTGCACACACAAGTTTTATGGCTAGCATTTCTCCAATGGTTTCTCCCAAGGTCTCATCTTCACCACAAGCTGGCCCATCCAAAGACAAACTCATCTCAGAGGTATTAAAACTATACGATGATGCTGATGTGCAAAAGATGCATGACAAAGTACAATCAACTGAAACTATTGAATCAAATATTGAAAATATGGATAATATCAATGTTGTCCCATATGATCAATATGTGAAACAAAGTGAAAGTGAGGTTGTACCAAGTGATACATCTTCTGCAGTCAATAATGATTATGTTTTGATGAATTCACTGCATGTGCCTCTGATGATTATGTAGTTTCTGAACTAAATGCCTATAAAGAACGTGTTGCTATTTATGAACAACGTGCAAAATTTGAGTTGACCACCCGTGAGCAGGAAATGGATGACCAAATGCGTACAACTATTAGAAAAAGTAGGTTTAGAGAAGAAGTATTAAAACAAGAGTTAAACTCCTTGCAAGAAAAGCTTTCAAAACTGCTAAGCAAAAACAAGAACTTCAAGAAAATGTTAAAATGCTTAAGCAAGAATTTAATGCTAAGGAATCAAAACTTTTGAATGATTTTTCTAATCTAAAACCTTGAAAAACAAGCTTGAAAATAAGTTGTACGTACAAGGAAACACCATTCATCGCTCACATGATCACTAAGCATAGAGTCCTAAGCGATAAGCATAGCATTCCCCTTGTTGAGGAACCAAATCCAGAGGTCATTAAAAAGGCTAGAAATGCTCATAAGGTTCTTTATGATGGCATGGAAATCCTTAAACCTAGACAGAAACCTAGTTGCGTTGAGTGCACTGAGGAAGATAAAAAATTAGATGAAATCACTAGGGAAAAGTTAAACAAGAAACTAGCTGATCCAAACTGTAAAGAAAAGAAAGTAATCATCACACCCCATGATTACAAAAAGGAGAATTGGATTCCCTTAAACAAGTTTAAGCCTCGGACATTGTTAACTCCCGAACAAGTGTTCTGGAAAATGGATTTAGATAAGCATAAAGCTAAAAATATTGTTGAAACCAACCCCCCCTTTAGGAAAATGCCTAGAGCGACTGTGTATCCTCCTAATACACCAATGCATCTTGTTCCTATAACAATTTCCACTAAAAGCAAGACCTTAATCAGTCAATATGTTATTTTTCAACTATTTGTTAATTTTGAGAAAACTTGCAAGAAAAGGATCACACCCACTGGTATAACTAAAGGAGAAAGAGGTTTTGAGCAAACTAAAGAATGTTATTTAACTAAAGTCATGCCTTTCTTTAAACAACTAAAAGATCACTTTGAGAGTCTTAAAAAGGGAATGAATTCTGACATTAAAGAAATGGAAAAGGAATTTGATGCAATGATAGTTGAGGTTAGTGATTATGAGCAAGCATTAAAATATAATGAGATTGAAAGGAAGAACTTGCATACACTGAATGAGAATATGATTTCTGAATGTGTTGCTCAAGATGTGTTTTTCACTGCTACAAATTGTTCCATTAATGCTTCCCAATTTCATGAATTATCTGTTGCCCTGAAAGTCTCCCATGATCGTGTCATTGAGCTTGAAAAACTAATTCTAAACTAAACGAGAAAATTGAACTGGATGATCACGACAATTTGGTTAAACATTTGTCTAAACTAGAGGCTGAGCATTTTAATTTACAACTAAAATATCAACATCTTAAAGAAAATGTCAAAACTTCAAATATCAAGACATCCTCAGATGCTCCAGAGTTTGATGCAGTTTTTTAAATTAACAAACGTGATGAACAGATTCAAGCTCATTGCAACACGATCAGAAAATTGAAAGCCTAAATCTCTCAATTAAAGGGTCAAAAGAACAATATGACAGGCTCCCAAATGCCTCCTCCTTTAGATTCTCAGAATTCTCAAACTTTTCATCTTCAAAACTTAGTTAATGCCTTACAAAAGGAAAACGAGAGTTTTCTAGAAGAAAATGAAAAAGTTAAACGACATTTTAAAGAGTTATATGATTCAATAAAAGTCACCCGTGACCAAAACAACGAAAAAATAACGTCTTTACAAAAGGAAATTGAGAATCTGAGAAGTTAGGGAAATGGGAAACTACCACTTGTTTTCAATAAGAATGTTGTCTCAAAGTCACCCTTAGATTGCAAATACACTGTGACAGTTAAATATATTCCTCCTCATCTTAGGAATAATGAACATGCTTTTCATGACTAATGTGCTCACCTTAAGGATAGTCTAGAATGTCTCCGTGAGATTGTCGAAGAGGATTTCATTAACAAACCTCTTGATAGTGAAATTAGGTTTGCTTGCCTCCAGGCCAAACGATCTCAAGAGCTGCTTGAATGTGTAATTGCAACATGTCCAAAATCCTTAGGTGAAAAAGGCAAAGTTGTGAAGCCTTGTTCTATGCCTAGTGCCAAGCAGGAAATCCGTTCTATGTCCAGTCTTAAGAAAGTAAACACTGATGTTCCTTCAAGTAGTTCAGATTCCAGATATGTTAGTGCTAAGAAGATGAACTTTAGTGTGTCTGCAAATAGCTCAAATCACAGTCTTAAGAAAGTATACACTAATGTGCCTTCTAGTAGTTCAGATCCTTGCACATCAAGTTCAGGAATGCAAAAATTAGATCAACCAACTAATGTTCCCATTCCCTCTACAGGAGTAATCAGTGACTTTAAAGCGAGCAGGTCAAAGTCTCAAGACAATACAAGGAATGATAGGACCTTGCAAGCTAAGAATGTGCATTGGAAGAGAGTAGAAGACCAATCTAGGAACTTTAAGCTTGTGTTGAATAAAACGAATCGTGTTGATTCTAGTATTAGCCTTAAGCGTACTGTAATTAATTCGAATTCTGATACTATTTGCAAACCTTGTAATGATGTTTGCTTGAATTTTGTTGCTAATCATGAATGTGGTGTGAATGCTTTGTCTAATGCTGTCAAATGCCCAGTTAAAATTGTTAAGGCTAATAATCGTGCAAAGAAGACAAAAAGGCAAAAACAAAAGATTGTTAGAAAACAGTGGGAACCCACAGGAAGAACATTTATAAAGATAGGTTATTATTGGATACCTTTTGGTCATAAGAATAATCAGTTTTCTCTCAAACTGCTAAGATTATGCCCACTAGAAAATGGATGCCTACTGGTAGAACTATTCCCTTAAGAAGTGAACATACTTTGAATAGGTCAAATCAGACACCAGCATTGCATCTATTCCCAATGATTCCATTGCTTCTACTTCTGATATGGATGTTTCTATTTCTGATGTGGGTGTTCCAATTTCTGTTACTAACCAAGTGGAACCCATTCTTGCATGGGGATCCCAATTATCCAGTTATCCATTCTTGTCTGTGTTCAACTGCAGATCGTTCAAATCGTTCTGTGGTACTGGACTCAGGCTGTTCCAAGCATATGACTGGAGACCGTCGCGGCTCATGAACTTCGTGAGCAAATTCATCGGGACAGTTAGATTCCGGAATGATCATTTCGGTGCAATTATGGGTTATGGAGATTATGTTGTTGGTAAAAGTGTTATCTCCATGGTATATTATGTGGAAGGTCTTGGTCATAACCTGTTCTCTGTTGGTCAATTCTGCGATTCTGATCTAGAAGTAGCCTTCAGAAAACATACTTGTTTTGTTAGAGAACTTGACGGTAAGGAACTTTTAAGAGGCTCACGTGGCTCAAATCTATACACCATCTCTATCGAAGATATGATGAAGTCTTCTCCAATTTGCTTGTTGTCAAAGGCTTCAAAAACAAAGTCATGGTTATGGCATCGTCGTCTCAATCACTTGAACTTCGGCACCATCAATGATCTCTCCAGAAAGGACTTAGTTGTAGGTTTACCTAGACTTAAGTATGAAAAGGATCATCTTTGTTCAGCATGCCAATTGGGAAAAAGCAAGAAGTATGCCCATAAACCCAAACCTACAAACTCAGTTACAGAAGTTCTTCATACAATTCACATGGATTTATGTGGACCAATGAGAGTGCAGAATATCTTTGGGAAGAAATATGTGTTAGTTGTGGTTGATGATTACTCTAGATTCACCTGGGTCAAGTTCTTAAGGACAAAGGATGAAACTCCAGATATCATCATCAAACTCATCAAACAGCTGCAGGTTCATCTTAACAAAACGGTCGAATCATCGAACAGACAATGGAACTGAGTTTGTTAATAAACAACTTAGTGAATTTTATGAAAGCATTGGAATCAGCCATCAAAGAAGTGTTCCACGAACTCCTCAACAGAACGGTGTAGTTGAAAGACGAAATCGAACTCTTGTAGAAGCCGCTAGAACAATGCTGATTTACTCAAAGGTTCCAATGTTTCTCTGGGCTGAAGCTATTGCCACTGCATGCTACACACAAAATCGTTCCCTGATTCACACTGTTCATGGAAAAACTCCATATGAACTTGTCCACAACAGAAAACCTAATCTCTCTTTCCTTCGTGTGTTTGGTGCATTGTGTTATCCAACTAATGAGGGTCAAGACTTAGGCAAACTTAGAGCTAAAGCAAACATTGGAATATTTGTAGGGTATGCACCAAACAAAAAGGGATACCGAATCTACAACAAAAGAACCCGAAATATCATGGAAACAATTCACGTTACGTTTGATGAGCTGACCGGTCAAATGGCTCCTGGACAATCCAGTTCAGGACCCGCACTTCAAAACAGTCCCATTGGTTCATCCCTTGTTCCAAACTTTTCTCAAGAAACTCCATATGTACCTCTATATGAAGATGATTTAAATAAATTGTTTGATCCTATGTTTGATGAACTTTATGATCCAAGTACTAATGAGGTGTCAATTCCTACAACAGAGGCTATTCATATTCCTGTGAATGAAGTCAATCCCTCAGTCTCAATATCATTAAGTCAAGAAGCGCCTGCTGTTGATCCTTCAGTCTCATCAACAAATCATCATTCTTCAAATGTACATCATGGAACTGTTTCTGGCATCAATGATGAAGTTAATCCCTTTGCTACTCCTGAAGATGCTCCATTTGAAAACATATTTGCTCCTGAATCTTCATATGAACCATCTTCTTCAGAGACATCAACTCGCTACTTCAGTCCCTCAACAACTACCACATGAACACCTCAGAAAATGGACTCACGATCATCCATTAGACAACATCATTGGAAATCCTTCTCGTCCAGTATCAACACGGAAACAACTTGCAACCGATGCCTTATGGTGCTTCTTCAACTCCGTACTCTCTAAGATCGAACCAAAAGATGTCAAAACCGCCATGAATGAAGATAGCTGGTTCAATGCCATGCAAGAAGAAATTCATGAGTTTGATCGACTTGATGTATGGGAGTTAGTACCTGCTCCAGATTGTGCTATGATTATTGCTCTAAAATGGATCTTCAAAGTGAAACTTGATGAGCATGGTGATGTGTTGAAGAACAAGGCTCGATTAGTTGCTAAAGGATACCGTCAAGAGGAGGGTATAGACTTTGAAGAATCTTTTGCTCATGTTGCTCGAATCGAGGCAATTAGAATCTTTTTGGCTAATGCTGCAAGTAAGAACATGGTAGTCTATCAAATGGACGTGAAGACGGCATTCCTGAACGGAGATCTTAAAGAAGTCGTCTATGTCAGCCAACCTGAAGGCTTTGTGAATCCAGAACATCCTACCCACGTTTATCGTTTGAAGAAGGCTCTGTATGGTTTAAAGCAAGCTCCAAGGGCATGGTATGATACGCTATCAAAGTTTCTTCTATCTACCGGATTCAGCAAAGGAGCAGTTGATCCAACATTGTTCACCCTTTAAGTCAGGCAAACATTTAATTCATGTTCAAATTTATGTTGATGATATCATTTTTGCCTCGACTGACCCCAATGAGTGTGACCGTTTTCAAATGAAATGAGTTCAAAATTTCAAATGTCAATGATGGGACAAATGTCATTTTTCTTGGGACTACAAATTTCACAAAGTCCCGGAGGCATTTTCATAAATCAATCTAAATATGCAACTGAGATCTTAAAGAAATTTGGATTTGATTCAAGTGACCTGTTGACACTCCCATGATTGATCGAACCAAACTAGATGAGGACCACTCAGGGATCATGATTGACCAAACGAAATATCGTAGTATGATTGGATCCCTGATGTACCTCACTGCTAGTAGACCAGACATCTTGTTCGCTTTTTGCATGTGTGCTAGATACCAGGCTAAGCCTACTAAAAAGCACCTTGAAGCGGTTAAACGGGTCTTTCGGTATCTTCAAGGAACCATCAATATGGGTCTTTGGTACCCGAAGGACACCGGTATGTCACTAACAACCTATGCAGATGCTGATCATGCAGGATGTCAAGATACTCGTCGAAGTACGTTCGGAGGTGCTCAGTTTTTGGGTGATAAGCTTGTGAGCTGGTCTTCAAAGAAGCAAATGAGTACTTCTATTTCCTCTACAGAGGCAGAATACATAGCCATGTCATCTTGTTGTGCTCAAATCCTTTGGATGAGATCTCAATTAACTGACTATGGCTTTGTATTTAACAAAATCCCTCTGTACTGTGATAATAAAAGTGCTATTGCTCTTTCATGCAATAACGTTCAACATTCAAGAGCAAAGCATATCGACATTCGACATCATTTCATTCAGGAACAAGTGGAAAAAGGTGTGGTGGAACTCTATTTTGTGAGGTCTGAATATCGGTTAGCGACATCTTCACCAAAGCTCTTCCAAGAGAACGTTTTGAGTTCATACTTCCACGACTAGGCTTGAAAAGCCTTCAACCAGAAACACTCAAACGTCTTCAGGAAGAAGACGAGGAGTAAAGGTCTATGCTCATCTATCTCTTGTAAATATTTATTCGAAAAACAAAATACAAAATTATAAAACTTTCAAAATCCATAAAAATCTGAAAAATTCGAAAAATCTTCAAAAAAATATTGTCAATTTGTCATGTTTTTCTCGGTTCGATTATATCTACGGTCTTTGTGCTGTCATTCAAAGAATGACACGGGACTTTAGATGTTGTTCGAATTTAAAAAAAAAAAAAAAAAAAATTTGAGGGAAAGAGAAACAATGGTTTATTGTCATTTCAGGCAGTAACCCGCTTTTCAAAGAAAGAACAGAGCCATAATTTATCATGTTTTTCAAAATTCCATGCTCTGATTCTTTAAACATTTATCTGCTGAAAACTAACTGTTTTGAAAAATAACTCGGACTCTATTTTTGATAATCATCTGGACTTATTTGTCAAAATATCTATCTCTCAAATCAACAACCTATGTCATTGATTGAGGGGGAGAATGATTTCAATTAAATTAAAAAGTTATTTGTCATTCAATTGTTTTCAAAAGATATTCATGCATGTTTTATCAATGGAGTTTAAAGTTTTTAAAACCGATCCTTATCAGTTAAAACGCTTTCATAATCAAGTCACAATTCTCCTCAAAAGCTTTCAAAATCAATTTAAATCTATAAGAGATCACAAATCTCAAATGATTTGATAATTGTGATCGGGGGAGAATGTGTGATTTAAATTGGATTTAAACTGATAATTCGGTAAATGGTTTTATAAGGTTGTACAAGCTCTCCTTCCCACATGTGACAAACGATTTCAAATTTTCCATGCACATGTTGAGGGGAGCATCTATCTTAAACCACAATGATTTGAAACGTGATCATTTATCTCAATGTGCAGGTTCCCTCTAGTATGTGCAAAACTCTTTTCAAACCTCGAGGCACATATTGAAGGGGAGCATAACTTCATGAAAACCTCATCCTTCCCAAAAATGCTTTATCTACTTGATTTGATTAGGGAAGTGATGTTGATATCTTTTAGAAAATGGTAATCAAAGAAGTTAATTCTTTCTCTTGCCTCCGTGTGCAAAACGATTTCAAACACTTGATGCACATGTTGAGGGGGAGTTCTTATTCTAAAAATATCAAAAACAATTCAGGTACAAAATGCTTTGATAATATATCACAAGAGTCTGGATTGATTTTCAAATGGTTTTCAATTGGTTCCAATGGCAGATGAACAATACCAAATAGACCGACCAACTTTACTTTATGTATGGTGATATAAGGATGATAAGGTTAGGTATTTGTTCCCATGATCCGCCAGAACCGGAGGGATCTACCCAGGGACTATCCACTAGTTAGTGTAGAGTTCTTAGGTATGATGATAAAAGGAGAAAAATGAGATATGGGAAGAGTGCGGACTGAGACAGAGTAAGTACTCGAATAAACCCAACAAGGTTCTTGCTATGAAGTCTCGGTAAGCACTGAAGGGGTTGAAGAATGAAAAAGAATTGAATGAGAAAAGGGTGAAAACAAATAGCCCTCCATTTATTCAACCTTGAGGCAGAAACCGGGTTCAATTCATATGCTACTGATGGTAACATCGGTATTGAAGACAAGACGTCATGGACCCAGTGACGCTCTGCACTACAACTTCCCAAACCACTCAAGTTCCTCTTAAAAGGGCTTGTTTCATTCTCACGGGGAACCGACATTATCTATCGACTTTCTCTTAGAGATTGTTGATATTGAAGAAGGAGTCCCTCTCCCTAGTCTCTGATATAGGAACCAAATATGCACAAATTGAGTCTAGAGCCACGAGATCATCTATAAATCTCATTAGGACACTTTCAATGAAGACTCTCTGTTTCACACAATGTGGAAAGAGAGATTTTATCTTGAGTCCTACGCTTTATCCTTGTGGTATTGCCAGAACATCTGAGTGATATGCTAACATACTCACAATGAAGATGGAAAGCCTTCTGGAGCCAACGTCAAACAAGCTCCTAGTAGGTGGCATGTGAGATCTATCAAATAGATCAACCATGTGACAACTGAACAGAAACAATGGGGCGATTCAATCTTTTGAATCAATCCTGGTTCAAGTTATGGATTGACGGATACCTTTGAAAAACCGGTCTTTGTGCTTTAAAACTCTTTTCATTAGCACGTCGACCGTGTACTAATTTTTCAAATCAAAAGGTGTTTTATGATTGATAATTGATTTTCATTAAAACCTTCGTTATATTGCAAAAACAATTTCTATTGAGCAATACACGATTGTTTTTCAAATCTCTTTTCATCAATCAGTGGACTTAAATTCGCTGGTTCACTCACTCCGTGTTGTCTTCTTTGAGACGTTCGGTTTGAGAACAGCTAGAGCAACTGCGAAACCCTGTCAAGGAAATTCTTCGAATTATACCGATCACAGGCAAGTACTTGTACGATCAACGGGAACCGTGGGCCGTGTACCTCAATTCATCGAAAGTGATCAAAGACACTTTCGTGCGCTTTATTGCTAACTGTCTTATGCAGGTACATCCAGACGTTTGCAGCTGATTCGAATGGAGCGGTCAATCCATAGCCGCATGCTCACACAACACATTCATATCGAAAGAAATCATGATTGGTGCATCAATGACTCCGATATTCTAACTCCATGCTTCTGCTACGCTGCTGCCAATATCATGAATCAACAAATGCTTCCGCTACTCGATGAGAAGATATCATGATCCAGAATGTGAGCATGTCGGTCCGAATGTCACAACATCACATAATACCAACACCACAATGGATGTATCAGAGATTTTCTATTAGGTGATGATCTCAAAAGCTGGCTCAACATTATTATCACGTGGATCAGTAAAAGACCTCCACTTGGATTAACCAAACATGCAATGAGTGGAATCAATGACTACGAGCTTCGGAGCAAAGTACTACATCAAGAATGCAAGATCAATTGTTAATGTAATATCTGATTGTATTCAATGTCATTTTAGTATATGTTTGAGGTGACCTCCCTTAGGGGGAGATTGTTAGGAATTAGAAATTCCAGGTATTAAAGAGTCGGTCACCTCAAGTATATGTAATCGTTAGAAAGCTCGTAGTCATAGTACTTTTATGTTAAGTAGTATTTAGTTTAGTAACACCGTGGAGGACGGACGGGTCTTTACCCACTGTATGCCTGATCCACAGCCCGTTGTGTGGCGTTTTATTGTAAGACTATAAATACTCTCTACCTTCCAAGGTAGAGAGTTGGAGCTCATAATAAGATTTTTCTTTCTCTCACTAAGTTCCCTAAACCTCTAACTTTCTCTCTCTAAAACCTCCTTGTACGCCTCTTGTGATTATGGTTTAGCGTGTTTGTGAAATCCAATATCTTACATGGTGGTATTACGAAGGTGGTAGGATGAAGTTTTGGATTTCTTGAAAAGGGTTGTTTTCACTAGATAGTTCATCATTGTTTAGGGATCTTTTGGGAGACATGATGATGGTTGTTTGTGGGGTTGAAAGTGATGGATATGCAAGCATTTTGGAACCTTATTTATAGAACAAATGATGCATTGCAATGAATGCTAAAACCAAAAAATGAACTATAATCTAATGATTAGATATGAATTTAAAGAAAGTGATCATGAGAACACAAGCATTAAGGAACATATGTATTGGTGGTAAAGATAAAAGGTTGAAAAGTTGAAAGTTTTAAGCCAAAATAAGAAAAATATGTCATAAAAATGGCTACTGTGACACGGTTCCCACGGATCCGATCCTTCAGGTATCTGTCCAGCGTAAATGATGGGATCCGTGGAACTGGTATTCTCGTAGCAAAAATATAGTTTTTGAAAACAATAGTGCCTAGTGTGTGCCTATATGGAAACCATATGGAGTTGCGGTTATCTCGACTCTTTAAAGAAGAAAAATAAACATAGAAGTGAAAAAGTACGTATGTATATATATATACGTGAGATAACCCCGAAGACTCCTTAATTGATTTTGCTTGATTGAATGTACCCGAAAACACATATTAGTTATGTATTCCCTTTATCATTCAAAAGACATATGAGATGCAATGAAAAAGGTTTTTACTTTGTATTAACGATGAACAAAAAAATGTTTGTCCTAAACGTGAGAGTGATTTAAAAGAAAATGATATGGGGAGAAATATCTTTTAGAAAATATCTCGAAGAGTTTCTTATATAGAAGGTATGCTCAGTTTTGAAAATAAATCCCCATATTGTTAGTGAGTTGTGTGAAATAGAGATCCTAGACTCAAAAAAAGAGGTAAGACAAAGGTTTATGTACCTTGTAGAGAGAAAGTATTTCAAGATGATTTTTCCATAAGACCAAGACCTAGACGAAGCAAGTTGAATTGCTCCCGCTTCAACGGTTTGGTGAGGACGTCTTCTATGTTGTCTTCGGATGACACTTTCTCAATCGAAATATTCCCTTTTTGAACATTGTCTCTTAAGAAGTGATGACGGATCTCTATATGCTTGGTACGAGAATGCAACACTGGATTTTTTTAAAGATCTATAGCACCTTTGTTGTCGCATAAAATGGCAATGTTACTTAGATGGATGTCGTAGTCAACTAATGCTTGTTTCATCCATAGTGCTTGTTGGCATGCTTTGCCGACGGAGACATATTCGGCTTCGGTTGTTGAGATGGCTAATGTCGTTTGCGTCTTTAAAAAACAAGATGTTAAACAACACCCATGAAAGTGCAAACACCACTTGTACTTTTTCGGTCAATATAATCACTTGCATGGTCAGAATCTGCATATACAATAGTTTCTATCCCCGTCCCCTTGGTATACCATAATCTCAATTGAGTTGTACCCTTAATTTAATATATCTAAATATTCTTTTGACGGCTTCTAGATGTGAAGTTTTAGGGTCTTCTTGAAATCTAGCACAAAGAATGATTTAGGAAAACCAATTATAGAGTTTTTGTAGTATTTGGTAACTCAAATGTATTAGATTTGAGCACCGGGATCGTTCCTAGCGAGAGATGAATGGAATTTTCAACTCACGTCGCGTAATTCGGGATTTGAATGGTAAAAAGAGAATTATAGTGATTTCTAAACTACGGGGAAAGCAATTATAATAAAAGGCAATTAAAAGAACTAAATCTAAGGTGTAAACAAGTAAATTCAACTAATGAATGCAAAATTAAAACTAAAACGCAAAATACGAATAATCAAAAACGTATATTAAAATGCAAACTAAACTAATCTAACCTCTGAAAGTGATCTAATAATTTTCTACAGCTGAAAATGTTATTTAAAAATTATTGGAAATTTAAAACTAATTTTTATGATTTTTCTTGATTTAATTTGAATTAAAAACTTCTTTTGAACTTTTAGAATAGACTTAAAATGCTAAAAATTATGAAAACATATGAGAAATTTTCAAAACTATTTTTCAAAAATCTTAACTAACTAAAAAATATTTTCAAAACTGGATTTTTATTTTTCTGACTTTTTCTTAATTTTCTATGAATTTAAAACTATTTAAAACTAATTAATTGGCTAGAAAATACTATTTAAACTAGGAAAAATCTGGAAAAATACTTTTTATGTCTTTTTGATTTTTCGAACCAAACTAGATGAGGACCACTCAGGGATCTTGATTGACCAAACGAAATATCGTAGTATGATTGGATCCCTGATGTATCTCACTGCTAGTAGACCAGACATATTGTTCGCTGTTTGCATGTGTGCTAGATACCAGGCTAAGCCTACTAAAAAGTACCTTGAAGCGGTTAAACGGGTCTTTCGGTATCTTCAAGGAACCATCAATATGGGTCTTTGGTACCCGAAGGACACCGGTATGTCACTAACAGCCTATGCAGATGCTGATCATGCAGGATGTCAAGATACACGTCGAAGTACGTCTGGAGGTGCTCAGTTTTTGGGTGATAAGCTTGTGAGCTGGTCTTCAAAGAAGCAAATGAGTACTTCTATTTCCTCTACAGAGGAGGAATACATAGCCATGTCATCTTGTTGTGCTCAAATCCTTTGGATGAGATCTCAATTAACTGACTATGGCTTTGTATTTAACAAAATCCCTCTGTACTGTGATAATAAAAGTGCTATTGCTCTTTCATGCAATAACGTTCAACACTCAAGAGCTAAGCATATCGACATTCGTCATCATTTCATCAGGGAACAAGTGGAAAAGGGTGTGGTGGAACTCTATTTTGTGAGGTCTGAATATCAGTTAGCAGACATCTTCACCAAAGCTCTTCCAAGAGAACGTTTTGAGTTCATACTTCCACGACTAGGCTTGAAAAGCCTTCAACCAGAAACACTCAAATGTCTTCAGGAAGAAGACGAGGAGTAAAGGTCTATGCTCATCTATCTCTTGTAAATATTTATTCGAAAAACAAAATACAAAATTATAAAACTTTCAAAATTCCTAAAAATCTGAAAAATTCGAAAAATCTTCAAAAAATATTGTCAATTTGTCATGTTTTTCTCGGTTCGATTATATCTACGGTCTTTGTGCTGTCATTCAAAGAATGACAAGGGACTTTAGATGTTGTTCGAATTTAAAAAAAAAAAAAAAAAAAAAAATTTGAGGGAAAGAGAAACAATGGTTTATTGTCATTTCAGGCAGTAACCCGCTTTTCAAAGAAAGAACAGAGCCATAATTTATCATGTTTTTCAAAATTCCATGCTCTGATTCTTTAAACATTTATCTGCTGAAAACTAAATGTTTTTGAAAAATAACTCGGACTCTATTTTTGATAATCATCTGGACTTATTTGTCAAAATATCTATCTCTCAAACAACAACCTATGTCATTGTTTGAGGGGGAGAATGATTTCAATTAAATTAAAAAGTTATTTATCATTCAATTGTTTTCAAAAAGATATTCATGCATGTTTTATCAATGGAGTTTAAAGTCTTAAAAACCGATCCTTATCAGTTAAAACGCTTTCATAATCAAGTCACAATTCTCCTTAAAAGCTTTCAAAATCAATGTAAATCTATAAGAGATCACAAATCTCAAATGATTTGATAATTGTGATCGGGGGAGAATGTGTGATTTAAATTGGATTTAAACTGATAATTCGGTAAATGGTTTTATAAGGTTGTACAAGCTCTCCTTCCCACATGTGCCAAACGATTTCAAATTTTCCATGCACATGTTGAGGGGGAGCATCTATCTTAAACCACAATGATTTGAAACGTGATCATTTATCTCAATGTGCAGGTTCCCTCTAGTATGTGCAAAACTCTTTTCAAACCTCGAGGCACATATTGAGGAGGAGCATAACTTTGAAAACCTCATCCTTCCCCAAAAAATTGCTTAATCTTCTTGATTTGATTAGGGAAGTGATGTTAATATCTTTTAGAAAATGGAATTCAAAGAAGTTAAGTCTTTCTCTTGCCTCCGTGTGCAAAACGATTTCAAACACTTGATGCACATGTTGAGGGGGAGCTCTTATTCTAAAAATATCAAAAACAATTCAGGTACAAAATGCTTTGATAATATATCACAAGTATCTGGATTGATTTTCAAATGGTTTTCAATTGGTTCCAAATGGCAGATGAACAATACCAAATAGACCGACCAACTTTACTTTATGTATGGTGATATAAGGATGATAAGGTTAGGTTTTTGTTCCCATGATCCGACAGAACCGGAGGGATCTACCCAGGGACTATCCACTAGTTAGTGTAGAGTTCTTAGGTATGATGATAAAAGGAGAAAAATGAGATATGGGAAGAGTGCGGACTGAGACAGAGTAAGTACTGGAATAAACCCAACAAGGTTCTTGCTATGAAGTATCGGTAAGCACTGAAGGGGTTGAAGAATGAAAAAGAATTGAATGAGAAAAGGGTGAAAAGAAATAGCCCTCCATTTATTCAACTATAGGGCAGAAACCGGGTACAATTCATATGCTACTGATGGTAACATCGGTATTGAAGACAAGACGTCATGGACCCAGTGACGCTCTGCACTACAACTTCCGAAACCACTCAAGTTCCTCTTAAAAGGGCTTGTTTCATTCTCACGGGGAACCGACATAATCTATCGACTTTCTCTTAGAGATTATTGATATTGAAGAAGGAGACCCTCTCCCTAGTCTCCGGCACAGGAACCAAATATGCACATATTGAGTCTAGAGCCACGAGATCATCTATAAATCTCATTAGGACACTCTCATTGAAGACTCTCTGTTTCACACAATGTGGAAAGAGAGATTTTATCTTGAGTCCTACGCATTATCATTGTGGTATTGCCAGAACATCTGAGTGATATGCTAACATACTCACAATGAAGATGGAAAGCCTTCTGGAGCCAACATCAAACAAGCTCCTGGTAGATGGCATGTGAGATCTATCAAATAGATCAACCATGTGACAACTGAACAGAAACAATGGGGCGATTCAATCTTTTGAATCAATCCTGGTTCAGGTTATGGATTGACGGATACCTTTGAAAAACCGGTCTTTGTGCTTTAAAACTCTTTTCATTAGCACGTCGACCGTGTACTAAGTTTTCAAATCAAAAAGTGTTTTATGATTGATAATCGATTTTCATTAAAACCTTCGTTATATTGCAAAAACAATTTCTATTGAACAATACACGATTGTTTTTCAAATCTCTTTTCATCAATCAGTGGACTTAAATTCGCTGGTTCACTCACTCCGTGTTGTCTTCTTTGAGACGTTCCGGTTTGAGAACAGCTAGAGCAGCTGCGAAACCCTGTCAAGGAAATTCTTCGGAATTATACCTGATCACAAGCAGTACTTGTACTGATCAACGGGGAACCGTGGGCCGTGTACCTCAATTCATCGAAAGTGATCAAAGACACTTTCGTGCGCTTTATTGCTAACTGTCTTATGCAGGTACACCCCGACGTTTGCAGCTGATCAGAATGGAGCGGTCAATCCATAGCCGCATGCTCACACAACACATTCATATCAAAAGAAATCATGATTGGTGCATCAATGACTCTGATATTCTAACTCCATGCTTCTGCTACGCTGCTGCCAATATCATGAATCAACGAAAGCTTCCGCTACTCTGATGAGAAGATATCATGATCCAGAATGTGAGCATGTCGGTCCGAATGTCACAACATCACATAATACCAACACCACAATCGATGTATCAGAGATTTTCTATTAGCTGATGATCTCAAAAGCTGGCTCAACATTATTATCACGTGAATCAGTAAAAGACCTCCACTTGGATTAACCAAACATGCAATGAGTGGAATCAATGACTACGAGCTTCGGAGCAAAGTACTACATCAAGAATTCAAGATCAATTGTTAATGTAATATCTGATTGTATTCAATGTCATTTTAGTATATGTTTGAGGTGACCTCCCTTAGGGGGAGATTGTTAGGAATTAGAAATTCCAGGTATTAAAGAGTCGGTCACCTCAAGTATATGTAATCGTTAGAAAGCTCGTAGTCATAGTACTTTTATGTTAAGTAGTATTTAGTTTAGTAACACCGTGGAGGACGGACGGGTCTTTACCCACTGTATGCCTGATCCACAGCCCGTTGTGTGGCGTTTTATTGTAAGACTATAAATACTCTCTACCTTCCAAGGTAGAGAGTTGGAGCTCATAATAAGATTTTTCTTTCTCTCACTAAGTTCCCTAAACCTCTAACTTTCTCTCTCTAAAACCTCCTTGTACGCCTCTTGTGATTATGGTTTAGTGTGTTTGTGAAATCCAATATCTTACATGGTGGTATTACGAAAGGTGGTAGGATGAAGTTTTGGATTTCTTGAAAAGGGTTGTTTTCACTAGATAGTTCATCATTGTTTAGGGATCTTTTGGGAGACATGATGATGGTTGTTTGTGGGGTTGAAAGTGATGGATATGCAAGCATTTTGGAACCTTATTTATAGAACAAATGATGCATTGCAATGAATGCTAAAACCAAAAAATGAACTATAATCTAATGATTAGATATGAATTTAAAGAAAGTGATCATGAGAACACAAGCATTAAGGAACATATGTATTGGTGGTAAAGATAAAAGGTTGAAAAGTTGAAAGTTTTAAGCCAAAATAAGAAAAATATGTCATAAAAATGGCTACTGTGACACGGTTCCCACGGATCCGATCCTTCAGGTATCTGTCCAGCGTAAATGATGGGATCCGTGGAACTGGTATTCTCAGGTAGCAGAAAAATATAGTTTTTGAAAACAATAGTGCCTAGTGTGTGCCTATATGGAAACCATATGGAGTTGCGGTTACCTCGACTCTTTAAAGAAGAAAAATAAACATAGAAGTGAAAAAGTACGTATGTATATATATATACGTGAGATAACCCCGAAGACTCCTTAATTCATTTTTGCTTGATTGAATGTACCCGAAAACACATATTAGTTATGTATTCCCTTTATCATTCAAAAGACATATGAGATGCAATGAAAAAGGTTTTTACTTTGTATTAACGATGAACAAAAAAATGTTTGTCCTAAACGTGAGAGTGATTTAAAAGAAAATGATATGGGGAGAAATATCTTTTAGAAAATATCTCGAAGAGTTTCTTATATAGAATGTATGCTCAGTTTTGAAAATAAATCCCCATATTGTTAGTGAGTTGTGTGAAATAGAGATCCTAGACTCAAAAAAAGAGGTAAGACAAAGGTTTATGTACCTTGTAGAGAGAAAGTATTTCAAGATGGTTTTTCCATAAGACCAAGACCTAGACGAAGCAAGTTGAATTGCTCCCGCTTCAACGGTTTGGTGAGGACGTCTTCTATGTTGTCTTCGGATGACACTTTCTCAATCGAAATATTCCCTTTTTGAACATTGTCTCTTAAGAAGTGATGACGGATCTCTATATGCTTGGTACGAGAATGCAACACTGGATTTTTTTAAAGATCTATAGCACCTTTGTTGTCGCATAAAATGGCAATGTTACTTAGATGGATGTCGTAGTCAACTAATGCTTGTTTCATCCATAGTGCTTGTTGGCATGCTTTGCAGACGGAGACATATTCGGCTTCGGTTGTTGAGATGGCTAATGTCGTTTGCGTCTTTAAAAAACAAGATGTTAAACAACACCCATGAAAGTGCAAACACCACTTGTACTTTTTCGGTCAATATAATCACTTGCATGGTCAGAATCTGCATATACAATAGTTTCTATCCCCGTCCCCTTGGTATACCATAATCTCAATTGAGTTGTACCCTTAATTTAATATATCTAAATATTCTTTTGACGGCTTCTAGATGTGAAGTTTTAGGGTCTTCTTGAAATCTAGCACAAAGACTGATTTAGGAAAACCAATTATAGAGTTTTTGTAGTATTTGGTAACTCAAATGTATTAGATTTGAGCACCGGGATCGTTCCTAGCGAGAGATGAATGGAATTTTCAACTCACGTCGCGTAATTCGGGATTTGAATGGTAAAAAGAGAATTATAGTGATTTCTAAACTACGGGGAAAGCAATTATAATAAAAGGCAATTAAAAGAACTAAATCTAAGGTGTAAACAAGTAAATTCAACTAATGAATGCAAAATTAAAACTAAAACGCAAAATACGAATAATCAAAAACGTATATTAAAATGCAAACTAAACTAATCTAACCTCTGAAAGTGATCTAATAATTTTCTACAGCTAAAAATATGATTTAAAAATTATTGGAAATTTAAAACTATTTTTTTTGGTTTTTCTTGATTTAATTTGAATTAAAAACTTCTTTTGAACTTTTAGAATAGACTTAAAATGCTAAAAATTATGAAAACATATGAGAAATTTTCAAAACTATTTTTCAAAAATCTTAACTAACTAAAAAATATTTTCAAAACTGGATTTTTATTTTTCTGACTTTTTCTTAATTTTCTATTAATTTAAAACAATTTAAAACTAATTAATTGGCTAGAAAATACTATTTAAACTAGGAAAAATCTGGAAAAATACTTTTTATGTCTTTTTGATTTTTCTAAAACTAATAAAATTATTTTTGTGTTTTTCTGAACCTTTTCTGATTTATCTGTATAAAAAGCTATTTAAAAGTACTAAAATCTGATTTTAAATGCAGAAAAATAGTAAATGAACTAGGAAAATTATGAAAAATTACAGAAAAGTCTAAAATGCAATTATGAATCTAGGAAAATTATAAAATGAAACTAGAGATCACAGGGAGAGTAATATGGACACAAACTGCTATGAACAAGCAAAGGCAAAATAAGCCATAAGCTAATATGGAACACCAGATCTTGCAAGAACCTAAATCAAGCCTAAACTTACTTAAAACTACTTAAAGCAACTATCTATGACCAAATAATCTCAGGTTAAAAGCCAATAAGCAATTCCAACTTAAATCAGTGATAATTCCAAACAATCTTAAACCCCAAACTTGCAGCCTATCAATAAGCTGCAAAATAAGCTCTAAAATGCAAACCAACAGTTGGAAGTTCAATTTTAACTGGAAAAGTGGTAAACTACCAAGTTTTAGCTTCTCAGGAGCTTTAATGAGCTCTTGAGAAGCTTAAAGAAAAGCTGTGATGAACTCAGTGAATGCTGAGTTCATGCACATGACACCTTTTGTATAACTGACCCAAATGAGAAGCTGATTTCAATGATTTAAAAATTTCACAAAATTATTCTAAAAATACCACAATGTAGACCACCAACAAAAGTTGTTAAATCCAGAATTTCACTTAAATTGGACTTAAAATGAGAGTTCTAAAAATACAAAAGTAACAGCTGTTTTAGAAAAACTTTGTGACTAAATTGACTTATTGACAGAAATTTGCTTTGACTAATATGAACTTTGATTCAATAAAACTGATTATGAATGATGTTATAAGGTGTAATAAGACTAATTCTAGCTATGTTAACTAAATCTAAAACTAAATGCAAGTTATGCTAAGATAATTCTTCCTGAAATGAAACTAAGGACAGTTTAGAATTGATTTTGAATTTGAAATAAACTAAGATGCTAAATGATGGTCTATCCTAACTATATGAACCTATATAAGACTAATCCAACAATAAACATCTACTATTCCAACCTCTAACACAATTTTAATCTCTTATCCAAACACACCTTCACTAAACTGTTTTAATACTTAACAATCCAAATCACACTTACAATCTTATACAAACTTCAAAACAGATCCAGTTAATTGTACTAGACCTAAATCAAGCTAGATGACAGATCAATATAGTCCTAGATTCTGATTTACCAAATATTGCAGTATAACACATATGTGGACAGAAACTTATGCAGATAATGAATATAAACTAAAATGTAACTAGATCCAATGAAATAAGCTAATAATGAACTCAAATAAGCAATACTAATTATAACAAACTAATACTAACAGATCCAAATTGATCAAACAGTAATTTGCAAATTAAGACAAAATCAGAAAATTCACTCACATAAGACCTCAACTAAACAGAGGTCCCCATTTAAAGACAGCTACAAGCTCCAGCTTATTCAGTGAATAAGCTGGTAATAGTCCTTCTGGCTAATCCCTTACAGCCAGTTCCTATGCTTTCCATTTATTCAATGCAAAGGTATTTTTAACTGATTTGGACTGAATTTGTTTGTAGAATTGAGTAGAGAGCACTTATAAGCTTACAATAAGCTATATGAAGCTTACATAAGCCTTATGAAACAGTTAACTAAGCTTAATCTAGTTATATTTTTTATTTTTAAGTATTTTCTGAAATTTTTTATGATTTTTGATTTAGAAACAAAATAAGCTGAAACTAAAGATATAATAAGTTGAAACACTAAATTTAGATCTAATAAGAACTTTTAAACATGAAAAACAGTAATGATGAATAATTGGGAAATTATACTAAAAATGATTTCATTAACTAAAAACTGATTACAACTGAATATTTGAATACAAAATTACTTAAAACATTTAAAAACAGAGAGATAAGCTACTTAATTCTACTCTAATTCTACATGATTCATCTGTGAAATTCGTGGGCTATTTATAGCTGAGCTCTAAGCTTTGAGAAGGATCCAGAAGGATGATTTGTGCTTTCTCTGAGTCCTTTTCCACCCTTAGATCATTTCCCATCAGCTCCCTTTCAATCACAACCTTTGATTTGACATCTCCACGTCCCATAAACCAATGATAGCTCACCTTGGCACACGGATTGCCAAAGTGACATTCTAGTGTCAGTATGTGTCAGGCAATAGTACCAATTTACCCTTAATTTTGGTTAATTTGGTTAATTGAATAAAGGGCATCGGTGTGCTATTTCATCCTGCTTTTAATATTTATAAAACTTTGATAACTTAGGATAGACACATACTAATGGGCAGAGTACCCGATCAGATGTAGTAAAGCCTTAGGTAAATCCGAGTGTCGTCCCAAGAGAGCTGTGACCTTGAAAGAACTAAGATGATTAGATAATATATGGGTAAGACAAAGTTGATATAATCCATAGATATGCTATTATTCTACTTACACAGACAACCAAAAATTTAGGGAAAAGAGATAGATAAACGAAGCTTAATAAAGACTACAAATATGAATTGATTCCCGATACCAAGATTCAATATAGTGGTTAATTATCACCAGACTCCTTTGGTCAATTCGTCATGGCCTATGGTTATTAGATTCCTCACCAAGATGAGCTGGTCACCCGGGATCATTCGACAACCTAATAGCAGTCATTAAGCACCAAATCTACTAGATCTAGACGGTGGGAACCCGGCCGTTAGGAACTTAGATTCCCCCTAACCTCTTAAATACCTCCACTTGATAAGTGATCATTTGGTCAATTCGCACACGAAGAAGGGTCGTACTATGGCCAATTCCTCCCATACTTCGTTATCTATCAGACTAGGGTCAGTTGGTCATATCTCCCAGCCCGTTAGATACTACCAAGCTTATAATACTACCAAGGCTAGCGATCTATGAAAAGACTAGCAAATGTCTATAAATAATTATAGAGAATAACAATAACATAAATGCAAACTTTAATTAATGACATGAATTCATAATATAAGATCTAGAAAAATATAAAGAGAATCCAAACTTGAATACAAAGGAAATCGTAGACGAGGACTTCGTTATTCATGCTCCTAAACCATGCTTCTTCTTCTGTGTTTTGATCTCCCCAAACCCTAGAAGGTTTGGGAAAGGAGAGGTATCTAAAACTGATAAAACCATCGACTATTTATAGGATTCGAACTAGTTACGGCGTAACCTTATTAGGTAGTTACGCCGTAACTTCCTTCAATCTTCTGTGCTTATCCATTGGTTACGGCGTAACCTTAGATGGGATTACGCCGTAGCTTCTATATTCCAGAGTAAATCTTTGTTACGGCGTAACCTGAGCTGATGGTTACACCGTATTCTTTGTTGATTTGGTGCTTATCAGTAGTTACGGCGTAACCTTAGCTGAGGGTTACGCCGCAGCTTTCGTAATCTTTAGTTGCGTCGTAACTTCATCACTTGGTTACGCCGTAATTAATAGACAGTTGAATCAATAGGTCTTGAAAATGTCCAATTGCTTGCAGCTTCCTTACTTCGAATGTGTCCTGAAATGAAATAATAAGGAATAAGGATGTTTTCACTAATAATTAACTCAAAATGTGATGATAAAGGGGGAAATTAACGCTTAAAAACTCAGGACTATTTGATGTTATCAAATATCCCCCCACTTAAACTCTACTTGCCCTCAAGTAGACCAATTTAGACTGCAAAAGATACATCCTTGAAGAATGCGCAGTTTTAATTTCCATGCTAGAATATTAATAAGAGCAGAACACCTCACGAAATGGGAACGAAAACACTCTTACTCATCCTATTCTAAGTGTTAATTTCGGGGTGATCACTCAATTGCACGGACATAGTAAGTATTCTATCATAAGCTTGGAAATTACACATAACTCCACCACTAGAGCTAAGGTTAAGACAAATTTTAGAAAGCAATGTTGGGTTGAGTTTCAAAGGCTTAAGGGGTGGTGTCATTACTAACGTGCCCCGATGAAGTGGACAAAATCAATGATACATGACCAAATCCATGGCCAAGACATCAAGGATTGCTCGCTGCATCACCTAGACACGCTTCACGACAAAAAGGGTAAGGATAGGCATGGGATATTTAATGGGTGAAAAGGAAAAAGAAAACAAATAGTTTTAGCTTAAAACCGAGTTGCCATCGTCCAACCAATAATTCAAGGTTCGTCTTCATATGGTTAGTACATGCCTCAGAAATCCACTTATTCCTGAACTTATTCTTCCAATCTTTGTATGTGATCGAGAAGATTATTCTCAATGCCAATTTTCTTCATGTAGTGCTTATGCTTTTTCGCACTATTAACAATCATACATCAAAATTTTTTATTTTATTTATTTTTTTTAACATATGCAACGATATGCTTAAGATGCAATGATATATTTCCCCCCACTTGAACTGAGCATAAGGTGATTACTTGGGTCTTTGACGATCTTTAGCGAGATGTAGATGATGATATACGCTTCTTGGAACTTTATTTGAACCTCAAAATAGGGTGAACAATGGCTTCTAGGTAAAAAGGTAAAAACTACACGGTAGGCTAAGGTGTAAGGTTATAATGAAAATAAGGGTTATAAAATGAAAGGATATGCTCAAAAAGGGTGTAACTAGGGGTATCTTGCACTAAAAGTGAGTGCAAAAAAAAAGGGTTAACACGGGGGTCGAAAAGCCAATGCGACTAATCGATAAACGCACACAAGTGAACACATATGGGATTTTTGGGTTTAATCCTAAAACATTTACTTTTTTCAAATCGCTTTTTCCAAATGCACCAAGCTAACTTGATACACTACTCGTTTATGGTCTCGAAGTGATGTAAAAGCCAAGTTCTAAAGTTTAAAATACTTAAAATTTTGAAACCAACTAGAAAATTAGGGCAAGTAAGCTAAGTAATCATACACTTCATTTCTATTCCTATCCCCCCACTTGAAGTGTACAAAGTCCCATTTGTACGAAGAAAAAGGAAAAATAAGATAGAAATAAAAAATAATCAAGAAAGAAATAAACTCCCCTCTCGAATGGTTGCTCAAGATGTCTCACTAAAGGTTGAAGGTGGGTCAAGGGGTGGCTAATGCGTATCGTTTCCGGGGATGGGCCTTAACTATTTGTGTTGCTTCCAAAATTGCCTACTGCAGCAGGGGTTACGGTGTAACTAATCCTAAGGTTACGCCGTAACTGCATCACATAACCAAAACCTGCACAGCATATCAGGAAAATTTTGTACCCGACGGGTACAATTAACGATAGAACAAGCAAATATCCACATAGTTAAGTTATTACAGACATGAGTTTCAAATTGTTTTAAAATTGTTTCAGATTGTTTCATCAAATGGGGAAATCACTCGTCCCCAGGAAGATCATGATCCATGGAGTGGAATTGAGATGGCTCATATGGAGTGCTCGTGGTGCTTCCAGGAGTGGCGCCGGGATGCATGAAGGCCACTCCTCCTTGGACTCCGACATCGGGGATGTTGGGCTGGTACACGTACTCCGGACCTTCCCACCTAGGGTGGCTCAAATGCATATGCTGAAGCATCTGGCTAGTCCGATCCGCACTCCAATGAAAGAAATCCTGCTGGAGCTGCTGCACCTGATCCAATGTACCTGAAAAACCCTCAAACTGGTTACTAAGACCATAAAGACCCACTTCGAGGCTTTCAATCTCCTCGTTGAAGTGGGATGACATTCCCTCAAGCCTCTCATCAATGATCTGCAACCTCTCCCCAATATTCACATGTGCCCTTCTACGTCCCCTGGGCACCTGCTCCTCAGCTTCTTCCTCAACTTCACCACCTGCACCACTAGCTTCCCCTTCTTCCCTTCTTGGGGCAATCCCAGCTAGTTCAATCGCACCATACACATCCTGGATGCAAATCCCTAACTACACTAGTTTAGGCAGGCCTATCAAATAAGTATCCCTACCACGGGTCAATCGGGCCAAAGCTGCATCGGTCATAAGATCAAAACTCCTAGCCAACCTCCCAATAAAGTGAGCCCCCTGCAAAGGACTCCTAGATGAAAACCCCTTAGCACCAACAACCATAAATCTCGCCAAATAGAAAGGAACATCAATGTGGTTCCCCTATTCCATGCCCTGCATTAGGTAAAGATCATCCATGGTCATCTTCTCTTTGGCTGAGTGCCTTGCTCGAATAGAGCAAGCAAGCAAGCGGTGCACTAATCGACGGATAGGGGTCCTCACCATCACGTATGATGGTGGGCTCTTAGGATCATAACCACCCGTGACAGCGATCTTGTCAAAATAAACAGCAAGGTCTTGGGACTCATCCCTTCTTCTCCAACACGTGTTATAGAACCGTTTAAAAGCCTCTATTTCCATCTCCTCCTCAGTATACAAACCCATCCTCGTAGTAAACTGCTTAAGAGTCAAACTCCTCCAAACTCCCCCAAGCTGGAAAAACAATGACTCCGTGTCATCATCACCAATATCAGTACGGAATTAAACACTAGCAAGGAATTCACGGACGTACTCCGGAATGACCGACTCCGTGATCCTGAATAGCTTCAACCAAGCACTACACGTGAACTCCCCAGCATTACACGTGAACTTAATTTTGCAAAACTTCCTTAACCTCCTACCAGCTTTCCCGTTTATTAAAGTACCAAATGCTTCAAAATCAAGTGCCTCGGGTTAACTGATATTCTTTCCCCTTAATTTTTCGTACTCTTCCATGCACAATTGCCTCATACCAGCATTAGGGTGTGCCAAAAACCTAGTCCAATTCGCGGGATTGTTTGCACCTGAAAATAAGACAAGAAACAGTAAGTGCATACCTTACTGATGTTAAGTTACGGCGTAACCAAAGCAAGAGTTACGCCGTAATTAGGAATTTTCAAAGGTTACGGCGTAGCTATAACAAACTGCTACGCCGTAATTACAGATATAATGGTTACGGTGTAACTAAACCCCCAGTTACGCCGTAACTTCCCCAGAAACGCAGCACCTCAGATGTTTCAATTATGCAATAGATTACGACGGAACCATCAATTTTTTACAAGAGGTAAAAGGTCTTGATAAATTTTTAACCTATTAGTGCTGAGGGACCGCGCCTAACCCACTAAGTTTGCGTTTGACCCAAAAACCATTTAAATAAAGCCAAAACACCGAAATCGAACCATAGTGATAGGACACGAATCAAAATAACATGGGGAAATCATCAAAATCATTAATTAATCAAACCAATATCAATAATCAATTCAAATAGGTAAGATCCCTAAAATATTAAAATATAACCCTAATTGAAATAATTGAAATAAATCAAAAAGAGTAAAGATAGATCTTACCAGCCATGAAGATTGATAACGATGAAGAAAGCTCGAAAAAATTTTTGGAGAGAAAATTTTACTGTTTGTGTGGGCGGTGAAAGTATGTGAAAAACCTAGTTTTATTCCGTAAGGTTTTTATACCGCTTCCATAGTTACGGCGTAATTCGATTAATTAGTTACGCCGTAACTAATATTTTTAGAATATTAATTGGTTGTGAAAGGGTTACGTCGTAATCCAAATAAGGGTTACGCCGTAATTAATTTTAATCAAAGGTCAATTTTTTTATATATCTGATTTTATAGTGGTTACGTCGTAACTAATTAGTCAAAAAGATTTTATAATAATTTTAATAAATTGCAATACGGTTACGTCGTAACTCAAGAAAGTAGTTATGCCGTAACTAATAGCGTCAGAATATTAATTTGCAATAGGAGAGATTTAGAAACGTACCTTATGGAAGTGCTCAAATCTCTTAATGAGGTGAATATGAAATACCTTAGATCTTTCATTAACTGCTCCCAGGCAGCGGCGCCAAAAAGCTGATGTGCTATTTCATCCTGCTTTTAATATTTATAAAACTTAGATAACTTAGGATAGACACATACTAACGGGCAGAGTACCCGATCAGATGTAGTAAAGCCTTAGGTAAATCCGAGTGTCGTCCCAAGAGAGCTGTGACCTTGAAAGAGCAAAGATGATTAGATAATATATTGATAATATATGGGTAAGACAAAGTTGATATAATCCATAGATATGCTATTATTCTACTTACACAGACACCAGAAATTTAGGGAAAAGAGATAGATAAACGAAGCTTAATAAAGACTACAAATATGAATTGATTCCCGATACCAAGATTCAATATAGTGGTTAATTATCACCAGACTCCTTTGGTCGATTCGTCATGGCCTATGGTTCTTAGATTCCTCACCAAGATGAGCAGGTCACCCGGGATCATTCGGCAACCTAATAGCAGTCATTAAGTACCAAATCTACTAGATCTAGACGGTGGGAACCCGACCGTTAGGAACTTAGATTCCCCCTAACCTCTTAAATACCTCCACTTGATAAGTGATCATTTGGTCAATTCGCACACGAAGAGTGGTCGTACTATGGCCAATTCCTCTCATACTTCGCTATCTATCAGATTGGGGTCAGTTGGTCATATCTCTCAGCCCTTTAGATACTATCAAGGCTAGCAATCTATGAAAAGATAGCAAATGTCTATAAAGAATTATAGAGAATAACAATTACATAAGTGCAAACTTTAATTAATGACATGAATTCATAATATAAGATCTAGAAAAATATAAAGAGAATCCAAACTTGAATACAAAGGAAATCGTAGACGAGGACTTCGTTATTCATGCTCCTAAACCATGCCTTCTTCTTCTGTGTTTTGATCTCCCCAAACCCTAGAAGGTTTGGGAAAGGAGAGATATCTAAAACTGATAAAACCATCGACTATTTATAGGCTTCGAACTAGTTACGGCGTAACCTTATTAGGTAGTTACACCGTAACTTCCTTCAATCTTCTGTGCTTATCCATTGGTTACGGCGTAACCTTAGCTGGGGTTACGCCGTAGCTTCTATATTCCAGAGTAAATCTTTGTTACGGCATAACCTGAGCTGAGGGTTACGCCGTGGTCTTTGTTGATTTGGTGCTTATCAGTAGTTACGGCGTAACCTTAGCTGAGGGTTACGCTGTAGCCTTCGTAATCTTTAGTTGCGTCGTAACTTCATCACTTGGTTACGCCGTAATTAAGAGACAGTTGAATCAATAGGTCTTGAAAACGTCCAATTGCAGCTTCCTTACTTCGAATGTGCCCTGAAATGAAAAAATAAGGAATAAGGATGTTTTCACTAATAATTAACTCAAAATGTGATGATAAAGGGGGAAATTAACGCTTAGAAACTCAAGACTATTTGATGTTATCAGGCATTTTAGGGTTCTATGTTTCTGGGAATTTTGGGATTATATTTGGCGCGTTATGTTTTTGGGATTTTTAATGGTATTTGGCTTGTTTGACCACATGTTAAATGAAAAGGTTCATAGGTTAAATGATAAGGGTTGTTTGGGGTAAAAGGTAAGGGTTCAAGTGGGTGTTGACTGGAGGTCAGTTGGGTGTAAGGGTCAAATGGTTTAAGGTTTGACTGGTCAAGATGTTTTATGAAAAGGATAAAAATTAGTTTTGGACTTCTTGGGTTTAAGGGATTTTTAAATATAAAAGGTTTAAAATCTAACGGTTTAATTTGCAAACTAGGGAAAGTTTAGGGGTAAATCTGGAAATTTAGGCACAAAGGTATCAAGGGTGTGTTTTGCCAACATAGGAAAGATGAGGGATAATTTCTGCCAACTTTGAAACTTCAAGGGTAATTTCTGACAAACTTTGAAACTTGAAGGACTGATTTTGCCAATTCTTTAATGTTGATCAAATCTTTCAAAAATAATCCTTTTAGCATAAAAAATATTCATATTCACTCTTTTCCTTCTCGTGCATAAGCTTTTGCACTCTTTTCCTTCTCGTGCTAAGTTTTCGTCTAATTTGTCTTTCTTTTGTGTGTTTTACCATATCCGTACCTGCACATGCGTAAACTCAAGAAACCAACAAATATTAGGCATAAACGGCTCTTTCTTGGTTATTTTTGGTCTATTTTGGTAAAGAAATGGTATGTGTTTTAGCACATACCAAAATACCCCAGACGAGAAGATTGTCGTGTCCTCACGCAATGTAATCAACTCACGCTTCTAAAAGCAAAGATTTCAATCTCTTTCTACTAAACCTATGAAAAGTAGCAAAGATTCCTCAAAAGAGATTAAGAAACCCTTAATTTTAAAAACGCCCAGTTTACCTTTTATTTCACATATAGATATTATGATTAAGCACTTATTCATTATGAGTGACGGTTTGTTTAACTTTCATGTCGATCAATAACTCCAACATTTTTCAAAGGACATTTTTAGGATTGATGAGTGTGTAAATACTCATCATTTTTGGTCAAATCTGAACTGCAAAACATTTAAAAATGCTCAGAAATGCATCAAAATACTGAAAATATCTCAAAAATTGCATTTTATATGTTTCAGATGCAAAATGTTTAAAATCAGATGAAAAATGAGCTAAGTTTGCATAATTGGCAGTTTCAGTCCCCCAAGTTTCAAAAAGTTGTCAGAAATAGTCCCTGAGCACTTATTTCAAAAGAAAAGTCACCAAAGGTCCTTTTAAAATCATAAGTTGTCAAAATTAGTCCTTTGGTGAAAAATATCAAAAGTTTTGAGAAATTACAAGTTTAGTCCTTTGAGTTTCAAAATTGGCAAAAATAGTCCTTGGAAATTTGAAAATGTCTATTTTGGTCCTTGTACTATTGAAGCTTGTCACTTTTGATCCATTGAAACAACTTTGAGATATTGGCAGAATTGGTCCTTGATTTTCAGAAATTACAAAACAAGTCCTTGTATTAAAGCCTAAGCATCTTGGACCTTGGACCTTGTCATAATCCCCTTGGACCCCTGCCAAGCCAATTGACCCCCTGCAGTTGACCCCCCTTCCTCTATTATTACTACCCGGTCAAACAGCCCAGTCAACCCACCCTTTTTCCCTTCTTTTCTTCTTCTCCCACACTGCTCAGCACTGCAACACCAGATATCCCATCCCCCCTTATCACTCCACCTCAACAACCAAACAAAGAGCATTAAATGCTTCTTCACCCTAACACTCAAACCCCCCCACTGGCAAATATCCATTTTCCCGCCAAAACCAATCCAATGGCCAAAATGCACTCAAGACATCCAATGGTCCTAGAACCAAGTGGGATTCACTCAGAGGACACGTGGAAGCTTTTTGGGTATAAAAGAGAAGGAAGAAAACCTAGAGAGAGTAGTTAGTTTTATTTTTGTTGGATATTGGATTTCACAAACACATCAAACCATTAACACAAATGGGCGTATAAGTGGAATTCTAGAGAGAGAAAGTTAGAGGTTTAGGGAACTTAGTGAGAGAAAGTGAAAGATATTATTATGAGCTCCAACTCTCTACCTTGGGAGGTAGAGAGTATTTATAGTCTTACAATTTAACGCCACACAACGGGAGCGTGGATCAGGCATCAGATGGGTAAGACCGTCCGTCCTCCGGTGTTACTTAACTAAATACTACTTAACTAAATATTACTATGACTACGAGCTTTCAAACGATTACATATACTTGAGGTGACCGACTCTTTAATACCGGGAATTTCTAATTCCTAACAATCTCCCCCTAAGGGAGGTCACCTCAAACATATACTAAAATGACATTGAATACAATCAGATATTACATTAACAATTGATCTTGCATTCTTGATGTAGTACTTTGCTCCGAAGCTCGTAGTCATTGATTCCTCTCATTGCATGTTTGGTTAATCCAAGTGGAGGTCTTTCTTGATCCACGTGATAATAATGTTGAGCCAGCATTTGAGATCATCAGCTAATAGAAAATCTCTGATACATCCATAGTGGTGTTGGTATTATGTGATGTTGTGACATTCGGATCGACATGCTCACATTCTGGATCATGAAATCTTCTCATCAGAGTAGCGGAAGCATTAGTTGATTCATGATATTGGCAGCAGCGTAGCAGAAGCATGGAGTGAAAATATCAGAGTCATTGATGCACTAATCATGATTTCTTTTGAGATGAATGTGTTAGGTGAGCATGCTGCTATGGATTGACCGCTTCATTTTGATCAGTACGCAAGCGTCGGGGTGTACCTGCATAAGACAGTTAGCAATAAAGCGCACGAAAGTGTCTTTGAACACTTTCGATGAATTGAGGTACACGGCCACGGTTCCCCGTTGATCAGTACAAGTACTGCTTGTGATCAGGTATAATTCGGAAGAATTTCCTTGACAGGGTTTCGCAGCTGCTTTAGCCGTTCTCAAACCGGAACGTCTCAAAGAAGACAACACGGAGTGAGTGAACGGCGAATTTGAGTCCACGATTGATGAAAAGATATTTGAAAAACAATCGAGTATTGCTCAATAGAAATTGTTTTTGCAATACAACGAAGGTTTTAATGAAAATCAATTATCAATCATAAAACACCTTTTGATTTGAAAAATTAGTACACGGTCGACGTGCTAATGAAAAGAGTTTTAAAGCACAAAGACCGGTTTTTCAAAGGTATCCGTCAATCCATAACCTGAACCAGGATTGATTCAAAAGATAGAATCGCCCCATTGTTTCTGTTCAGTTGTCACATGGTTGATCTGTATAATAGATCTCACATGCCACCTACCAGGAGCTTGTTAGATGTTGGCTCCAGAAGGCTTTCCATCTTCACAGTGAATATGTAAACACATCACTCAGATGTTCTGGCAATACCGCAAGGATAATGCGTAGGACTCAAGATATAATCTCTCTTTCCACATTGTGTGAAACGAGAGTCTTCATTGAAAGTGTCCTAATGAGATTTATTGATGATCTCGTGGCTCTAGACTCAATTTGTGCATATTTGGATCCTGTGCCGGAGACTAGGGAGAGGGTCTCCCTTCAATATCAACAATCTCTAAGAGAAAGTCGATAGATAATGTCGGTTCCCGTGAGAATGAAACAAGTCCTTTTAAGAGGAACTTGAGTGGTTTGGAAAGTTGAAGTGCGGTGCGTCACTGGGTCCATGACGTCTTGTCTTCAATACCGATGTTACCATCAGTAGCATATGAATTGAACCGGTTTCTACCCTAAGGTTGAATAAATGGAGGGCTATTTGTTTTCACCCTTTTCTCATTCAATTCTTTTAAATTCTTCAACCCCTTAGATTGCTTACCGAGATTTCATAACTAGAACCTTGTTGGGTTTATTCCATACTTAGCTCGATCTCAGTCTGCACTCTTCCCATTCCTCATTTTCTCCTTTTATTATCATACCTAAGAACTCTACACTAACTAGTGGATAGTTCCTGGGTAGATCCCTCCGGTTCTGGCGGATCATTGGAACACATACCTAACCTTATCGTCCTTATATCACCATACATAATGGAAAGTTGGTCGGTCTTTTTGGTATTGTTCATCTGCCATAGGAACCAATTGAAAACCATTTGAAAATCAATCCAGATACTTATGATATATTATCAAAGCATTTTGTATCTGAATTGTTTTTGATATTTTTAGAAGAAGAACTCCCCCTCAACATGTGAATCAAGTATTTGAAATATTTTTCCACACGGAGGAAAGAGAAAGAATTAACTTCTTTGATTACCATTTTCAAAAAAATATCAACATCACTTCCCTAATCGAATCAAGTAGATAAAGCATTTTGGGGAAGGATGAGGTTTTCATGATTTTGCTCCCCCTCAATATGTGCCTCGAGGTTAGAAAAGAGTTTTACACATATACTAGAGGAACACGCACATTGAGATAAGTGATCACGTTTCAAATCAAATTGTGGTTTAAAGATAGATGCTCCCCTTGTGCATGGAAAATTTGAAATCGTTTGTCACATACATGCTACATACTTATAAAACCATTTACCGAATTATCAGTTTAAATCCAATTTAAATCACACATTCTCCCCGATCACAATTATCAAATCATTTGAGATTTGTGATCTCTTATAGATTTAAATTGATTTTGAAAGCTTTTAAGGAGAATTGTGACTTGATTATGAAAGCGTTTTAACTGATAATGATTGGATTTTAAGACTTTAAACTCCATTGATAAAACATGCATGTACATCTTTTGAAAACAATTTAATGCCAAATAACTTTTAATTTAATTGAAATCATTCTCCCCTCAATCAATGACATAGGTTGTTGATTGAGAGATAGAGATTTTGACAAATAAGTCCTAATGATTATCAAAAATAGAAGAGTTATTTTTCAAAGCATTTAGTTTTCAATGATAAATGTTTATAGAATCGAGCATGGAATTAGAAAACATGGTAAAACATGGCTCTATTCTTTCTTTTAAAACCGGGTTATTGCCTGAAAATGACAATAAACCATAGTTTCTCTTTCTCCCAAAATTATTTTTTGATTTTTTTTTTAATTTCGAACAACATCTAAAGTCCCGTGTCATTCTTTGAATGACAGCACAGAGACCGTAGATATAATCGCCGAAAGAAAAAAAAGACAAATTGACAATATTTTTTGAAGATTTTTCGATTTTTTTTTTTTTTTATGGATTTTTGAAAGTTTTATATTTTTTCTATTTGGTTTTATAGGGTTTTATAATTTTGTATTTTGCTTTTTGGATAAATATATACAAGAGATAGATGAAGATAGACCTTTACTCCTCGTCTTCCTCCACGAAGGCGTTTGAGTGTTTCGGTTGAAGACTTTTCAAGCCTAAGTCAGGAAGTATGAACTCAAAGCGTTCTCTTGGAAGAGCTTTGGTGAAGATGTACGCTAAGTGTATTCGACTCCTCACAAAATAGAGTTCCACCACACCTTTTTCCACTTGTTCCTGATGAAATGATGTCGAATGTCGATATGCTTTGCTCTTGAGTGTTGAACGTTGTTGCATGAGAGAGTAATATCACTTTTATTATCACGATCTGAGAGGATTTTGTTGAATACAAAGCCATAGTGAGATAATTGAGATCTCATCCATAAGATTTGAGCACAACAGGATGACATGGCTATGTATTCACCCTCTGTAGAGGAAATAGAAGTACTCATTTGCTTCTTTGAAGACCAGCTTAAAAGCTTATCACCCAAAAAGAGCACCTCGGATGTACTTCGCGTGTATCTTGACAACCTGCATGATCAGCATCTGCATAGGCCGTTAGTGACATACCGGTGTCCTTGGGGTACCATAGTCCCATATTGATGGTTCCTTGGAGATACCGAACCCGTTTAACTGCTTCAAGGTGCTTTTTAGTAGGCTTAGCACGGTATCTAGCACACATGCAAACGGCGAACAAGATGTCACGGTCTACTAGCTGTGAGGTACATCAGGGATCCAATCATACTACGATATTTCTTTTGGTCAATCATGATTCCTGAGTGGTCCTCATCTAGTTTGGTTCGATCAATCATGGGGGTGTCAACAGGGTCACTTGAATCAAATCCAAATTTCTTTAAAATCTCATTTGCATATTTAGATTGATTTATGAAAATGCCTCAGGGACTTTGTGAAATTTGTAATCCCAAGAAAAATGACATTTGTCCCATCATTGACATTTGAAACTTTGAACTCATTTCATTAGAAAAGCGATCACATTCCATTGGGTCAGTCGAGGCAAAATAATATCATCAACATAAATTTGAACATGAGTTAAATGTTTGCTGACTTCAAGTGAATAATGGTAGGATCAATGCTCCTTTCTGATCACGTTGATAGAAGAAACTTTGACAGTGTATCATACCATGCCCTTGGAGCTTGCTTTAAATCATAAAGAGCCTTCTTGGCGATAGACGTGAGTAGGATGCTCTTGATTCACAAATCCTTCAGGTTGGGCGTGACGACTTCTTTAAGATCTCCGTTAAGAAATGCGTCTTCACATCCATCGATACTACCATGTTCTTACTAGCGGCATTAGCCGAAGATTCGATTGCCTCGATTCGAGCAACTGGAGCAAATGATTCTTCAAAGTCTATACCCTCCTCTTGATGATATCCTTTAGCAACTAATCGGGCCTTGTTTTTCAACACATCACCATGCTCATCAAGTTTCACTTTGAAGATCCATGTTAGAGCAATAATCATAGCTTGGGAGTCGGGCGGTACTAACTCCCATACATCAAGTCGATCAAACTCATGAATTTCATCTTGCATGGCATTGAACCAGCTATCTTCATTCATGGCGGGTTTAACATCTTTTGGTTCGATCTTAGATAGTACGGAGTTGAAGAAGCACCATAAGGCATTGGTTGCAAGTTGTTTCGTGTGGATCTTGGGGCGAGAGGGATTTCAATGATGTTGTCTAATGGATGATCGTTGATGTGTCCATTTTCGAGGTGTTCATGTGGTAGTTGTTGAGGGATGAAGTAGCTTGAGTCGATGTCTCACGAAGAGGATGGTTCGAAGAAGATTAGGAGCAAATATGTTTTCAAATGGAGCATCTTGAGGGTAGCAAAGGGATTAACTTCATCATTGATGCCAGAAACATTTCCATGATGTACATTTGAAGAATTATGATTTGTTGATGAAGGCGGAAGATCAGCAGGTGCTGACTTAGGAAGATATTTGGTGAAGGATTGACTTCATTCGAGCCGGAATATGAGCATCTCTGTTTGTAGGGATCAACACCTCATTAGTAATTGAATCATACAGTTCATCAAACATAGGATCAAACAATTTCTTTTAAATTAATCTTCATCTTGGATTGGAATACATATGGAGTTTCTTGAGAAGAGTTTGGAACAAGGTATGAAAACCATATTGTTGAATTTGTTTTGAAGTGCGGTCCGGCGATGGAGTGTCGGGTGTGACAATCCGTACTTTCAGGTCATTTCTCGACACGATGCATGTCTCATTATTTCAACATTTTGAGTAAACTTGGTTTACTTGTTTCAAATTCGCGTAACCTTGGAGGTTTAGCGGCGAATTCATGATCATGACATCACGTACATTTCATATGGACTATGAGTAGTCTACATTTCATTGACATCATGTGCATCTCATAAATTCATTCACGACATTTCATTTCATATTTTACGCGTAATTTTTATGATTAATAATTTTTATCGCGTGAGTTTTTATTTTGTACCTTTAAACCGTTACTTTCAAAAATGATCCCGAGGTATTTTAAACTTACCTTTAGTTTATAAAAACTATATTTTTAGTTTTCCTAGTGTTTCAAATTTATTTGGTATTTTAATCGTTAAAGTTTTATTTATTACGTCGTTTTTCTTAAAAATCTTACGATAATTATTTTATCACTCAATTTTCACAAGGAAAGTATTTTTACAATTTTATCACCTCAATACAATCTATTTTGATTTACTAAAAACTTACTTTTACCAAAAGTCCCAATTACCTACAATTCACTTACAATTTCTTTACAAAATTATACAAATAATATACAAATAACACAAGTTGCAAGATATAAAAAAAAAATAATATCAATGGGTAGACAACCTCCCCAAACCGGCCAAGGGGAGGGAGTGTCATTAATTATAGTATGGTTCATGTCTAAAATATTTACTTGCTACAAAAAGTCTTGCAACCTCAATTTATTATCACATACACCTCATTTTCTCAAAGTGTAAAACACAAAATCCTCTCTTCTTTGGCTCCATAGAACCGGCCTCATCAAGAAATCCAAGGGATCAAGAGATTTTTGCAACTTCAAGTGTTATAACAACCTAGTTATATCCTTTTTATGGTTTTGAAATAAAAACCAAGGATATTTAAGTTAATCCTTGTTACCTACACCTCTTCATTATCACTAGTAAGCATGTTTTTATCATTTTCAAGTTTCCTTTTCATTTTAATATGTTTCTTTTCATTTTTGGAGCTTATATGCATGATATGTGATTTATACCATTTATTTCATGATTTTAGAGTATATATATACATATTGGTCATCCTATAATTATTCCCATGGTATTGGTTGGTCTTGATGGTGATTAGGAACCCATGACACCCTAAGAAGGTGTATGGTAGGATTAGATTAGTTTTGGAGTTGATTTGAAGGGATTAGAATAGGTTTTGTCCGAGTAAAACTATTTTCGATAAGTATATTTTGTGTTCTGTCCTTGTTTTGCTTTTCTGGAAAATCCGACAGTTGGTACTAAATTTTGGCCTTGATTTTTAGAAAATATACTTTAAAACGAATCCGTGGCCGCTTGAACGGATAAAAACGGACTTATAACTAAGAAGTTATGGATTTTACAAGTTTGTGACGAAATATATTATTTTTCAGAAATTTCAGCAACATGTTTTTAGTTTGTTGGTCAAAAACGAGCCTTAAGCTTCACAAATTATTTCGACTTCTCAAAAATATATTAGTTTACTTCAATACGAAGCTAAGGACATATTAAGCGTAGAAAAGCGGTTTGAAGCGACAAAGATATGCACTTTTTCTTAAACTTGCCGTAACTAATTTTCTGCACACAATTAGCCAAAAACCACCATCTTTAACCCTTATTATCTTTATGTTCGAGACCTTTTGGACGAAAACTCCTGAACTGAAACTTTTAGATATCGATACAAACTTTCCAAAACCGTCGATTTCGTTCTCTAACGATCAACGTGTACTGTTTTACGATTGTTTTTCCGGAGCCATTTTTGTAATTTCATGATTTTTCCGGCGACATTGTTTTGCGACGAAAAGTGGTAATTTCTCTAAAAATCATTATAAAACCATTGTAGGATGACATTTTGACGTAAAATCATGTAAAGTGATTTTTGATTGGTCAAAGGCGTCAAAAGAGTATTTTTCGACGTCAAGTAATATTTTCAAAACTCGTAAATGGTATAAATAACATATCAAGTGCATGCATAACATTACATTGCAACTCATGACATATCATATCATTGATAATAGGTCCCGGTTGACGCATCACATTAAACCTCGGTGTACTCACTTTTGCCATTATTCCAGTTTATCAAGTGAGTTTTCATAGCCCCGTTTTTACATGCTTTTGATTATTTCAAACCCACGGGGGAAAATACATTGCACTACATTTTTCTTTTATGCGATACCAAGTATGTTAAATTCATTACATTGCTTAAGTTACCTCATTTGCCAATTTGAAAGTCCCCATTTCTTGAACATGAACCGTTAATCTTTGAGGCGAGGATGAGTGGATAGATCTATCGAGGGTGAC
The DNA here is from genome assembly GCA_910596185.1 of Chrysanthemum makinoi. NCBI lineage: Eukaryota > Viridiplantae > Streptophyta > Magnoliopsida > Asterales > Asteraceae > Chrysanthemum > Chrysanthemum makinoi. The sequence goes on from OU343224.1 coordinate 272,924,627, forward strand.
GCCTCCATCCGGGTTGGTGAATCCCAACCAGGAAAGCGGATGCATTTCATTTGATTTCATTACGGGTTGTCGGCAAACATTCGTGGAGGGGCATACATAATTGATCAGTCTAGTTTCGGGGTCATGGGCTTAAGGCAGTTGTAACATTATTTTACTGACGTTGAGTTGTCATGCATGCTAGATACTTGTGTAGTCGTATAAAACATTTACATAAACCTATGATTTCTCACCAACATTATTGTTGACCGTTTTAAGCAATGTATTTTCAGTGGCTGAGGCATTATCATCATGACATGGTTTAGGGACCTACATTTTGAGTCGCGGCGTCGACTTACATTATGTACATTATGGCTCTTTATTTCAAAACATCGTTTGGATTTGTAACATATTTGTATTTCCTTAAACTTTGTAAACCTTTTGGGACCGATGTTGTACTCTGATTATGTTTTTATGAAATATCCAACGATGTGTTTTTAAAAGCGACACTTTAGGTCGTTCAATATAACTGTGATGTGGTGCTATGACAGTCAATGCCCCAGAATTCCATTCGCATTTGCAAAGCAGGTAAATTGGGGGTGTGATTGGTTGGTATCCGAGCTACTGATTATAGAGAACTAGGTTGCATCATTGACCCTAGACTATAGCTACATTATCATAGCATCTCATCATTTCATCATAGTACATATTCATGTTTATCATGCGGATTCACTTACACTTTATTGAGATTATTTACTTTTATTTCACATCGGTTGTCACAGACATGTCTTCAGATTCACATCCCATCACCATATCATCGGACTATAGCTCGGATGATGTCGATAACCCATCATGGATGATGTTGCATCACATTCCACTGGATCGTTATCTTCCATTGGATCTACTCGGTCTTTCCACCTATCATGATCGACACCTGAGGCCGAACCCTTCGAGGAGGCGAGGTTGCACCCACTCCTCACGTTAGCCCACTCACGATCCACCAGACACCACCCGGCACCATCATCACCATCTCCATCATATTTTCTTAGAGATCCTTTACCTACGACAGACTTGCCGCCCAAAACGCGTGCTCGTTTTGATATCCCTACACCATCTCTGAGCGAGCCACCGCTAGATTTGAGTTAGGCGAGAGTTCTAGAGGCGCCTGTCAACGGCCTTCTACCGAGGCATTAGGAGCCGTATTGATAGTCAGATCCAGTTGATAGTTTGACACGACGGTTGGGGGAGTTGTCGGTAGATAGGATTGAACCCATCGCTGAGGAGGTCGAGGGTTTGATATTAGGCAGGGTTTGTATTGACTTATCTCATCAGAGTATTCAGCATAGGCAGATAGAGGACGGGGAGAGTATTGCTTCTTTGCAGGTTCAGGTTGATGAGTTGAGGAGTTTGATGGATAGTTTGGTTACTCGAGGTTCGCGATCTTGAGACGGCCGGCGTGAGCACCATGAGGTGCCTTATGTAGACTTTTGTCATTGTATAGTTTTGACCATTAGTATCCTAGTCACAGGGTGTGTGGCGTAGTTTAAAGAACTTGTTGTATTTTGGTTGTTGTACAAACAAATGTATCAAGTATTGACTCTACTATGTAGGAATGGTTATTATTATCTATGATATCGGTCCATGTAGGCGAAATTTTCATGTATATTATCCACGTGTGTTGTGATTATATTTGTGATATTTCGTTATTGTTTCGTTGTGATTCCATTTATCTTTATGCATGATGTGGTTGTGGATATATTTGTATGATGGTTGTTTCTACTTACGAGTTCTCATGATTGTTTCATCTTGTGATTTTTGAAGAATTATGGGCTAAGAAAGTTACACCGGAAATGACCCAGCAGAAATTCAAAAGTTGGTGAATGATAGCATTGCTAATGCACTAAGAGTCGAAAGGGAAGCAGATGGCTGCTGCTTTGAAGCCGCTAGGCTAGCTACTGCTACTGGTAATGCCGGAGGATCTGGGTTAAGAAATGTTCGTACAAGGATTTCAAGAGTGGTGAACCCACTAAGTTTCGAGGTACCGGGGAGCTCTGCAATGGTACGATGGTTTGAGAAATTGGAATCGGTGTTTTGCTTTATGTATCCGGATGACAGTAAGGTCAAGTTACCACGAGCACATTACTCGATGGAGCGTTGTCATGGTGGAATTCATACGCTCAACCGATTGGAATGGAGAATGCTTTTAAGCTTACGTGGGAGGAATTTAAAGGCTTGGTGACTAAGAAGTTTTGTCCTCGAACGGAAATCAAAAAGTTGGAGACGGAGTTCTATGAATTGGTAACCATTGGGTATGATATCGACACTTACATTCGGAGATTCCAGGAATTAGCCACGTTATGCCCGTCGATGGTATCGGATAATGAAAAGTTGCTAGAGGCTTTTATTGGAGGACTTCCTGAGGTCATTCAAGGAGATGTGACATCTTTTGATCCACAGACAATTGAGGAAGCTATTCGAGTGACTCAGAAGTTGATGGCACAAGTGGTGAAGCGAGGTAAGTACACCACCACCAACCGAAGCAACAACAACAACCCCAACAACCGTTTCAACAACAATAACGAGAACTACAACAACAATAACAAGCGCAAGTGGGACACCAGGGGTAGGAATGCTACTCAACAACGCCAGAGGCAAGAGGTTGCTAAGGTTTATGTTGCGGGACGAAGAAGGAAAAGGATATCGGGGAGTTTTGCCGAAGTGTAACAGATGTTTGAGTCACCACAATTCGGGTCGATGTCCTGATCCGTGTGAAAATTGCAAGAAAGTTGGTCACCGTACTAGGGATTGCAAGGCACCACAAGTTACATGTTTTGGTTCGGGGAAGCTGGACACTACAAGAGGATTGTAAGAAAGGAAGAATCAAGCAAATCCGAATCAAGAAGGTTTGGCACGAGGAAGGGTTTACGTCATGGGAGGCGGAGAAGATAGGGAGGACCGAATGTCATAGCAGTGCGTTTCTTCTCAATAATCGTTACGCTTCAGATTTTTATTTGATTAGGTGCCGATAAAAGTTTTGTGTCCAATGCATTTGCACCTTTGCTCAACATTAAACCAACTACATTAGACACATCATACATTGTCGAATTAGCTAATGGTAGCGTAGTTAACACCAACACCATTGTTGCGTTGCACATTCAATTTTCTTAATCATCCCTTCAACATAGACCTCATGCCCGTAGAGCTTGGTAGTTTTGACGTCGTCATCGGCATGGATTGGTTATCTAAGCATCGCGCAAAGATCATTTGTGATGAGAAAGTTGTTCATCTTCCCTACAACGGCGAAACTTTGATTATTCGTGGGGAGCGAAGTGGAACTAGAATTAGTATCATATCGTGCATCAAAGCGGAGAAGTACATTAAGAAAGGTTGTCTTGCTTTCTTAGCTCATGTAACCTAGAAAAAGTCGGAGGAGAAGCGACTTGAAGATGTTCCTATTGTTCGTGAATTTTCTGAAGTATTTCCAGAGGATTTACCGGGACTTCCACCGGCACGTCAAGTAGAATTTCATATTGACTTAGTGCCGGGAGCTGCGCACCGATTCGCGAGCACCGTATCGTCTAGCACCATCCGAAATGCAAGAATTGTCTAATCAATTGCAAGAGCTTCTGGACAAAGGATTCATTAGGCGAGTTCCTCTTCTGGGGAGCACCGGTCTTGTTTGTGAAGAAGAAGGATGGATCCTTCCGAATGTGCATAGATTATAGAGAATTGAACAAGTTAACGGTGAAGAATCGTTACCCACTCCCCAGAATTGATGACTTGTTTGATCAGTTGCAAGGTTCTAGTATTTATTCCAAGATTGATCTTCGATCGGGTTATCATCGGCTTGAGTTCGGGAAGAGGATATTCCGAAAACAGCGTTTAGAACACGTTACGGTCATTACGAGTTTCAAGTGATGCCGTTTGGATTGACTAATGCACCTGCGGTATTCATGGATCTCATGAATAGAGTTTGTAAACTGTATTTGGACAAGTTTGTTATAGTGTTCATTGACGACATCTTGATCTACTCCAAGAACAAAGAAAAGAGCACGAAGAGCATTTAAGGATGATTTTAAGGCTACTCAAGAATGAGAAGTTGTATGCCAAGTTTTTGAAGTGTGATTTTTGGAACCACAAAGTGCAATTTCTTGGTCATGTCATTGATAGTCATGGACTACAAGTTGATCCTGCAAAGATTGAAGCCGTGAAAGATTGGGCTACTCCAACGAATCCTCTGAGAAATTCGACAATTTCTAGGACTAGCAGGATATTACCGAAGGTTCATCGAAGGTTTTTCGAAGATAGCGAGACCTTTGACCAAGTTGACACAGAAAAACAAGAAGTACAGTGGGGAAAGAAACAAGAAGTTGCTTTTCGGTTGTTGAAGCAAAAGCTTTGCGGTCGCCAATTTTGGCACTACCCGAAGGCATTGAGAACTTTGTTGTATATTGCGACGCTTCGCATAAAGGACTTGGGGCTGTTTTAATGCAAAATGAGAAGGTGATTGCGTATGCTTCTCGACAACTTAAGACTCATGAGAAGAACTACACAACTCATGATCTCGAGTTAGGAGCCGTAGTTTTCGCGCTCAAGATTTGGAAACACTACCTCTATGGTACAAAGTGCACAGTGTTTACCGACCACAAGAGTTTGCAATATATTCTTGATCCGAAGGAGCTTAATATGAGGCAACGTCGTTGGTTGGAGTTACTCAGCGACTATGATTGTGAAATCAAGTATCACCTGGGAAAAGCCAATGTTGTGGCTGATGCTCTTAGTCGGAAGAGAGGCCTAAACCTTTAAGAGTTCGTTCATTGGGAATGACGATTATTTCTCCTTTACCATCGAAAATCCATGAAGCACAAGTCGAAGCACTTAAGGAGGAAAATCGACCAAGTGAAAAGCTTTATGGTATGCCCGAAAGCGCAAATGGTTTTGTAAAGAGAGTAGATGGAGTACTATGTTTCAAGGATAGAATGTGGGTTCCATTGTATGGGAATCGAGAATTGATTATGCATGAGTCGCATAAGTCAAAGTATTCTATTCATCGAGGATCGGATAAGATGTATCAAGATCTTAAGAAACTTTATTGGTGGTCGAACATGAAAGCGGAGATTGCCACGTCGCGTTAGCAAATGCCTTACGCTCTAAGGTAAAAGTCGAATATCGAAGCCTTCAGGTTTACTCCAACAACCGGAAATTCCTCAATGGAAATGGGAAGCATACAATGGACTTTGTTCTGAAACTTCCTAAGACATCGGGAGGTTACGACGCTATTTGGGTAATTGTTGATCGCCTTACCAAGTCAGCCCATTTCATACCGATTATAGAGACTTATTCCATGGAGCAACTCACTAGACTTTATGTCAAGGAAATAGTCTCGAGGCACAGAGCACCAATTTCTATCATTTCCGACAGAGATAGTCGATTCACTTCAAACTTTTGGAATGCATTGCAAGATTCATTGAACCGATTAGAGATGAGCACAGCATATCACCCACAAACCGGCGGTCAAAGTGAAAGGACCATTCAAACGTTAGAAGACATGCTTAGGGCATGTGTTATTGATTTTGGCAATGGTTGGGCTAACCATTTGCCATTGATAAATTCTCATTTACAACAATAGTTATCACACCAGTATCAAGATGGCACCATTTGAGGCACTCTATGGTCGAAAGTGCCGTTCACCTATTTTTGTTGGGCGAGGTAGGAGGCGCAACTTCGGTCGAAAGTAGTGCGGAAACCACGGAAAAGATTGTTCAAATTCGTGATAGACTTCGAGCTGCAAGGAGTCGACGAGAAAAGTTATGCGGATGTTAGACGCAAGGATTTGGAATTTCAAGTGGGAGACAAAGTTATGTTGAAAGAATCGCCTTGGAAGGGCGTGAGTGCGTTTTAGGCGTGGGAAGTTAAACCCGAGATACATTGGACCATTCAAGATTTTGAGCCGAGTTGGTCCGATAGCTTATCGTCTTGATCTTCCATGAGAACTTAGTCATGTGCACAACCGCGTTTCCGCGTTTCAAACTTGAAGAAGTGTCTTTCGGACGAATCGCTTCGTTATTCCATTGGGCCGAAGTTATTTCGACGACAAACTCAATTTTGTGGAAGAACCTGTAGAAATCATGGACCGCGAGGTCAAGCGGTTGAAACAGAGTCGTATTCCTATTGTGAAAGTTCGTTGGAATTCTCGACGAGGTCCTGAGTTTACTTGGGAACGGGAAGACCGGATGCGACGCAAGTATCCTCATCTTTTCGCCGACACCGTTTGACCTAACAACGATTGAATCGGGGACTGAATTCCCTTTTGAATGGGCGAATGTGACAATCCGTACTTCGAGGTCATTTCTCGACACGATTCATGTCTCATTATTTCAACATTTTGAGTAAACTTGGTTTACTTGTTTCAAATTCGCGTAACCTTGGAGGTTTAGCGGCGAATTCATGATCATGACATCACGTATATTTCATATGGACTATAGATAGTCTACATTTCATTGACATCATGTGCATCTCATAAATTCATTCACGACATTTCATTTCATATTTTACACGTAATTTTTATGTTTAATAATTTTTATCGTGAGTTTTTATTTTTATACCTTTAAACCGTTACTTTCAAAAATGATCCCGAGGTATTTTAAACTTACATTTAGTTTATAAAAACTATATTTTTAGTTTTCCTAGTGTTTCAAATTTATTTGGTATTTTAATCGTTAAAGTTTTATTTATTACGTCGTTTTCTTAAAAATCTTACGATAATTATTTTATCACTCAATTTTCACGAGGAAAGTATTTTTACAATTTTTATCATCTCAATACAATCTATTTTGATTTACTAAAAACTTACTTTTACCAAAAAGTCCCAATTACCTACAATTCACTTACAATTTCTTTACAAAATTATACAAATAATATACAAATAACACAAGTTGCAAGATATAAAAAAAAAAAAAAATATCAATGGGTAGACAACCCTCCCCCAAAAACCGGCCAAGGGGGAGGGAGTGTCTTAATTATAGTATGGTTCATGTCTAAAAATTTTTACTTGCTACAAAAGTCTTACAACCTCAATTTATTATCACATACACCTCATTTTCTCAAAGTGTAAAACACAAAATCCTCTCTTCTTTGGCTCCTAAACCGGCCTCATCAAGAAATCCAAAGGGATCAAGAGATTTTGCAACTTCAAGTGTTATAACAACCTAGTTATATCCTTTTTATGGTTTTGAAATAAAAACCAAGGATATTTAAGTTTAATCCTTATTACCTACACCTCTTCACTATCACTTGTAAGCATGTTTTTATCATTTTCAAGTTTCCTTTTCATTTTCATATGTCTCTTTTCATTTTTGGAGCTTATATGCATGATATGTGATTTATACCATTTATTTCATGATTTTAGAGTATATATATACATATTGGTCATCCTATAATTATTCCCATGGTATTGGTTGGTCTTGATGGTGATTAGGAACCCATGACACCCTAAGAAGGTGTATGGTAGGATTAGATTAGTTTTGGAGTTGATTTGAAGGGATTAGAATAGGTTTTGTCCGAGTAAAACTATTTTCGATAAGTATATTTTGTGTTCTGTCCTTGTTTTGCTTTTCTGGAAAATCCGACAGTTGGTACTAAATTTTGGCCTTGATTTTTAGAAAATATACTTTAAAACGAATCCGTGGCCGCTTGAACGGATAAAAGCGGACTTATAACGAAGAAGTTATGGATTTTACAAGTTTGACGACGAAATATATTATTTTTCAGAAATTTCAGCAACATGTTTTTAGTTTGTTGGTCAAAAACGAGCCTTAAGCTTCACAAATTATTTCGACTTCTCAAAAATATATTAGTTTACTTCAATACGAAGCTAAGGACATATTAAGCGTAAGCGGATTTGAAGCGACAAAGATATGCACTTTTTCTTAAACTTGCCGTAACTAATTTTCTGCACTCAATTAGCCAAAAACCACCATCTTTAACCCTTATTATCTTTATGTTCGAGACCTTTTGGGCGAAAACTCTGAACTGAAACTTTTAGATATGGATACAAACTTTCCAAAACCGTCGATGTCGTTCTCTAACGATCGAGCGTGTACTGTTTTACGATTGTTTTCCGAAGCCATTTTGGCAATTTCATGATTTTTCCGACGACATTGTTTTGCGACGAAAAGTGGTAATTTCTCTAAAAATCATTTTAAAACCATTGTAGGATGACATTTTGACGTATAAACATGTAAAGTGATTTTTGATTGGTCAAGGCGTCAAAAGTGTATTTTTCGACGTCGAGTGATATTTTCAAAACTCGTAAATGGTATAAATAACATATCAAGTGCATGCATAACATTACATTGCAATTCATGACATATCATTTCATTGATAATAGGTCGGTTGACGCATACATTAAACCTCGGTGTACTCACTTTTGCCGCTATTCCAGTTTATCCAAGTGAGTTTTCATAGCCCCGTTTTACATGCTTTTGATTATTTCAAACCCACGGGGGAAAATACATTGCACTACATTTTTCTTTGTACGATACCAAGTATGTTAAATTCATTACATTGCTTAAGTTACCTCATTTGCCAATTTGAAAGTCCCCATTTCCTGAACATGAACCGTTAATCATTGAAGCGAGGATGAGTGGATAGATCTATCGAGGGTGACGCCTCCATCCGGGTTGGTGAATCCCAACCAGGAAAGCGGATGCATTTCATTTGATTTCATTACGGAGTTGTGCGGCAAACATTCGTGGAGGGGCATACATAATTGAGTCTAGTTTTAGGGGTCATGGGCTTAAGGCAATTGTAACATTATTTTTTGTGAGGATTGTCATGCATGCTAGATACTTGTGTAGTCGTATAAAACATTTACATAAACCTATGATTTCTCACCAACATTATTGTTGACCGTTTTTAGCAATGTATTTTCGGGTAACTGAGGCATTATCATCATGACATGGTTTAGGGACCTATATTTTAGTCATGGCGTCGAAGCTTACATTATGTACATTATGGCTCTTTATTTCAAAACATCGTTTGGATTTGTAACATATTTGTATTTCCTTAAACTTGTTAAACCTTTTGGGACCGATGTTGTACTCTGATTATGTTTTTACGAAATATCCAACGATGTGTTTTAAAAGCGACACTTTAGGTAGTTCAATATAAGCTGTGATGTGGTGCTATGACAGTCGTCTTGAGATTCCATTCCATTCGGTGCCAAAGCAATTAAATTGGGGGTGTGACACACAAGACTTCATCATGTCTTGATAGAGATGGTGTATAGGTTAGACAATTTTGACCACGGTACAAATGATTTCTCGACTTAATAATTCCACACCATCAGGATTCGTGACAAAGCAAGTATGTTTTCTAAAGGCCACCTCTGATCTGAATCCTGGGAATTGACCAGCGAACAAGTTATTACCAAGCCTTCACATAATATACCGGAGATTACACTTTTGCCAACTACATAATCATGCCATAACCCATAGTACTCCCCAAGTGGTGGATTCCGAATCTAGGTCAGGTGATTTACTCACGAAGTTCATGAGCGCGACCGTCTCCGGTCATATGCTTGGAGCGGCTTGAGTCCGGAGTACCACCCGAGCGATTTGAGCGATCTGCGGTTGGTACGATTAAGAATGGATAGCGGATAATGGGATCTACGTAAGAATGGGTTCCACTTGGTTAGTGATAGTGATTGGAACACCCACACTAGAAGTAGAAACAATGGAATCATTAGAAATAGATCTTGAGTGCTAGTGTCCATATTTGACCTATTCAAAGTATGTTCACTTCTTAAAGGAATAGTTCTACCAGTAGGCATCCATTTTCTAGAAGGGCATTGACTTATCAGTTGAGAAGCGGCGATTAACCTTATGGCCAAAAGGTATCCATGATAACTATCTTGCTAAATGTTTCTTCTGTGGGTTTCCATTGTTTTTCTAACTTTCTTTCGCTTTTGCCTTTTAGCCTTCTTAGCTTGATTTTTAACATTCAATTTTAGCGGGCATTTGACAACATTAGACAAAGCATTCACACCATATTCATGATTAGCAGGAATTCAAAGCGAGACATCATTACATGGTTTGCAAATAGTATCGAATTGAATTAATTCTGATGCGCCTATGGCTAATACTAGAATCAACACGATTCGTTTTATTCAACTCAAACTTAAAGTTCTAGGTTGGTCTCACTCTCTTCCATGCACATTCTTAGTTTTGCGAGGTCCTATCTTGCTTGGTATTGCACGGAGGCTTTGACCCGCTTGCTTTAATGTCATGATTACTCTGTAGGAATTATAGGAACATTAGTTGGTTGATCTACTTTTGCATTCTGAACTAGATAATGTGAGGGGATACGATTTGACACATTAGTGTTTACTTTCTTAAAAGCTGGGCATAGAATGGATTTAAATGCATGGAACTAGGCATAGAACAAGGCATCCGCGACTTTTCCTTTAGCACCTAGGATTTAGGACATGTTGCAATTAAACATCTAGCGTCTTGAGATCGTTTGGCCTGAATGCAAGCAAACCTAATTTCTCTATCAAGAGGTTAATTAATGAAATCCTCTTCACAATCTCGAGGAACATTCTGGAGGCTATCCAAGGTGAGCTGTGGATTATGAAACACCAATTTGTTATTCCTAAGATGAGGAGGAATGTATTTAACGATCCTGTGATGTATTTCTTGGTCGGAGGATGACTTTGATGCAACATTCTCGTATTAAAACAAGTGGCGGTTTCCCATTTCACTGACTCTCGATTCTCAATTTCCTTTTGTAAAGACGTTATTTTTTCGTTGTTTTGGTCACGAGTTACTTTCATTGAATCATATAACTCTTTAAAGTGTCGTTTAACTTTTTCATTTTCTTCTAGAAAACTCTCGGTTTCCTTTTGTAAGGCATTAACTAAGTTTTGAAGATGAAAAGTTTGAGAATCTTCCGAATCTAAAGGAGGAGGCATTTGGGATCAGTCACATTGTTCTTTTCACCTTTAATGAGAATTTGGGATTTCAACTTTACGATCGTGTTACAATGAGCTCGAATCTGTTCATCGATTGCTAATTTCAAAAAGCGCATCAAATTTGAACATCCAAGGATGTCTTGATATTTGAGGTTTAAACATTTTCTTTCAGATGTTGATATTTTAATTGCAAAGCAAGATGCTCAACTTCAATTTAAGCTGTTTTACCAGGTTATCATGATCATTCTGTTCAACTTTATCATGCAGTTTAGAGTTAGTTTTTTCAAGCTCAATGACACGATCATGGGAGACTTTCAGAGCAGCAGATAATTCATGAAATTGAGAAGCATTAATGGAACAATTTGTAGCAGTGTAAAACACATCTTGAGCAATACATTCTGAAATAAGATTCTCATTCAAGGTATGCAAGTTCTTCCTCTCAATCTCATTATATTTTAATTCTCGCTCATATTTACTAACCTCAACTATCATTGCATCAAATTCCTTTTCCATTTCTTTAATATCTAAGTCCATCCCTTTTTAAGACTCTCAAATTGATCTTTTAATTGTTTGAAAGGCATGACCTCATTAAATAGCATTCTTTAGTTGCTCAAAACCCTTTCCCTTTAGTTATCCCGTGGGTGTGATCCTTTTCTTACAAGTTTTCTCAAAATCAACAAATAATTGAAAGATAACATATTGACCGATTAGGGTCTTGCTTTTAGTAGCAATAGTTCTGGAACTAGATGCATTGGTGTATTTGGAGGATACGATCGTGAGCATTTTCTAAAGGGGGTTTGTTCTAACAAAAGATTCTACGCTTTTACTTATCTAAATCCTTTTTCGAACACTTGTTAGGGAGTTAACAGATTTGAGACTTAAACTTGTTCAAGGAAATCTAGTTTTCCTTCTTGTAATCATGGGGTTTGATCGTTATGTTATTCTTTTTAACATTAGGGATCTTCTAGCTTCTATTCATTTTCTCCTTAGATGCATCATCTAATTTTTCTATCTTCCTCATTGCACTCAAGCATAACTAGGTTTCTATCTAGGTTTAAGAATCTCATTTCCATCATAGATCACCTTACTATAGCACTCTAGCCTTTTAATGACCTCTAGATTTGGTTCCTCAACGAGAATGCTATGCTTATAAACTTAGAAACTCTATGCTTAGTGATCAAGTGGCAGTCTGAATGGTATTTCCTTGTACGTACAACTTATTTTCAAGCTTGTTTTTCAAAGTTTTTAAATTGGAAAAATCATTCAAAAGTTTTGATTCCTTAGCATTGAATTCTTGCTTAAGCATTTTAACATTTTCTTGAAGTTCTTGTTTTGCTTAGCGGTTTAAGCTTTCTTGTAAAGGAGTTTAACTCTTGTTTAAGACTTCTTCTCTAAAATTACTTTTTCTAATAAGCGTCGCATTTGGTCATCCATTTCACGCTCACGGGTGGTTAATTCAAACTTAGCTCGTTTTTCATAAATAGCAACACGTTCTTTATAGGCATTAAGTTGAATATAACAAGAATCATCGGGGGCACATGCGATTGTATTCATCAAAAAGCATAGTCATCATTGACGCATAGATACATCACTTGGTACTACCTCACTTTCACTTTGTTTCACATATTGATCATATGGGACAACATTATTATTACCCTTATTTTCAATATCGACTCAACAATTACGGTTGATTGTACTTAGTCTTGTATCTTTTGCTCATCAACTCATCATTATAGTTTTAGTACCTCGGTATTTTGTCTTTGGATGGACGGCTTGTGGTGATGAAGAGACTTTAGGAGGACCATTGGAGAAATTCTAGCCATGAAATGAGTGCGTGTGATAGGTTCATCATCAGCGTCGAGTCGTATGCATCACAATGAAGCAGAAGGCATTACGATGATTGTGGCGATCTCTGAATTGGTTGCTCATCCATGCATCATATGTCTTGGCATTTCCCTCGGCAAAACAACAACTCCTCTTCATCCAAAGCTGCACCATTATCCTGAGCTTGCACAAGCAACATCTTATCCTGAAGTACTCATTACGAGGCGTTTTGGCGATGTGAAGTTCCTTGCAATATGTCCCTCACCACCACAGTTGTAACACTTGATCGGCTTTGCTTGTCCCTGATTTCCATTCCTACCCTATTCTTATTTGCAGCATAACCTCTACCAACTCCACCTCTCCTTGTTCATCTTGCCTTTTCTTGACTGGTTGTACCATAACCTTCCCATTTCGGCGGTGGCTTGATTGTGTGGATTAGATGTTGTTACGAGGTTGTTGTTGGTGTGTGGGAGAGAGTTCATGTTTTGACTAATCATGAGAGCTAGTTGATTAATGAAGTTTCCCCTGTTTGCATCGGCATCGGCTTGTTTGAACCTTGGATTGGGAATGAGTTTGTGATTACCATTACCCATGGGTATAACTTGAGATGCTTTGGTGGTAATTACAATGTTTAAGTAAATGAGTTGAATCATTTGATGAGCTTGTCTCTCCCCGGTTGGTTTTGAACTGATCAAGAATCCTTTTTTCAAACATAGCATGTCTCTCATTCAGAAGAAGGAAGGCATAGAGTTGCTCATAGTTTGTATTCTTCAATCCTTTGGTTAGCTTCACAGAGGTGACAAACTTGTGCCATTAGGGATTCATGTTGTTCACAAACTTTGAGTTCATCTGAATGTTTGGCATAGTCCCAAGAGACAAGTAGTGGAGAATCCACTAAATTATGCTTGTTTGGCTACCGTAGTGGAGAATCACTAAGTGTCTTTGTTGTCAGCTTGTCTAAAAGAGACAAATTAAGCTAGTACCAGAAAAATTAAGCTACGAAACTCTACAACTACATACCTTTCTTGAAGCAAGTCACTTAGCATGAAATCACTTTCGAGAGCCAAGTCGCTACGAGAAAAAATTTAAAAACACACTTTTTAATCCAAAACAAGCTCAACTCTGAGTGATTCTAGCTTACCAAATCAAAACCCAAGCACATACAATGATCCTAAACACAAAACTACACCCAAAATTCAAACTTTAACACTAGAAATGGAACAAATGATGCAAAAACCACTAAAATTTTCAAACTCAAAACCATCTAAAAGCCACTAGAAATCAAGGATATGTAAGAGATAGTCAACCATGACTCTTGATACCATTTAACATATTGGATTTCACATACACATCAAACCAAAATAAAGAGTAGGGTATAAGATGAGTTTTAGAAAGTTAGAGGTTTGGGAACTTTAGTGAGAGAAAATAAAAATCTTATTATGAGCTCCAACTCTGCCTTAGGAGGTAAAAGAGTATTTATAGTCATTACATAAAACACCACCTGACGAGCTGTGGATCAGGCATACAGTGGGTAAAAACCCGTCCGTCCTCCACGGTGTTACTAAACTAAATACTACATAATATTAAATAACTACATCTACGAGCTTTCTAACGATTACATATTGTCACACCCCCAAATTACCTGTTTTGCAGCGGAATGGAATTCCTGGGGATTGACTGTCATAGCATCACAATCACAGTTATATTGAATGACCTAAAGTGTCGTTTTAGAAACACATCATTTGATATTTATATAAAACATACAGAGTTACAAGATAGGTCCCAAAAGTTGATAAAGTTTGCGGAAAATAAGTTTATTACAAGTCCAAACGATGTTTTGAAAATTCCATAATGTACAATGATTATGTGTCGGCCTTGGCGACACTATGAGGGTTCCTTATTAGTGCCATGATGCGAATGTCTAGTTACTGAAATACATTGCTAAACGGTCAACAATAATGTTGGTGAGAAATCATAGGTTTATGAAAAATAATTTATACGACCACACAAGTATAGACCATATATGACAAACATGCCACATAAAAATGATACAATTGCTATAAGTCCATGGCACCGAAACTAGACTGATTCGGATGTTAAGCCCCAGAGTGTTTGCCAAACAACTCAAATAATGATATTAAATGAAATGCATCCGTTTAACCAGTTGGAATCCACCAACCGGATGGAGGAGTCACCCTCGATAGATCTATCCACTCACCCTCGCTTCTATGAAATTAACGGTTCATGTTATATAATGGGGACATTCAATTGGCATGAGGTAACTTAAGCAATGTAATGAATTTGATATACTTGGTATCGTAATAAAAATGATGTGCAATGTATTCTCCCCCGTGGGTTTGAAAATAAGTATAAACGTATACAACGGGGCTATGAAAACTCACTTGATGAATTGATGTGATGACAAAAGTGTGTACACCGAAATGTAGCGTGAATCTCAAAACTTGACCTATTATGAATGATATGATACGTAATAAGTTATGATGTAATGTTATGCATGCAATTCGGATGATATCTATACCACTTATGAATTTTTGAAAATAATACTTTTCGTCGAAAAATAATCTTTTAACGTCTTGACCATTTTTAAATTACTCCACATGTTTTTACGTTGAAATGATATCCGACGATAATCATTTAGTGATTTATTAAGAAATTATAACTTTTCGTCGTAAAATAATGTCGTTGAAATATTCATGAAAGTGACAAAACGGCCTCTAAAAGCTAGTCGTAAAATAATGCACATCGAGTATTAGGAAACGTACTCAATGGTTTTGGTAAGTTTGTATCATTATCTCAAAGTTTTAGTACATGAGTTTCCATCCTAGAAGTCTCGAACATAAAGATAAATATAGGTTAAGTATGGTACTTATGTCCCAAAATATTGTTTAAGGATGGTTTTCGGCAAATGTTTGAGTAGCCATAATTAATTCAATACAACTCCGCTAAACAAACGGTCGGACATTTTGGAAAATATACTTGGCAAACTTACTTTTACTAGAAGACATTACTTTATAAAAAGTTCTACTTCAATGTTAAAAACGTCCTCCAACTTGTTTCCGTAAT
>OU343224.1:272940582-273072017 GCA_910596185.1 Chrysanthemum makinoi
GGATTACATATTTTCCTCCTCTTGATGACCTAACTCTTGATCATATTGACATACGACTTTAGGACTATATATTTGGATATGCTCAACAGGTTTATCTATTTGCTGGTTGACATCACCTACAACATATTTAGTTTGACAGACCTTTCTGAGATGAAAATGGGGTTAGTTTGTGGTATCTGACTAGATTGTACCAAAGTATTGACTTCCAAAGGTTGATGTGTAACCTGACATAAATCCTCTACCACATACTTATTTACAATGTTTTCTGATAACAATTTGTTTGAGCAATAGGGAACAATAGCAAGATGTCATGACCCGCCTACTCGAATAGATCATTTTCAAGTATGATCGGGATTCCGGATTATTCTACACTTCTCTTGGGAGGTCTTGGATAAGCTTGGAAGAGTTTAGAAGCCCATGGAAGATTATGGATAATCTTGGAAGCTTTTGGAATATGTTAGAATAAGTTGGAAGCTCTAAAACTTACTAGAAGCTTATGGAAATCCTAGAAGCTAGAAGCTTCCATGAACCTTGTAGAATGATGTACATAGTAGTATAAATAGGTGTTGCCTAATTTGTAGAATCCATCCAAGAAAGTTCACTTATAAAGCTCTCTTGTAAAATTTCTCTAAGTAATAATACAAAGTGCTCATTTAAATTCCACTTGTTCCATTCTTTGAAGCTTACTTTCGCTGCATATATCGTTGAGTGTTCGAGTAAGGCTGAGCTTAGTCGAGACTAAGTGCCGCACGGAAGACCTTGTAGAGACAGGTCTATAACAAGTGGTATCAGAGCCAGGTTGATTTAAGGCGATGGCAAGCGAGACCGATAAGATATGTGCTAGTGGGAGTGCGATCATTGACGAGAGGCAAGGTCGCGATGATAAACGTCAAGACCCGAAGAAGAGAGGTGCGTCTAAGGACGTTATGTCGAGCTTTGAAAAGAGATTAACATGTGTTGAGATATTCGTGTCAGAGTTGAAGACCCAAGTTGAGGGCTTGGAAGGTCTAGACACCAAGTTCACAACCATGAAGGATGAGTTTAGGGTCATCCTCTATAGTCTTAGCGGTGACTTTAAGTGTGAGATCGATGGTTTAAAAGAGTTGTTCTTGGGTAAGATATCCGGCATTGAGAAGACCATCGAAGACTTGCAAGCCGATGTAGTGCTATACAAGTGATCCATGGCTAACGGAGGTGGCAACGTTGGTAATAATGCTCCTAAGATTGATGTTCCAAAACCATCACCGTTAGGTAGGAAGCGAAAGCTAGGGCGGTTGATGACTTATGGGGAGATGGAGCAATACTTGGAGGGTGTCAACATTACGGATGATGACACCAAGATCAAGATGGCGACCCGATACTTGAAGGATACCGCGGGGTTATGGTGGAGACGTCGATATGGAGATATCGAGCGAGGTACGTGTACTCTCGATACTTGGGCTGATTTTGTTTTTGAATGATAAGGATTTAAAACGTACGCTTTTAGGGGGTTATTTAAGCCCTTAATCGACCACTTTTATATCCGTTACTGCTTAATTTCATTCTTTTTCACTTTTAGGTCTCTTGGAAGCAAAATGCGGGAATGAAGCACATTTGGACGAAAAGGAGCGAATACATGAAGAAAATGGCAAAGTCAAGATCGAAGCCACTCGAACTAAGCCCGAACTTTGTTGGCGTCCCAAACAAAGGGCGACGCCGTCCCTTTATAAAGACTTGATCAAAACATGCACCAGGCGGCTCGGTGGAATTTTGTCGAACAACTGGCGGCGTCACGTTGTGAAAGAAGAAGGCGTCACTCGGACTTTTCATCTCAGGCGGCCCAGAGATCGAGAATCAAGACGGCGTCCCAAGCGAAGAATGGCGTCACAACTCTAAGGTGAGGTCGTCCCATCGATGACTTGGCCAAGACGAAAACCTAATAATGGCGTGGTACGGCGTCCCATCAAAGGTGCGGCCGTCGCAAGTGTAAATATATATATAGAATTCGATTTTTCTGCATTTAGAGAGGTAGACTTTTGGAGTAAAAACCCTAATTCATTTGTAGTATGATTTGGACAGTATCTTAGGGTCCAAAACCCTATTTTACACATCGAGATAAGTATTTTAATCCAAAGTATCATTATGTCTTCAATTGATTGTGTGTATGCTTGCTTGTTTACCATGTCTAGCTAAATTTCTTATGTGTTTGCTTAGATCTATGAAACCTAGTTATTAATTATTGTTAGGTTGTTTCTTATCTTAATTGTAAATTGGCTAAGGAGTGCAACTAGGCATCAATCGTTGTGTTTAATGCTTGAGTATGCTTTGTGAGACTGAGGCTTATGAATGAAATAGCTTAAAGGCTTGCGGATTTTGTATGCTAAACCCGAAGGATAACCTCAAAGAAATAGGGAGTATGCATGCCCTATGACCTTAGGATACAATGCGTTAAGATAAGGTGTGACAATTCAGCCGACCAATAAAAGATAACTAGGGAGTAATAGTATCTAGGTAAACACATTTTTATCATCATACGAGCACACGTCAAATAGACATAGCTACCCGTAGTATTAGATAATTAGATAAGTAGAAGTAATCGGTAGAAAATACCACCTCCCAAATCAATTTCCCCGAGATATTTACCTTAGCTTTCTAAAAAACCAATAAAAAGATAAAAAAAAAAAAAAAAAAAAAAGAATCACCCTCAACCCCCACCTTCTCGTAATATATTTCTTGCTAGCATTCCTATTTCCCTAGAGAACGATATCAATCCCTGAGGCTTACCCAATACCACACTACAACGATTAGGTTCACTATCTAGGAGGTTGAAAAACTTGCTCGAAGAAAAGGAAGATTCCTTTGACCCTGAACGCGCTTCGTACGCGCATAAAGTTTTTGGCGCCCATTGCCGGGGAATAGATATTATTTAGGCTTGATTTCTATTTCTTCTAGGTCTACTCACAAGATTCCTATCAAGTGAGATTTTTTCTTTTTATTAGCTTCCTTGTAGTCTATCCCCCTTCTTTGTGCCTTTGTTTGTAAAACTTGTCCATTGACTCTTCCATTCACCATTATGGAGAACGTGAATCCACTATATCCGCGATTAGGTTTTTTCATGAAAAAATATAATATTACTAAGGCGGATTATTCAAGATGGTGGGAAGAAGTAAAGAGAACGGGATCTGTTATATGCCCCATTGAGTACCTTGGGAAAAGTAACCAAGTCCATAAACCTTTTGAGGGTTTCACCGTAGGAGTTCCATCAAGCCCACAAAACACCTCATCTAGTGAAACCTATGCATCGTTTGAGCCTTCACCTAGGATAGACTCTCGTGAACAACCTCCATGTTTCGAAACTATTTTTAGTGAGGCCCTTAGGAAAACTGACCAAATGTGTCAAAATATTGTGGAAAGCAACCAAGCCTTAAACCATAAGTTGGATCAATTACTAGGTTTGGTTTCATCACTACCTAAGGAAACAATTCAGAAGGATTTAGCCGAACATGAGCACATTGAACAAAAAGGCTTAGTTTTTAAGATCAATGACTTTGAATCTCAAGAAAATGAACCCTCTAGGCAAATGGAACATAGTGATCAATTTATTGAGGAAGATTCCTATGAATCGGACTTAGAATTTGAAATGGCTAGAGAAGGATTTGAGATACTTAGGAACAAGTTTGGGTTAAATTCCACCAAAACACATGACGAGTGATGCAGGTTTTACTGACCAGGTTTAATATTCATAAAATCTCGTTATACCTATGGTCTACCCTAGTGCACTAACGGGCAGTGTGCCCGGTCGTGTGTAGTGTAGTAATCGGTAAAGCCGAGGTCGTCCCAAGAGCTATGTGTGTTGGATTATTACTAAGTCTAGGTGTCACAGATTTATAATGGTTTCGATAGGGAATTAATTAATTAAACTACTAAAGAAGAATAAAGCAAATAAAAGCAAATAAATGGTAAAGGGTAAATCAATAGAGGAGAGTGGTGCTAACCTAGTTAATCCTCCTAGCTAGTTATGTCTATGTCTACTTACTTCCAATTACTTCAGGTGGGGTCAAAGTCGAGAGACAACATTTGGTCAATTCGCCCTAACCTATCACAAGAGATGCCACCACAGGAGAAGTCGGTGTCCTCATAAGTCTGTTGTTCACGGTCCCCAAGCCAAGTCATTAAGTACCGCTACATGCTAGATTTATAATAGTGAGTGCCCGGGCGTTAGGAACTTAGACACTCACCCCCCAATTCTTAAGTTCATCAAACATTAGGGTGTCGGTTGGTCAAATCGTAAAAGTAGAAAGGGTCGTCAGTTGGTCATATCTTACCCTTCCCGTCTCAGTCGCTCACCTAGGGTCAGTTGGTCATATCTCCTAGGCAATTGGCCTCTACCGCCATTCAAAACTAGAACCAAGGGTGGCTACCAATAAACTATGCATGCATACACTTAGAAATAATTGTATGCGGAGTAAAGTAAACGCAAACAAAACAATTAAGGAATCATAACTAGGCTAGCACCCAAAGGTGCTTAGCCGCTCATATTAATCATACAAACCAATTCAATATTCAAAGGTACGAAATACATGAATTGAAAGTAAAGAAATATAAAATGCTAATGCTTATCGTAGGGGAGTGATTTCTCCCTTGGAGATAGCTCTGTATGCTCCTCTAGACATGCCTTGAGCTTTTTCCCACATTCTCTGGTTGTTGTGTGTGGAATGGGATGATTAGAAATGCTGGAATCCGTGGGGTATTTAAAGGCCAGATCTGGGTTACGGCGTAACTATAACAAGAGTTACGCCGTAACTTTCAACTCCTTCGTATTTTGCACTAGATCTGACAGTTACGGCGTACATAATAAGTGGTTACGCCGTAGTCTTCAATAAACTTGGTTAAGCCGTAGTTGATGTAATAGTTACGGCGTAAATATCATCGGCGTGGAACCTCATTTGACCTAATATAGTTACGTCGTAGCCTTTGGGAAGAGTTACGCGTAACCTTACGATAATTTGGTTTTCACGAGTCACGCAATAATGGTTGCGTAATGTGAGAGACGAGTTACGCCGTAAGTTCTTCAAAATCAGCATACTATGATAATTCTTTAGATAATTCTCCAATTCCGCGTCTCTTTAGCTCCAATGCTCGTAATTTACCTGAAAGTGGAAAACAATGGAAAACAAGCGTAAATCCATATAAATGATATAAATTACAAGCATTATCAGGGGAAATTGACACTTAATATTCAGGACTATTTGATGTTATCAATGAGCATATAGGTGATCTTGATGTAATTGAGGATAAGGTGAAAAGTCTTGACCCACAAGGTATCCCACAAGTCCCACCATCATTTAAGGCATACACACCGCACGTGACTTACCCAGAAGTAGTAGAAGAGACTTTAGGAATCCCGAGGGAGGTAGAGCCTTTGAACCAAAAACAACTAGAGGATATAGGTTTGAATACTTGTAGTCACAACCTTACTCTTAGTTCTAGGGAATTTCCTAGTGTTGATGAACCGGAACCTCAATATTTATACAATTTTCCATCCTTAGATATACATCTAGGAGAAAAAAGAGGAACCGACCCACCCGTCAACCCATTTAGTCCGGGTAGTTTTAGGATGAAGGAAGCCATTCAGACACCCCCTTCACCTCACGTGGAAAATTTCCACCCTATGGGTGTGTATCGCTACTATCACCCACACTTAAGCTTAAGTGTAGGGAAAACTTCCCCTTTATCCGTTAAATAAGGGTAGAGTCAAGCTCGTGACTCGAACAACAACAAGCGCTTCTTGGGAGGCAACCCATGTTTATTTGTTTGAATGTTTCTTTTTAATTCTTATTTGTGTGTTTATATATCTTTTTCATTGTTGTTTATTCTCATGTTAGACTTTGTGAAAATGCTTTATTTTATTTTTAACCTCGTCTTAATTACATATAAATGTATTTTACAAAAGATAAGTGTAGGGAAGATCAAATATGTTTTTAAGAACATGAACATGAGATTAACGATAATTGAAATTGATATATTTGTGTGTTTGTTAGAGTCAAATGCTTGTATCGAGTCATAATGGATGCTTTGTAGGAATTTTCTAGGTTTTAATGAGGTAATTTTTCCAGAATGTTTCCAGAAAACGTTCCAGACCCTTTCTGTCAGGACAACATGACGGCCTCAGAATTAAAACCCGACGGCGTCAGGCAATGTGGAAACAGATTCTCTATTTCGTTTTCTGTCTAACTTGTGATTTTTGGAAACTTCCAATCCTTAAATTTCCAGAAAAAACTGTAAACATCCATTCCACAAGCATTATATCTTATTTGCTTTGTTTCTAAGTATGGAATTACATCTTGTTGTGATTTATCTTTGTTCGGTTTGATGCTTTGGGTTGTCGTTTTCTTATGAGTGTGCAAGTTATTTTGAACAAGAAGAAGAAACACACATTGGATGAAGCTTATTACTCATGCATTCTTCTTGGAAGAGGATTTAACCGCAACTTCACACCATCCTACCGAGCTAATCAGGGGAGTACTAATTTCTTTTCCTTACTTACCTTCCTTTATCATAACTTTGATGCTTTCGGGGTACATTAAGGACAATGTTCAATTTAAGTGTAGGGAGGGAGAATAAAATGGGAACTTATAAACTATTCACTCACTGATCATCATTTGTCCTTGGTAATTTGTGTAATAAACTATGAGAAATATTAGTTAGAAATTTTAGCGCCAAATTTAAAAAAATTTATGACATTCTGAGCTAAACTTTAGTCTTAATAAAGCGTCTCATGGATAGAAATTATATGACTAGCACAAAAACCGTTTACCACTCAAATTCCACCCCAAAAATATGAGGTTCGCCCCTAGATCTTTAGGAATAAAGGCATTCACCTTTAATGCTTAGAGAGTGTACCGGTAGTATAATAGATTCCATAACTTGTTTTGTGATGCATTCCGAGATCGCTAGTGAGACTACACTTGTGTAGTTAGGAATTACTAAGTGATAAGAAGCATTAGGATAACCCTTGTTTGAAACCCGTATTATAATTATTTCTTCCACATCGGTTGAGTAATTACCCCACACCCTTGCGATGTACTCATCTTTAGTACACGATGCCCCTAGTTAACCCCTCAGAGCCTATCCTTTTCGCGGTTCTCGTGATATTTTGGTTTTCCGGAATATCAATTAAGAGCATTGTTTACAATACACCCCCAAATGTACACCCAAATCGCCTTAGCCTACCTTGTATGCACTCACCTTTAGTGCATTATTGTTATCATTACTAAACTCTTAGTTCAAATATCTAGTTACTTGCATGGTTGCTAAGTCGAGTCATATCTTTTGTACACAGTTTTGGGATGATTGAGACTCAATGGTAAAAGTAATATTTTATGGAGTAACGGGAAAGAACGTTAAATTCAAATTCCCTTTGTCTATATAATTAAATACTCCAAGTGTTTTGATCTTTTCAAATCGGGTCAATTAGTGTTAGAGAAATAAAAACTCAAGTGTAGGGATGCTCCTATAAATCCCTTATATTTTGAAGTTATCGTAGAGGATGGTAGAGTAAAAATGTATGCAAAGAAAAAAAAAAAATCAAAAAAAGAGTGTTAAAAAAATGATGAAGAAAAACATACGGGATACCATCCTACATCTATCTTTATGTTTATGTCTTTAAATTTATGTATGTTTGTTTCAAGTTATCTAGAGTTAGTGAGTCGAGTCTTGGCAACGCCACACTCTTCATGCTTGTAATATAAGATTTTTGACTTGCCACCACTAAATATCGTCTATCCAACAAAACCCTTTGTTTCCCTACCGTAAGCCTAACATTACAACCCTTCCAAAGACCTCTTAGATAGTTGTTCCTAGGTGCTTACGCCAAAGCGTGGAGGTATGATCTAGTCTTAAGCCTATGGTAATCTATGTACTATGCCAGATAATGAGTGTTTATCCTCTATTTCCATTTATTATATTTCATATAAACTCGAGAGATGAGAGAATCCAAACACCCCTTGTGAGGTGCTAGTGTATAATTTCCATGCTTGTTATGACTATTAGGTACTTTTACTTGTTATGAATTATTCTAAACCTATGCTTCATGCCCCCTAACTTATAAATTGATTGGCCAAAAGCACATTTGCTTGAGGACAAGCAAATACCAAGTGTAGGGATATTTGATAAGGATTTAAAACGTACGCTTTTAGAGGGTCATTTAAGCCCTTAATCGACCACTTTTATATCAGTTACTGCTTAATTTAGTTCCTTTTCACTTTTTAGGTCTCTTGGAAGCAAAATGCCGGAATGAAGCACATTTCGACGAAAAGGAGCGAATACATGAAGAAAATGGCAAAGTCAAGATCGAAGCCACTCAAGCTGCTCAAACTGAACCTGACGGCGTCCCAAACAAAGGGCGACGCCGTCCCTTTATAAAGACTTGATCAAAACATGCACGGACGGCTCGAGTGGAATTTTTGTTCGTATAACCTGATGGCGTCACGTTTTGAAGAAGAAGGGCATCACTCAGACTTTTCATCTTAGACGGCCCAAATCCAGAATCAATACGACTTCCTAACTGAAGAATGACAGCGTCACAACTCTAAGGCGACGCTGTCCCATCGATGACTTGGCCAAAACGAAAACCCTAATGGCGACGTGGCGTCCCATCCAAAAGGTGACGCCATCGCAAGTGTAAATCTATATATAGAATTCGATTTTTCTGCATTTAAATAGGTAGACTTTTGGAGTAAAAATGTAACATATTGGTTTTCACAAACACATAATCAAACACACATAAGGGTCGAATGAGATTAGGTTTTAGAGAGAGAAAGTGAAGAGGGTTAGGAACTTTAGTGAGACAAAGAAAAATGTATATTGAAAGCTCCAACCCTTTGCCTTGCTAGGCAAAGGGTAAATATAGGTTCTTACATGAAACGCCTCTTATGGGCTGTAGATCAGGCATACATTTGGTAGAGACTCGTCCGTCCTCCACGGTGTTACAAAACTAACTACTAACTATCACTAAATGACTACGACTACGAGCTTTCTAACGAATACATATACTTGAGGTGACCGAGTCTTTTAACTACCGGATTTTCTAAATCCCAACAATCTCCCCCTAAGGGAGGTTACCTCAATTACAAACAGAAATTACATTTTGGTGTTCTTGAATTCTTGATTAAGTTCTTTGCTCTGTAGCTCGTAGTCTTTGATTCTTCATATTCTGCATGTGTTGTATTTCAAGTGGGGGTCTTAATCTGACTACGTGATGGTGAGTTTTTGAGCCAGCTTTGAGATCATCAGCCACAGCAAATCTCTGACTCATCTTTTGTTGTATCGCTATTATGTGAAGTTGTGACTTTTGGACCGACATGCTCACATCTTTGGATCATGATATCTTCTCATCAGAGTAGCAGAAGCTTTGTTGATTCATGATATTTGCAGCAGGTATAGAAGCATGGATTTGAAAATATCAGAGCCAGTTGATGAAGATATGCATTTATCATGATTTCTTTAGAAGTGAATGTGATGTGTGAGCATGCGATTATGGATTGACTCCTCAATTCGATCATTTTAACCGTTGGGTGTCCCTGCAAGCAACAGTTAGAAATAAAGCGCACGAAGGTGTGTTTGATCACTTTCGTTGAATGGGGTTGCAAGAACCACGGTTCCCCGTTGATCAGTACAAGTACCTCCTTGACAGGGTTTTGCAGCTAATCAAGCCATTCTCAAACCGGAATGTCTCAAAGAAGACAGCACGGAGTGAGTGAACCAGCGAATTAAGATTCACTGATTGATGAAAAATGATTTGAAAAACAATCGTGTATTGCTTAATAGAACGGGTTTTCCAATACAACAAATGTTTTATGAAAACATCAATTTTCAATCATAAATACCCTTTCAATTTTTTTAATTTTTTTTGAGAACTTAATACACAATCGATGTGCTAGAGAAAAGAGTTGTTGAGCACATCGACCGGTTTTTCAAAGGTATCCGTCAATCCATTTCCTGGACCAAGGTTGATTCAAGAGTGAATCTCCCCATTGTTTCTATCCAGTTGTCACAAGTGTGATCTTTTGGAAAGATCTCACATGTCACCCACCAAGAGCTTGTTTGATGATGGCTCTAGAAGGATTTCTATCTTCATCGTGAATACTTTACATATCACTCGGATGTTCTGGCAATACCATAAGGATAATGCGTAGGACTCTCAATATATAATTTCTTACTTTCCACATTGTGTGAAACAGTAAGTCTTCATTAATTGTGTGTCCTAATGAGATTTATTGATGATCTCTTGGCTCTGGACTCAATAGTGCATATTTGATTTCCTATGCCGGAGACTAGGGAGAGGGTCTCCTTCTTCAATATCAACATTCTCTAAAAGAAAGTCGATAGATTATATGGGTTCCCCGTGAGAATGAAACAAGTCCTTTTAAGAGGAACTTGAGTAGCTTGGGAAGTTTAGTGCAGTGCGTCACTGAGTCCATGACGTCTTGTCTTCAATACTGGTGTTACCTTGGTAACAACCAGTAGCATATGAATTGAACCCGGTTTATGCCATAATGTTGAATTAATGGAGGGCTATTTCTTTTCACCCTTTTAACATTTAATTCTTTTTCATTCTTCAACCCATTCAGTGCTTACCGAGACTTCATTACTAAAACCTTGTTGGGTTTATTCCAGTTCTAGCTCAATCTTAGTCGGCACTCTTCCCTTATTCTCACTTTTCTCCTTTTTTCATCATACCTAAGGACTTCTACACTAACTAGTGGATTGTCCAGGCAGAGATCCCTCCGACGGCGGGATCATGGAAGCGAATACCTAACCTAACCATCCTTATAACTCCAATGCTTAAAGTAAATTGGTCGGTCTTTTGGTATTGTTCTTTCCGCCTCGAAACCATTTGAAAACCATTTGAAAAATCAATCAAGGTACTTGTAATATAAAATCAAAGCATTTTGTACCTTAATTGTTTTTTATCCTTTTAGAAATGCTCCCCCTCAACATGTGCTTCAAGTATTAGAAATCATTTCGCACATGGAGGCAAGAGGATTTTGAAATCCTAGATTAAGAATGAAAGGTCCAGTTCTTGATTAACATTTTATAAAATGATCATCATCACTTCCTCGATAAAATCTAGTATTTTAAATACTTCGGATACCATTTTTGGAAGGATGTGGTTTTCTTTTGATTGCTCCCCCTTAATATGTGCATCGAGATTAGAAAGAGTTTTTCAAATATTCGAGGGGGCCTGCACTTTGAGACAAATCAATCACGTCTCAATCCTTTTTGGTTTAAGATAAATTCTCCCCCTTAACATGTGCATGGAAAATTTGAAATCGTTTGGCAGATGTAGGGAGGAGAGCTTGTTATTATATTTCTAAAACCACTTATCGAATTATCAGTTTATATCCAATTTTAAATCACAAATTCTCTCCCGATCACAATTTTCAAACCCTTTGAGATTTGTGATCTCAATTGATTTAAACTATTTTTGAAAACATTTTGAGGAGAAGTATGACCTACTTTTGAAAACATTTAACTGATAAGGATCAGATTTTGAAACTTTAAGCTCCAATGACCGAACATGCTTAGGTATCTTTTGAAAACACAATATTAGCTTTGGTCTTGATCCAATTGTACAAAAAAAATGTTCTTTTTGATTATCCAAATGTAGACCTTTCTTATTTTTGTGCCAATTGTTTGAGAAATAACCTTTTTGTGATTTGTTTGAAATCATTCTCCCCCTCAGTCAATGACCAAAGTTGTTGATTGAGTGATAGAGATTTTGACAAATGACAAGCCCAGATGATTTTCAAAATTAAGTCAGAGTTATTTTCAAAACAATTTTGTTTTCATTAGATAGCAAATAATTTTCAGAAGAATATTTAGAAGGAAAAATATTTGTGAAAAAACATTTGCCTTTTTGGCGACAAACATTCCTTATGAACTTTTGTTTTTAGGATCAGAGCATGAGATTTTGAAATAAGATTGGGCATGGCTCTATCCTTTCTTTATAAAACGGGTTACTGCCTGAAATGACAATAAACCAACAATTTTCTCCATCTCATTTTTTTTTAAATTAAGAATATAAAGAGAAAAGAAAAAAAAAATTATTACATATGTTCGAACTTCATCTAAAGACCCGTGCCATTATTGAATGACAAATCTAAGTCCGTAGATGTTATCGAAACCAGATAACACGATATGAAAAACAATATTTTTGTACTTTTTTAAAATTTTCTGATTTTTTATGGGTTTTGAAAATTTTATATTTTTCTATTTTCTTTTTGTTGGTTTTATAATTTTGTATTTTGCTTTTTGATAAAATATATACAAAAATAGATGAAGAAACACCTTTACTCCTCATCTTCCTCCTGAAGATGTTTGAGTGTCTCAGGTTATAGGCTCTTCAAACCAAGTCGTGGAAGGATAAACTCACAACGTTCTCTAGGAAGAGTTTTAGTGAAGATGTTTGCCAGCTGATATTCAGTCCTTACGAAATATAGTTCAACCACTCCTTTCTCCACTTTTTCCCTGATGAATTGATGTCGAATATCAATGTGCTTTGCCCTTGAGTGTTGAACATTGTTGCAGCAGAGAGCAATGGCACTTTGTTATCACAATCTGAGAGGAACTTTGTTGAATACAAAGCCATAGTCAGATAATCGGGATCTCATCCATAAGATTTGAGCACTTGGATGACATAGCTATGTGTTCGGCCTCTGTAGAGGATATAGACGTACTCATTTGTTTCTTTGAAGACCAGCTTACTAACTTATCCCCTAAAAAATGAGCACCTCATTTGATGTACTTCAACGTGTATCTTGACACCTGCACATGGGTGCATCTGCATATCTTTGTTAGTGACATGTCGGGGTCCCGGATACCAAAGTCCATGTTAATAGTTTCTTGGAGATACCAAAAGACGGTTGCCGATTCAAGGTGCTTTTGGTAGGCTTAGCACGATATCTAGCACACATGCATACAACGAACAAAATATCGGTCTCACGGCTATTAGGTACATAGGGATCCAATCATGCTACTTTGATATTTCGTTTGATCAAAAACCATGATCCCTGAGTGGTCCCTCATCCGGTTTTATGCAGCTCCACCATGGGAGTGTCAACAGGGTCTCAAGAATCAAATCCAAACTTCTTTAAAATTTCATTAGCATATTTAGATTGATTAATAAAAATGCCTCCGGGACTTTGTGAAATTTTTAATCCTAAGAAAAATGACATTTGTCCCATCATAGAAATTTGAAATTTGGAGCCCATCTCCTTTGAAAATCAGTCACATTCATTAAGGTCGGTCGAGGCAAAAATAATATCATCAACATAAATTTGAACGTGAATTAAGTGTTTGCCTAACTTTCTGGTGAACAATGTGGGATCAACTGCTCCTTTGCTGAATCCATTTGTCAAGAGAAACTTTGAAAATGTATCATACCAAGCCCTTGGAGCTTCCTTCAAACCGTAAAGGGCCTTCTTCAAGCGGTAGACATGGGTAGGATGCTCAGGATTCACAAAACGGGTTGGTGACGTAAACCACTTCTTTGAGATCTCCATTAAGCGGTCTTTACATCCATCTGATAAACCATCATGTTCTTGCTAGCCGCATTATCCAGGAAGATTCTAATAGCCTCAATTCGTCTAACCGGAGCAAATGATTCCTCAAATTCAATACCCTCCTCTTGTCGGTATCCTTTAGCCACTAGCCTTGCCTTGTTCTTCAGAACATCACCGTGCTCATCAAGCTTTACTTTAAAGATCCACTTGAGAGCAATAATCATAGCCCAATCTGGAGCAGGTACTAATTCCCATACATCAAGACGATCGAACTCATGGATTCTTCTTCCATAGCACTAAACCATTACGCTCGGACATTCTTTGTTTTGACATCTTTAGGTTCGATCTTTGATATCTGAATGAGTTGAAGAAGCACCATAAGGCATCGGTAAGTTGTTTACGAGTGGATACCGGGCGAGAAGGGTTCCCAATGATGTTGTTCAATGGATGATCATGTGTCCATTTTCTGAGATGTTCATGTGGTTGATGATGAGGCCATGTAGGCTGAGTTTGGATCCCCTGATGAAGATGGTTCAGGTGTTGGTTCAGGGGCAAATATGTTTTCAAACGGAGCATCTTCGGGGGTAGCAAAGGGGTTATCTCCATCATAATTAGCAGCTACATTTCCATTATGTACAGCCGAAGATTAAGGATTCGAAGATAATGATGAGTGATCAGCAACAGGCGATTCTTGAGATAAAGACATTGAAACGGATTGACCATTCGTATTAGTTGGATTAGAAGCAGCTACAGTTGGTGGTGCGGAATTGTCATTAGCCAGAGGTTCATAATATTCATCAAACATAGGATCAAACAATTTCTTCAAGTCTTCTTCTGATGGAGGTACATAAGGAACTGGGTAGGGAGTGATTCTGTACAATAGAAGAACTGATGGGATTACTTGACAAAGATTGAGGTCTTTGGTCCAGAACCAAATTGTCCTGGAGGTGTTTGCTCAGTCAGCTCATCGAACGTAACGTGAATAGTTTCCATGATGTCTCGGGTTCTTTTATTGTAGATTCGATAACTGTTAGCCTTAATAGTTTTTATTAGAAGTTGTTAGGATCCAAATATTTATTGTGTTGATGATTCGGGTGGTCTTGGATGATCAAAATACATGATAGCCATTTTAGAGAGAGAAAGTAGAGAGATGGTGTTCTTGGTAGAGAGTTGCTTCAATAAAATGAGAAGGTTAGATTGCCAAGCCACACCCCTTCCATGGATGGAAGGGGTATTTATACTTACAAACAAAACGTCCTCCTAGGATGTGGATCAGGCATACAATGGGTAAAGACCCGTCCTTCCTCCACGGTGTTACACTACGCTAAACTAAACTAATTAACTACTTACCAACGTAAATAACTACAAGTCTACGAGCTAACATATGCTAGACTATAATTGGGGTGACCGACACTTTAACATGGAATTTCCAATTCCTAACAATCTCCCCCAAAGGGAGGTCACCCCATGAAATACATTTTGCATCCTAGCATTCTTTCTTTGACATTGTTCTTGAGCTCGTAGACTTGAATTCTTCACTTTCGCAATCTTTGTGCTTTAGTAGCGATTCTTCAAAGTCCACTTGATTTGTACTTTTAGTGGAGGCCTTAAATGTTCCACATCTTTGATGATCTTCGAGCTTTCTTTGAGATCATCACCCACAGTAAATCTCTGGATCACCCTTTATTGTGTTGCCATCATGTGAAGTTGTGACTTTTGGACCGACATGCTCACACTTTTGGATCATGACATCTTTCCATCAGAGTAGTGGAAGCCTTCGGTTCATGATATTTCGTGAAGCGAAGCATAGTATGAAATATCGAGCGAGGTTATGTAGATATGCACCATCATGATTTCTTCAAATTAAGTGTGGATCTTTGTGAGCATGCGGCTTTGGATTGACTCCTCAATTACGATCGGCTACAACCGTCCAAATGTACCTGCAAACAACAATTAGCAATAAAACACACGAAAGTGTCTTTGATCACTTTCGTTGAATTGAGGTACGGCCCACGGTTCCCGTTGATCGTACAAGTCCGCCTTTGTGATCGGTAGGATTTGAGGAATCTCCTTGCCAGCAGGTTTCACAGTTTCTTCTAGCGTTCTCAAACCGGAGCGTCTCAAAGAAGACAACAGGTGAGTGAACCAGGCAATTGAGATTCACGATTGATGAAAAATGATATGAAAAACAATCGTGTATTGCTTGAAGAAAGAGTTTTGCAATACAACGAAGGTTTATGAGAAAGATCAATTTTCAATCAAAATACTTTTTGTATTAAAGAATGAGTACACATTCGACGTGCTAGTGAAAAGAAGAGATTCACACATCGAATGGTTTTTCTAAAAGTATTTTTCAATCAGAGATACTTTTTGTTATCGAAAACATAAGTACACATTCGACGTGCTAAAGAAAAAAAGATTTGCACATCGAACAGTTTTTCCAAAAGTATTCGTCAATTCATTTCCTGGACCAAGGTTGATTCAAGAGTGAATCGCCCCATCGTTTCAATCCAGTTGTCACAAGTTTGATCTTACGAGAAGATCTTACATGTTACCCACCAAGAGCTTGTTTGATGTTGGCTCTAGAAGGATTTCCATCTTCATCGTGAATATTTTACATATCACTTGGATGTTCTGGCAATACCACAAGGATAATGCGTAGGACTCTTAATATGTTCTTACTTTTCACATTGTGTAAAACAGCAAGTATTCAAGAATTTAGTGTCCTAATGAGATATTGTGGATGATCTCTTGGCTCTAGACTCAATTGTGCACATTTGGTTCCTATGCCAGAGACTAGGGAGAGGGTCTCCTTCTTCAATATCAACTATCTCTAAGAGAAAGTCGATAGATTATGTAGGTTCCCGTGAGAATGAAACAAGCCCTTTTAAGAGGAACTTGAGTAGCTTGGGAAGGTTAGTGCGGTCGTCCTTTGGGTCCATGACGTCTTGTCTTCAATACCGGTGTTACCTTAGTAACCACCGGTAGCATATGTATTGAACCCGTTTTATGCCCTAAGGTTGAATTATTGGAGGGCTATTTCTTTTCACCCTTTTCTCATTTCATTTCTTTTTCATTCTTCAACCCCTTCAGTTACTTAACGAGACTCTCATAACTAGAACCTTGTTGGGTTTATTCCGATTACTAGCTCAGACTTAGTCCGCACTCTTCCCATATTCTCATTTTTCTCCTTTTTTTCAATATTCCTAAGGACTCTACACTATCTAGTGGATTGTCCCTGGGAAGATCCCTCCGGTTCTGGCGGATCGTGGGAACTAATACCTAACCTCACCATCCTTATAACTCCATACATAAAGTAAACTGGTCGGTCTTTTGGTATTGTCCATTCTTCCATGAAACCAATTGAAAAATCATTTGGAAAATCAATCAAGGTACTTGTGATACAAGATCAAAGCATTTTGTACCTTAATAGTTTTGATCATTTAGAAATGCTCCCCCTCAACATGTGCATATGATCTTGAAATTGTTTAGCACATGGAGGCAAGAGTTCTTTGAAATAATTTCTTGATCACAATTTCCGTAGAAAAAGCCATTTGATTTTCTTTGGTAAATTCTCCCCCTCAATATGTGCATAGGATATTTGAAATCATTTTATCACATAGAGGCAAGAGTTCATTTGAAGCACATCCACGATTTCAAAAGCCATTAAGAAACCATTTGCTCCCCCTCAATATGTGCATCGATACTTAGAAGAGTTTTAGCACATATTAGAAAGAACTAGCACTTTTGAATCAAATAGATCATCCTTTATCAAATTTCATTATTAAATCACAAATTCTCCCCCGATCAAGAATATCAAACCCTTTGAGATTTTGGATCCCAAGTGATTTAATCAGGTTTGGAAAACTTGGGAGAATATGTGGCCAGGTTTAAATACTCATCTTGTTTTTGGATAAATCCTCCTCCTCAACATGTGCCTTGTGTATTTGAAATCGTTTGGCACATGGAGGCAGGAGTGCCTATAAAGGACTAAAACTGATTCCATTAAAACAGATTTGAGATTTAAATCACTATCTCTCCCCCGATCAAAAATTTCAAACCATTTGAGATTTGTGATCCCAAAAGATTTAAATCATTTAGAAAATTTTGGGGAAAGGCGTGGCAAGATTTAATTTTGAAAAATGACCGATTAGGACCAATTTTAGACATTAAAGATTGTTAGTGCCAGGTATGATTGTTTTAAGAGACCTTTAAGTAAAATAAAACAATTTCACAATCAAACAAGAACAGAAAAAATTTTATTTTGAAAGATCTTGATTATAAAGAAAAATCATACCATGACATAACATTAAATCTTTAGATCACCACTTATTTTTGTACAAACGGACTTTTATGAAGAGATATTGTTTAGAAAATATTTTATTTAAAATCACTCACCCCCTCAATCGATGACCATAGTCGATGATTGAGTGACTTAAGTTTTGATAAAAATGAAGTCCGGTGATTTTCAAAATTGATTCCAATTAATTTTCAAAAACAATATTTTCCATTTTTTTAATACAATTTATTCAAAATTTTCAAAATTGTTTAAAAATGGTATCCTGCACAAAGATACGTTAGGTGGTTGAGAAGCTTCCGTTGTTGCTGTAGGGTTTGGAAGAAAACCATCTGCTGATGCAGTGAGACTTCTCTCGTTGCATTTTATAATGCCAATGAGGTCAATTAAGCTCCGTTTCTTCAATCACTTAGAAAAACCATTTCTTTGATGCGAGTGAGACCTCTTACGTTGCATTTATGCCAACTCTCCAATGAAGTCAAATTAAGCTCCGTTTCTTCATTTGTCGACCCAAGAAATCGTTACCCTTTCCTTTCGGCATCCAATCATCTTCATTTGTGGGATCCGGATCGGGAACATTCTTATATTCCAAAATACCTGCATACGTTAGTGAACACAAACAGATATATGGTGGTCGACATCACCCAAATAACAATCGACTAATAAAAGTCAATTCAACATATCAATCAGTTCATATAAGGTATGGGAATAATCTTTTCATTAAACTATAATCATCTAATCCTAACAATCACATCCTAGAAACCTAGTCCTTCAACATAGGCAATTATATATTTTAATTAAGCACGTAGGATGATTAAGAAAGTCCGTTAGATGATATAGATTTGAAAACATTCTCCCCCTCAATCAATGACTCATTTTCTGAAAAGTTTAAAAGCGCTGAAGTCATTGATTGAGTTTTCAAATTTTTACTTACGAAACTCACGAAAGAAGATTTTAAGCAACTCATTTACCACCATTTTGAAAACACAACAAATATTTTTCTAAAAAATTTTAGACGGAAAAACATTTGTGTAGGAGTGATCCTTCGACATACTTTCCTCAAATTGTTTTAGGATAAGTGTACGAAATATTTGAAAATTGGTTTAGCGCAACACTTTCCTTTCTTTAAGAGCGGGTTGCTATCTGAAATAATAGCAAGCCATGGTTTAAGCACGGGTTACAGTCAGAAATAACTGTAAGCCATAGACTAAGCACGGGTTACAGTCTGAAATAACTGCAAGCCATAGTTTGAAGCCCGGGTTACAGTCTGAAATAACTGTAAGCCATAGTTCGAGACATGTTTAGAAAAAGAATATTTACACCTCACATTTCGAACTTCATCTATGATCCCGTGTCATTATTGAATGACATTTCTAAGACCATAGATGTTATCGATACCAGAAGACATGTCTTTGAAAACAATATTTTGGTCTTTTCAAATTTTTGATTTTATGGCTTTTGAAGATTTTATATTTTTCTATTTTCTTTTTGTTGGTTTTATATTTTTGTATTTTGTTTTAGAAAATATATACAAAGAAACAGTAGATGATATAGTTAAAGAAGATGATGATACGAGTACCGAGATAAAGATATCGAGCAGCCCCGTTGTAGAAGATAGAAGTCATCATCCCTAAAACTTTCACCACCAAAGCTTCGAGGCTCTTGTATTGAAAAAAGTTGAACCATCTGAAGTGAGACTTTGGCGAGCTTCCCCCAACCGAAAATCCTTTAGGTATTCAGCTTTTCTTTCAAGCTTATCTTAGCGGATGCACAAAG
Organism: Chrysanthemum makinoi; assembly: GCA_910596185.1. NCBI lineage: Eukaryota > Viridiplantae > Streptophyta > Magnoliopsida > Asterales > Asteraceae > Chrysanthemum > Chrysanthemum makinoi. The sequence continues at coordinate 272,960,200 of OU343224.1, forward strand.
AAGCACACCATTATCATCGAACTTCTGCTCCTTTTAAGAATAATCAAGTGATTCATCGTTCGAGGTTATATCATCCAATAGAACACATTATCATCCCACACATAAATAACTCTTCTCAAATTTCATTACCACTTGAAGTCGGCGCAATCCATTCCAATAGTTGTGAAGAGACCACTTCCCAGTAGTTGAATTGATCACGGTCGGTCTCTTTGTATAATGCTCAAGAACTCTCTCGAATACACTTCATGAGGGGAATGAAGAACACCTTCCCATGTTCACATTTTTCTTCCCTGATGAGCGTGTATGAAGCTCAAGAACCCGAAGTACACCAATATCCAAGAACTCTCCCAAATACACATCATGAGGGTAATGAAGAACACCTCCCTATGTTCACATCTTTCGTCCCTGATGAATGTGTATGAAGCTCAAGAATCAGAAGTACACATTCCCTGAGAAGAATAAGTAACACCTCCCTGTGTACACATTTATCTCCCCTGAATATGTTACTTGTACCTCTTTATCTTAGAAACTTTCTCTAACATCTCTTCCCCCACATGGTTGGAATTAGAACACTAAACGCCTTGGTGAGTAAAACCTTGAGTTTCTCTGCGGTCATGACATTTGTTTTTCCGGGATATCTTCAATCACTTAGAAGAATTAAGTTCATCAAGTTTACTGCAGAGTCAAACTTGAGTTTCTGCGGTAATAACATTTGTCTATATCTTCAATTACTTAGAAGTATTAAGTTCATCAAGTTTACTCGCGTTTAGATGCGTGTCTCCTTCCCCCTTGCGGTTTTGATACTTGAGAATCGCAACTCTTTGAAAGCCAAATACTAGAAATCTGTTGAGAAGAAGAGCGCTTGGAGTCTTTGTGAGAATCAACATGTCTTGAATATTGTGAGCAAGTCTAATTGGGGATTAAATAAAACATTTCACCCTCCCCAATGAATAGTGCTCTCCCTAAACGACAATGCCGAAATATGAAAAGTCTTTGGATAATCAAATGCACTCGTCTTTAGTCTTCTAACCGCAGCCAGAGAAGTGTAGAAAGTGTAGACTCGACTTTCTTCAAGATTGTCCATTGGGAATAGATAGTTAACATCTTCAACTCACCAAATAAAATAAGAACATCACCAAAAAGCATCCCAATTAACTTACATCTTGGAAATCCCCTTAACTAAAATCCTTCCCAATCAAACAAGAACAGAAAGATGTTCATCAAGGAAATCAATCGAGGGCCGCAGCGAACACATAAGATGGTAACACCAAACTACCAATCACATCAAACAAGAACATAGAGATTGTTCAGAATTATCATGTTGATGTATACGTGAAGCATTAACCAGAATCACTTTGTCGATAAACTTATCAATCCGAGTGAAGATATCAACCAACGACTCTTAGAAGAAACTCCATGTAAAGATGATCCGATAAGAAGAAGCTCGGTTCTTACATGAGTTAGGAGTCGTATGACCATATATTCTCATAAGTCAATCAACCATGCAGAATTATCACACTTCTTCTCCCCTCAAGAATTGCATACGGAGATGCCATTCTTGATTAAACAAGTGAACATCATCCAAATGTAGTCTATTCACACTTCTCCCCGCAAAATTAGCACGTATGTCGCCATCGTCATTATAGTTGAGAAAGTGGAATCGAGAAAACAATCAACAGTAGCCGGTTCACTTGATGGTGACGCGATGGAAAAGTATGAAGCATGTTGATGAGAATGGTCATAAAAGAAGATTTCTCTTCTTGAAGATAAAGCGCTGCTGGCAAGCGTACACTTTTCTTTTCTTTAGAGCGAGACATGACTGATTGTGTTCATACGTCATAATGTAGAAGTACGAGGCTGGCTGAAGTGAGCAGGCGTCATAATCTCTCTCTTTTCAATCTCTTTTAGCAAAAATGTAATCAACCCCATTATTATTCAAGATAGGCTCTTTGTCGTGACGGTGATGGAGAAACCCAATATGATGAACTTGACCTGATAAACTACCCGAACTCGTGACTTAAACTTGCACATATGTAACAAAAGCGGCGATTTCCATTAGCATCTATAAGTACTCTCTATGTACTCTATACTCTTCAACCAACCAACCATCAAGTATAAGGCGTACATTACCTCTTGAAAATCCACAATTGAATGTGACGAGCACTACAAGCGTAACTCCTTTAAGTGATAGTTATTTTGTGGTGGTAAGAGCCCAATTCCCCTAAGTGGTAAAAGAAAAGGTAAAAGACACCCAACAATAACTAGATTTCCAAGTCTTAGTTTTGATAATAAGCTCGAACAAGGATCTTGAAGAATCTTCATCCATCCATCCCCGATACCTTCAGATACTAAGTACACTCGCCGTGATATTTCACTTCACCCTCAAATAAATACTAGTGAACTAACTCCGTTGTCACATCTTCTTGGTTAAAAGCTCAAATAAAGCCTACTATGACGTTTTAATTGAACTATGATAATGGTTTTCATCCCGAATGGTTTAGTGAGCATACCCCAGTAAAACCATGTAATATCCAAACTGCCATGACGAATATCCAAACACACATCCAATTCATGAAGTACACCTTTTATCACTTCTTGAAACAAACCGAGCACCAGCATCGAAAAGATTCGAAATACACTTTCCTTTTCTCCAGGGATGGTTCCATCAATCGGATTTTACAACTCTATGGTTTAAACCGAGAAATAGTTACTTTCACGAGATTTTACAAAACCAAGAATAAACCGTAAGATAGATCCGGAAATGCACTTTACTATAACCAGGATGTTTCCATTGTCACGAGATTTTACAAGTCTATGATTTAAACCGAGAAATAGATTCTTCCGCGGGATTTTACAAAATCAAGACAAAACCGTAAACAATGTCAGCTTGAATGTGTTATGACAACTTTGATTCGGTGAATATCTATAGGGAATATCTTGTGGTTCATCAACGGTTCATTATCCAACATCAACAACCATCCAATCAACTTTTTTGGTAAACACATCATTCACGCATTCATGAGCTATTGTAGTGACCATGGAGAAGTAAACCCGATATACCAAACTTGATCATGAAGTAGAATTCCCCAGATTTGTTACTTAAACTTGTACTAATCCTCGTGAAAAAAAACGGTGTACCCAATGTACAAAACCTCTTGACATTCTCAAGGTGAGACTTGCAGAGAGTGATAATTACGTTGTGGGTTAAGCAAGAAGAAATCACAAGCGTAATCAAATAGTCAAGTCTTTATCACCCTCAATAAACGCCCAAACAAGTCATCTTCGTGGAAGGGTAGAAAGAAAGAAGACGAAATAAGTAAGCGCGCCCGGACAACCTCACTTCAAATTCAAATAAGAAATACCATCCAAACAACGCCATAGTCATCATTTACCAATAAACACTTCAAACCGTGACATGATATACTACGAGAAACTGTATATACCAAAGTATCAAATCCCATTACAAAACAACTCTCATCATCACACCTGTGACAATCCGTACTTTCAGGTCATTTCTCGATACGATGCATGTCTCATTATTTCAACATTTTGAGTAAACTTGGTTTACTTGTTTCAAATTCGCGTAACCTTGGAGGTTTAGCGGCGAATTCATGATCATGACATCACGTACATTTCATATGGACTATGATTAGTCTACATTTCATTGACATCATGTGCATCTCATTAGTTCATTCCGACATTTCATTTCATATTTCGCAGCGTAATTTTTATGTTTAATAATCTTTATCGCGTGAGTTATTATTTTAAATATTTAATCCGTTACTTTCAAAAATGATCCCGAGGTATTTTTAAACTTACATTTAGTTTATAAAAACTATATTTTGAGTTTTCCTAGTGTTTTAAATTTATTTGGTACATAAATCGTAAAAGTTAAATTATTACGTTGTTTTTCTTAAAAATTATACGATAATTATTTTATCACCCGAATTTCACAAGGAAAGTATTTTTACAATTTTTATTATATCATTACATTCTATTTTGACCTAATAAAAACTTACTTGTACCAAAAAAATTTCCATTTACCTTACTTATGCATTTTTCCTACACAACCTTTACTTACAATTTTTATTTACAAAGTTTACACAAGTAAAAAAAAAAAAAAAAAAACAAAAATTCTACTAATACCTCCCCCCTTGGCCGACCAAGGGGGAGGGGTGACAATTAATATGGAATGGTTTGTGATTATACATGTTTCTACACTTTCTCTTAAAGTCTTACTACATATTTTTTATTTATCTCATTCTCTCATAAGTTAGCAAGTAAGAAAAATATTTCTCTCCTCTCTTTTGGTTCTCCATAGAACCGGCCACATCAAGGGTTCTCCAAGGGATCAAAAATTTTTGCTCAAGTCCAAGTGTTATTTCAACCTAGTTTATATCCTTTATATGGTTTTGAAATAAAAACCAAGGATATTTAAGTTAATCCTTGTTACTTTCACCTCTTCATTATCACTAGTAAGCATATTCTTATCATTTTCAAGTTTCCTTTTCATTTTCATATGTTTCTTTTCATTTTTGGAGCTTATATGCATGATATGTGATTTATACCATTTATTTCATGATTTTTGAGTTATATATATATATATGGTCATCCTATAATTATCCCCTTGGTATTGGTTGGTCTTGATGGTGATTAGGAACCCATGACACCCTAAGAAGGTGTATGGTAGGATTAGATTAGTTTTGGAGTTGATTTGAAGGGATTAGAATAGGTTTTGTCGGAGAAAAACTATTTTCGATAAGTATATTTTGTGTTCTGTCCTTGTTTTGTTTTTCTGGAAAATCCGACAGTTGGTACGAAACTTTGGCCTTGATATTTAGAAAATATACTTTAAAAGCGAATCCGTGGCCGCTTGAGCGGATAAAAAGCGGACTTATAACGAAGAAGTTATGGATTTTAAAGTTTGACGAAATATATTATTTTCAGAAATTTCAGCATACTATATTTATTTTGTACGGGTCAAAAATGAGCCTTAAGCTTCACAAATTATTTCGACTTCTCAAAAATATATTAGTTTACTTCAATACGAAGCTAAGGACATATTAAGCGTAGAAAGCGGTTTGAAGCGACAAAGATATGCACTTTTTCATAAACTTGCCGTAACTAATTTTCTACACACAATTAGCCAAAAACCACCATCTTTAACCCTTATTATCTTTATGTTCGAGACCTTTTGGGCGAAAACTCTGACTGAAACTTTTAGATATCGATACAAACTTTCCAAAACAGTCGAGTTCGTTCTCTAACGATCGGCGTACACCATTTTACGACTAGTTTTCCAAAGCCATTTTGGTAATTTCATGATTTTTCGGCGACATTGTTTTGCGACGAAAAGTGAAAATTTCTCTAAAAATCATTATAAAACCATTGTAGGATGACATTTTGGCGTAAAAACATGTAAAGTGATTTTTGTTTGGTCAAGGCGTCAAAAGAGTATTTTTCGGCGTCGAGTAATATTTTCAAAACTCGTAAATGGTATAAATAACATATCAAATGCATGCATAACATTACATTGCAACTCATGACATATCATATCATTGATAATAGGTCGGTTAGCATCACATTAAACCTCGGTGTACTCACATTTGCCATTATTCCAGTTTATCAAGTGAGTTTTCATAGCCCCGTTTTACATGCTTTCGATTATTTTCAAACCCACGGGGAGAATACATTGCACTACATTTTTCTTTGTGCGATACCAAGTATGTTAAATTCATTACATTGCTTAAGTTACCGCATTTGCCAATTTGAAAGTCCCCATTTCTTGAACATGAACCGTTAATCTTTGAAGCGAGGATGAGTGGATAGATCTATCGAGGGTGGCGCCTCCATCCGGGTTGGTGAATCCCAACGGAAGCGGATGCATTTCATTTGATCACATTACGGGTTGTCGGCAAACACTCTGCGAGGGGCATACATGATTGAAAAGTCTAGTTTCGGGGTCATGGGCTTAGAGCAATTGTAACATTATTTTTACGTGACTTGATGGTCATGCATGATAGATACTTGTGTAGTCGTATAAAACATTTACATAAACCTATGATTTCTCACCAACATTATTGTTGACCGTTTTAGCAATGTATTTTCAGGTAGCTAAGGCATTATCATCATGACATGGTTTAGGGACCTACATTTTGAGTCGAGGCGTCGACTTACATTATGTACATTATGGCACTTTATTTCAAAACATCGTTTGGATTTGTATCATATTTGTATTTCCTTAAACTTTGTAAACCTTTTGGGACCGATGTTGTACTCTGAATGTTTTTATGAAATATCAACGATGTGTTTTAAAAGCGGCACTTTAGGTCGTTCAATATAAGCTGTGATGTGGTGCTATGACGGTCAATCCCGGGAATTCCATTCCGCTATTTGCCAAAGCAGTTAAATGGGGTGTGATTGGTACGAGCTACTGATTATAGAGAACTAGGTAGCATCATTGACCCTAGACTATAGCTACATTATCATAGCATCTCATCATTTCATCATAGTACATATTCATTTTCCATGCGGATTCACTTACACTTTATTGAGATTATTTACTTTTATTTCACATCGGTTGTCACGACATGTCTTGATTCACATCCCATCACCATATCATCGGACTCTAGCTCGGATGATGTTCCATAACCCATCATGGATGATGTTGCATCACATTCCGAGATCGTGTCTTCCATTGGATCTACTCCGATCTTTCCACCTATCATGATCGACGACCTGCCGAACCCTTCGCCGAGGAGGCGAGGTTGCACCACTCCTCCGTTAGCCCGACTCCGCGATCCACCGGCACCACTACTAGCACCATCACCACCATCATCACCATCTCCATCATATTTTATTAGAGATCCTTTGCCTCTGACGGACTTGCGCCCAAGCGTGCTCGTTTTGATATCCCTACACCACCATCACTGGCGAGCCACCGCTAGATTTGAGTTAGGTGAGAGTTCTAGGGCGGCGGTGTTCGACACCTTCTACCGAGGTTAGGGCCGTATTGATAGTCGGCGGATCAGTTGATAGTTTGACACGACAATTGGAGGAGTTGTCGGTAGATAGGATTGAACCCATCGCTGAGGAGGTCGAGGGTTTGATATTAGGCAGGGTTTGTATTGACTTATCTCATCGAGTATTGACATAGGCGAGATAGAGGATAGGAGAGTATTGTTGCTTTGCGAGGTCAGTTGATGAGTTGAGGAGTTTGGTGGATAGTTTGGTTACTCGGGTTAGCGATCTTGAGATAGAGTGCGGGCACCATGAGGTGCCTTATGTAGACTTTGTCATTGTATAGTTTTGACCATTATTATCCTAGTCACAAGGTGTGTGGCGTAGTTTAAAGAACTTGTTGTATTTTGGTTGTTGTACAAACAAATGTATCAAGTATTGACTCTACTATGTAGGAATGGTTATTATTATCTATGATATCGGTCCATGTAGGCGAAATTTTCATGTATATTATCCACGTGTGTTGTGATCATATTTGTGATATTTCGTTATTGTTCCGTTGTGATTCCATTTACTTTATGCATGATGTGGTTGTGGATATATTTGTATGATGGTTGTTTCTACTACGAGTTCTCATGATTGATTCATCTTGTGATTTTGAAGAGTTATGGCGCCTAAGAAAGTTACACGGAAATGACCAGCAAGAAATTCAAAAGTTGGTGAATGATAGCATTGCTAATGCACTAAGAGTCGAAAGGGAAGCATGGGCTGCTTCTTTGACGCTAGGCTAGCTCTTTACTCTTTGGTAATGCGGAGGATCAGGGGTTAAGAAATGTTCGTACAAAGATTTCAAGAGTGGTGAACCCACTAAGTTTAGAGGATACCGAGGGAGCTCTGCAATGAATGCGATGGTTTGAAAAGTTGGAATCGGTGTTTTTGCTTTGTAGCTGTCCGGATGACGATGATAAGAGTCAAATTGCTACAAGCACATTACTCGATGGAGCGTTGTCATGGTGGAATTCATACGCTCAACCGATTGGAATGGAGAATGCTTTTAAGCTTACTTGGGAGGAATTCAAGGGCTTGGTGACTAAGTTTTGTCCTCGAGCGGAATCAAAAAGTTGGAGACGGAGTTCTATGCATTGGTAACCATTGGGTATGATATCGACACTTACATTGGAGATTCGGGAATTGGCAGCGTTATGCCCGTCGATGGTACCGGATAATGAAAAGTTGCTAGAGGCTTTCATCGGGGGACTTCCCGAAGTTGTTCAAGGAGATGTGACTTCGTTTGATCCACAAACAATCGAGGAAGCTATTCGTGTGACTCAGAAATTGATGGCACAAGTGGTGAAGCGAGGTAAGTACACCACCACCAACCGAAACAACAACCCCAACAACCGTTTCAACAATAACGAACCAACTACAACAACAATAGCAACAACAAAGCGCCAAGTGGGACAACACTAGGGGTAGGAATGCTACTCAACAACGCCCAGAGGCAAGAGGTTGCTAAGGTTTATCTTGCGGACCGAAGGAAGGAAAAGGATATCGGGGGTTTTGCGAAAGTGTAATAAGTGTTTGAGTCATCACAATCGGGTCGATGTCACGATCCGGTGTGAAATTGCAAGAAAGTTGGCCACCGTACTAGGGATTGCAAGTGGCCACAAGTTACATGTTTTGGTTCTTGGGGAAGCTGGACACTACAAGAGGGATTGTAAGAAGGGAAAGAATCAAGCAAATACGAATCAAGGAGGTTTGGCACACGGAAGGGTTTACGTCATTGGAGGCGGAGAAGATAGGGAGGACCGAATGTCATAGCAGTGCGTTTCTTCTCAATAATCGTTATGCAGTTTTATTTGATTCGGGTGCCGATAAAAGTTTTGTGTACAATGCATTTGCACCTTTGCTCAACATTAAGCCAACCACCTTAGATACATCATACATTGTCGAATTAGCTAATGGTAATTTAGTTAGAACCAATACCATTGTCCGCGGTTGCACATTCAATTTTCTTAATCATCCCTTCAACATAGACCTCATGCCCGTAGATTTGGGTAGTTTCGACGTCGTCATCGGCATGGACTGTTGGTTATCTAAGCATCGTGCGAAGATCATTTGTGATGAAAGTTGTTCATCTTCCTACAACGGCGAAACTTTGATTATTAGTAGGGAGCGAAGTGGAACTAGAATTAGTATCATATCGTGCATCAAAGCGGAGAAGTACATTAAGAAAGGTTGTCTTGCTTTCTTAGCCCATGTAACAGAAAAAGTGGAGGAAAGCGACTTGAAGATGTTCCTATTGTTCGTGAATTTTACGAAGTATTTCAGAGGATTTCGGGACTTCCACCGTACGTCAAGTAGAATTTCATATTGACTTAGTGCGGGAGCTGCACCGATTCTTGTGAGCACCGTATCGTCTAGCACCATCTGAAATGCAAGAGTTGTCTAATCAATTGCAAGAGCTTCTAGACAAAGGATTCATTAGGCTGAGTTCCTCTCCTTGGGAACCGCGGTCTTGTTTGTGAAGAAGAAGGATGGATCCTTACGAATGTGCATAGATTATAGAGAGTTGAACAAGTTAACGGTGAAGAATCGTTACCCACTCCCGAAATTGATGACTTGTTCGATCAATTGCAAGGTTCTAGTATTTACTCCAAGATTGATCTTGATCGGGTTATCATCGGCCGAGTTAGGAAGAGGATATTCAAAGCGGCGTTTAGAACACGTTACGGTCATTCACGAGTTTCAAGTGATGCCGTTTGGATTGACTAATGCACCAGCGGTATTCATGGATCTCATGAATAGAGTTTGTAAACCGTATTTGGACAAGTTTGTTATAGTGTTCATGGACGACATCTTGATCTACTCCAAGAGCAAAGAAGAGCACGAAGAGCATTTAAGGATGATTTTAAGGCTACTCAAGAATGAGAAGTTGTATGCCAAGTTTTCGAAGTGTGATTTTTGGAACCGCAAAGTGCAATTTCTTGGTCACGTCATTGATAGTCATGGACTACAAGTTGATCCCACAAAGATTGAAGCCGTGAAAGATTGGGCTACTCCAACGAATCCTACGGAAATTCGACAATTTCTAGGACTAGCGGGGTATTACGAAGGTTCATGAAGGTTTTTGAAGATAGCGAGACCTTTGACCAAGTTGACACAGAAAAAACAAAGTATGAATGGGGAAAGAAACAAGAAGTTGCTTTTAGGTTGTTGAAGCAAAAGCTTTGCGGTCGCCAATTTGGCACTACCGAAGGCATTGAGAACTTTGTTGTATATTGTGGCCATAAAGGACTTGGGGCTGTTTTAATGCAAAGCGAGAAGGTGATAGCGTATGCTTCTCGACAACTTAAGACTCATGAGAAGAACTACACAACTCATGATCTCGAGTTAGGAGCCGTAGTTTTTACGCTCAAGATTTGGAGACACTACCTCTACGGTACAAAGTGCACAGTGTTTACCGACCACAAGAGTTTGCAATATATTCTTGATCGGAAGGAGCTTAATATGAGGCAGCGTCGTTGGTTGGAGTTACTCAGCGACTATGATTGTGAAATCAAGTATCACCCGGGAAAAGCCAATGTTGTGGTTGATGCTCTTAGTCGGAAAGAGAGGCCTAAACCTTTAAGAGTTCGATCATTGGGAATGGCGATTATTTCTCCTTTACCATCGAAAATCCACGAAACACGATAGAAGCACTTAAGGAGGAAAATCGACCAAGTGAAAAGCTTTATGGTATGCACGAAAGCGCAAATGGTTTTGTAAAGAGAAGCGAGATGGAGTATTATGATTCAAGGATAGAATGTGGGTTCCATTGTATGGCGGAATACGAGAATTGATTATGCATGAGTCGCATAAGTCAAAGTATTCTATTCATCGAGGATCGGATAAGATGTATCAAGATCTTAGAAGCTTTATTGGTGGCGAACATGAAAGCGGAGATTGCCACTTACGTTAGCAAATGCCTTACACGCTCTAAGGTAAAAGTTGAATATCGAAGCCTTGGGTTTACTCCAACAAACGGAAATTCCTCAATGGAAATGGGAACGCATTACAATGGACTTTGTTACGAAACTTCCTAAGACATCGGGAGGTTACGGCGCTATTTGGGTAATTGTTGATCGCCTTACCAAGTCAGCCCATTTCATACCGATTCGAGAGACTTATTCCATGGAGCAACTCACTAGACTTTATGTCAAGGAAATAGTCTCGAGGCGCGGAGCACCAATTTCTATCATTTCCGACAGAGATAGTCGATTCACTTCAAACTTTTGGAATTCATTGCAAGATTCATTGAACAGATTAGAGATGAGCCTGACATATCACACAAACCGGCGGTCAAAGTGAAAGGACCATTCAAACGTTAGAAGACATGCTAAGGGCATGTGTTATTGATTTTGGAAATGGTTGGGCTAACCATTTGCCATTGATAGAATTCTCGTACAACAATAGTTATCACACCAATATCAAGATGGCACCATTAGAGGCTTTGTATGGTCGTAAGTGCCGTTCACTGTTTGTTGGGCGGTAGGAGGCAGCGCAACTTCTTGGTCGAAATGAGTGCGGGAAACCACGGAAAAGATTGTTCAAATTCGTGATAGACTTCGGAGCTGCAAAGTCGAAGCGAGAAAAGTTATCGCGGATGTTAGGCGCAAGGATTTGGAATTTCAAGTGGGAGACAAAGTTATGTTGAAAGTATAAGCCTTGGAAGGCGTGAGTGCGATTTGGGCGTGGGAAGTTAAACCCGAGATACATTGGACCATTCAAGATTTTGGGTAGAGTTGGTCCGGTAGCTTATCGACTTGATCTTCCGTCGAACTTAGTCATGTGCACAACCGTTTCCGTTTCAAACTTGAAGAAGTGTCTTTGGACGAATGCTTCGTTATTCCATTGGGCGAAGTTCGACGGCGACAAACTCAACTTTGTGGAAGAACTGTAGAAATCATGGACCGCGAGGTCAAGCGGTTGAAACAGTCGTATTCCTATTGTGAAAGTTAGTTGGAATTCTCGGCGAGGTCACGAGTTTACTTGGGAGCGGGAAGACCGGATCGCGGCGCAAGTATCCTCATCTTTTCGCGACACGTTAGACCTAACAGCGATTGAATTGGGGACTGAATTCCTTTTTAGATGGGCGAATGTGACAATCCGTACTTCGAGGTCATTTCGACACGATTCATGTCTCATTATTTCAACATTTATAGTAAACTTGGTTTACTTGTTTCAAATCCGCGTAACCTTGGAGGTTTAGCGGCGAATTCATGATCATGACATCACGTTCATTTCATATGGACTATGATTAGTCTACATTTCATTGTCATCATGTGCATCTCATTAGTTCATTCACGACATTTCATTTCATATTTTACGCGTAATTTTTATGTTTAATAATCTTTATCGCGTGAGTTATTATTTTAAATATTTAATCCGTTACTTTCAAAAATGATCCCGAGGTATTTTTAAACTTACATTTAGTTTATAAAAACTATATTTTGAGTTTTCCTAGTGTTTTAAATTTATTTGGTACATAAATCGTAAAAGTTAAATTATTACGTTGTTTTTCTTAAAAATTATACGATAATTATTTTATCACCCGAATTTCACAAGGAAAGTATTTTTACAATTTTTATTATATCATTACATTCTATTTTGACCTAATAAAAACTTACTTGTACCAAAAATTTCCATTTACCTTACTTATGCATTTTTCCTACACAACCTTTACTTACAATTTTTATTTACAAAGTTTACACAAGTAAAAAAAAAAAAAAAAAAAACAAAAATTCTACTAATACCTCCCCCCTTGGCCGACCAAGGGGGAGGGGTGACAATTAATATGGAATGGTTTGTGATTATACATGTTTCTACACTTTCTCTTAAAGTCTTACTACATTTTTTTTATTTATCTCATTCTCTCATAAGTTAGCAAGTAAGAAAAATATTTCTCTCCTCTCTTTGGTTCTCCATAGAACCGGCCACATCAAGGTGTACAAGGGGATCAAAGATTTTTGCTAAGACCAAGTGTTATTTCAACCTAGTTTATATCCTTTATATGGTTTTGAAATAAAAACCAAGGATATTTAAGTTAATCCTTGTTACTTTCACCTCTTCATTATCACTAGTAAGCATATTCTTATCATTTTCAAGTTTCCTTTTCATTTTCATATGTTTCTTTTCATTTTTGGAGCTTATATGCATGATATGTGATTTATACCATTTATTTCATGATTTTTGAGTTATCTATATATATATGGTCATCCTATAATTATCCCCTTGGTATTGTTTGGTCTTGATGGTGATTAGGAACCCATGACACCCTAAGAAGGTGTATGGTAGGATTAGATTAGTTTTGGAGTTGATTTGAAGGGATTAGAATAGGTTTTGTCCGAGAAAAACTATTTTCGATAAGTATATTTTATGTTCTGTCCTTGTTTTGTTTTTCTGGAAAATCCGACAGTTGGTACTAAACTTTGGCCTTGATTTTTAGAAAATATACTTTAAAAGCGAATCCGTGGCGCTTGAGCGGATAAAAGCGGACTTATTGAAGAAGTTATGGATTTTTAAAGTTTGTGACGAAATATATTATTTTGAGAATTTCAGCATACTATATTTATTTTGTACGGGTCAAAAATGAGCCTTAAGCTTCACAAATTATTTCGACTTCTCAAAATATATTAGTTTACTTCAATCAAAGCTAAGGACATATTAAGCGTAGAAAGCGGTTTGAAGCGACAAAGATATGCACTTTTCATAAACTTGCGTAACTAATTTTACGCACACAATTAGCCAAAACCACCATCTTTAACCCTTATTATCTTTATGTTGAGACCTTTTGGGCGAAAACTCCTGAACTGAAACTTTTAGATATCGATACAAACTTTCCAAAACAGTCGAGTTAGTTCTCTAACGATCGGCGTACACCATTTTTACGACTAGTTTTCGGAGCCATTTTGGTAATTTCATGATTTTTCCGGCGACATTGTTTTGCGGCGAAAAGTGAAAATTTCTCTAAAAATCATTATAAAACCATTGTAGGATGACATTTTGGCGTAAAAACATGTAAAGTGATTTTTGTTTGGTCAAGGCGTCAAAAGAGTATTTTTCGACGTCGAGTAATATTTTCAAAACTTGTAAATGGTATAAATAACATATCAAATGCATGCATAACATTACATTGCAACTCATGACATATCATATCATTGATAATAGGTCGGTTAGCATCACATTAAACCTCGGTGTACTCACTTTTGCCATTATTCGGTTTATCAAGTGAGTTTTCATAGACCCGTTTTACATGCTTTCGATTATTTTCAAACCCACGGGGGAGAATACATTGCACTACATTTTTCTTTATACGATACCAAGTATGTTAAATTCATTACATTGCTTAAGTTACCGCATTTGCCAATTTGAAAGTCCCAATTTCTTGAACATGAACCGTTAATCTTTAGGCGAGGATGAGTGGATAGATCTATCGGGGTGGCGCCTCCATCGGGTTGGTGAATCCCAACGGAAAAGCGGATGCATTTCATTTGATCACATTACGAGGTTGTGGCAAACACTCTGCGGGGGCATACATGATTGAGCAGTCTAGTTTGAGGTCATGGGCTTAGAGAAATTGTAACATTATTTTTACGTGACTTGATGGTCATGCATGATAGATACTTGTGTAGTCGTATAAAACCTTTACATAAACCTATGATTTCTCACCAACATTATTGTTGACCGTTTTTAGCAATGTATTTTCAGTGTGAGGCATTATCATCATGACATGGTTTAGGGACCTACATTTTGAGTCGTGGCGTCGACTTACATTATGTACATTATGGCACTTTATTTCAAAACATCGTTTGGATTTGTATCATATTTGTATTTCCGAAAACTTTGTAAACCTTTTGGGACCGATGTTGTACTCTGAATGTTTTTATGAAATATCCAACGATGTGTTTTAAAACGGCACTTTAGGTCGTTCAATATAACTGTGATGTGGTGCTATGGCAGTCAATCCCCAGGGAATTCCATTCACGCAAAGCAGTAAATTGGGGTGTGACAACACCATCACATAAAATCAAATCTCATACGATCAAAGCTCATATACTATCAAATTTTGAAAGGCCTAACCATAACTTTGAATTCGATCCATTTAAGCTTTAGAAGGCCCATGTCTATAACTTCAATTATTTTACCAACTCAATGAAACGAAATTAGATCGGACCAGAATCACTCTTTAGCTCATTTACGAATTTGTCCAATAATAGGAGTCCAAATCTCATCAAAAAAACATATCGGGTCTCAGGAATATTTCCGCGATCCAACTTAAGTAATATCGTAATTCAAGCTCACATGATGTCCCCCAATAATACCTATCATAAGTAATAACCCAAGGCCCATTCAATTACAAGTATATGAGGCCCATGATTCAACTAATATCCATGTAATCTTAATTCGTTCAAGGCCCGTGTTTATGTGTACAATCCGGTCCAAGTTAGATCAAGTAAGTTAAGCCCATACACATTCACGAAATACGAGGTTCACATCACCCTAATTAGTTGGGTATAAAGCGCCTTAACTCACTACAAACATAACCCTAATTACTCAAAATGTGGACAAGCCAACTTGAGCCTTTCAAACCCTAACACATCTTTACTCCGCCTCTCACATAATACGTATCATCAAAATCAAAAAAACCTTAACTTATCTCAAAAAGTTGATCCGCCACTCATGTACCAAATGAAGCTTCCATCGAATGGACCTTGCCACAGAGATGGCTGGAGGTCGACAAAGCCACAGGGATGGCTAAGAGGCGTGACAAAGGCTTCACGATATTACCACAGGTAGGTTTATGTCCTTTTGGTGTTGATTTGTTGTTGTTTTTTTTTTGTTTGTTTTTGTTTTGTTTTTTTTTTTTTTTTTTCATGATACTTTGATTGAACGAGCCAAAGACATGATCTAACATAATTGTTAGACACATTTCTTTAAATCGTATAGTGCTGGATTGTGAAAGACACATGGATCTATGATGATATGTTCAAGTGTACAAAGGTTGATTTGTATAAACACTTGAACAAACCTGAGATTGACATGTTTCAGTTAACACGGAACAAAAAGTTGGATGAAACAATGAGTTTTGTCCATTCTTTTATAAGTTTCGAACATTAAAGGAAGTGTCTTCAATAGGATCGATGATGGTGATGTTCGAACAATAAAAAATCTTTAAAAGATTTCTGAAAATGTTAGAACAATACTTGAGATCGGAAGTTTTTCTTATTGTTCTAAATCATTTGAGATTGATAGTTAGTGTTAACTGCCTAATGAAACGGTGGTTTAGAATAGGTTGGGATTTGTTGCAGATGATTGGTTATGTGTTTCGGATCTGTCTTACCATTTCTTTAGTTCTCGTTTTCATTCTTGAAATAAACATTGACCAAGGATGTAATATTACAGAGTGGTAATGTCTGTATGGTACATGGTGTAGGTCTTGTGGTTGTGAGTAATTTGTCGAATCATCTTTATCTCCTTTCTTAGCAAGTCGCTACATCCCTTATCATCTTTAAAAGTCGCTAACACATAACATCAACTTCGCCGTTGACCATATGACATCAACAACTTCGCTACCAGTTTGACTCAAAAGTCAAACCGCCACTGATAATAGTACAAGTCGCTACGACTTGTAAATACAAGTCGCTAGCAAGATAAAGGACAACTCGCTATTTCATTAAGTCACTTACGCTACTTGTAAGGACAAGTCGCTAGCCATATCTGTTACATAACTAAGCTCTTGTAAAACACTGAATCTGGACATGTTACACCAAGTCGCTATTAAGAAACATGGACACAAGTTGCTATCAAGAATCAGTACCACAAGTTGCTATAAAGAACCATGTTTAAAAAACAGTTTCAACTTTAAAACTTGCTTAAAGATTGATATATATTCAACAAATGTTTAATAAAACAGTTTTAACCAAATCTGCTTAAACCAGATTCTTGACAAAACAGCTTTGTTTAATAAAAGGTTTTAACCAAATCTGCTAAAGCAGATTCTTGACAAAACAGCTTGTGACATTCTTAAAGCAGTCAACAAAATCAGAACCACACCATAACTTGCATCAACCCACGAATCACAACACATCAAAACAACCAACCCATCCAAGAGACCATATAAACCACACATAATAAACCGTATAAAACCATACGAATCACCAAAACAATACAACCTAGGCTCTGATGCCAATTGTTAGGATCCAAATATTTATTGTGTTGATGATTCGGGTGGTCTTGGATGATCAAAATACATGATAGCCATTTTAGAGAGAGAAAGTAGAGAGATGGTGTTCTTGGTAGAGAGTTGCTTCAATAAAATGAGAAGGTTAGATTGCCAAGCCACACCCCTTCCATGGATGGAAGGGGTATTTATACTTACAAACAAAACGTCCTCCTAACGGACTGTGGATCAGGCATACAATGGGTAAAGACCCGTCCTTCCTCCACGGTGTTACACTGCGCTAAACTAAACTAATTAACTACTTAACAACGTAAATAACTACAAGTCTACGAGCTAACATATGCTAGACTATAATTGGGGTGAGCACTTTAACATGGAATTTCCAATTCCTAACAGAAGTTGGTCACACCCATTTTTTGTAACGTTGTTAGATATCGTGCTCGAATAGTCAAAGGGCTCATGGATTGGGCTAAGCTAAATGGTTAGACGTTTAGTTAAGTTAGCCTTGTATAAGTTCATGTAACCCAATCCATGTCCAAGCCCATCTCACGGCCCATGGCCAAGCCTTAGGGGATCATCTCTCTTACTATAAATACCCCTCAAGTATGTCATTTAAGGGGTGTGCTTGAGTGTGTGTGTGTGTGTTTTTACTTATGAAATATTGTTTCATCTTCTACTCTTTGTCTCTCTAAACATACACGATCCATATACATCAAGTCACCACGTTCTTTACTTAATCTTTTCTTCATCTTTCTAGTTATTATTGTTTAACGTGCGTTACTTGTGTTGGTAACGTGAGCTATTTGTGATAAGGTTGATAAAAGTAAGGTTTAACAATTGGTATCAATCGCCTAACAATGGTTTAGGAGTGTTTGTGTTTGTTTGTGTTGATACGCGTAAGCTCTCGGTATCAAACGTGGTCACGCTTAAAGCTTTAATTTTTGCACTTAAAAATTCAAGATTCTTGTGGTTTAAGGTTTATTTGGTGCTAAAGTTTCAGTTTTTTGCAAAAAGTTCGAAGCTTTATGTGTTTTTCTTCATTTTTAAGCTCGTATTTGGTTCATTGGTCATTTCTACTCGTAAGCTTTCTAAGCACTTTGGGTGAAAACGGTCAACAGTTTTGTG
This sequence comes from Chrysanthemum makinoi, assembly GCA_910596185.1. Lineage (NCBI taxonomy): Eukaryota > Viridiplantae > Streptophyta > Magnoliopsida > Asterales > Asteraceae > Chrysanthemum > Chrysanthemum makinoi. The sequence continues at coordinate 272,978,507 of OU343224.1, forward strand.
TTATTCGAGTGTTTTTAAGGCTATCTGTGCAAGAGAAATCGTTTGAATCACTGGAAATTTTTTACGCGTAGGTCAAAACCCTAGTTCTACGCGTAAGAAAGTCAACACCCTATTTCTACGCATAAGATTCAACGCATAACTTTTTGGTGAAGATTCTTCGAGCTATAACGATTACTCAGTGCTTCCCTCACTTGGATAAGTTTGTGGAACACTTCGACTTTGGATATTTCTTACACTGTGATAGTGTAAAAGATTTTTGGGCAAAACCCTATTCCTACGGCGTAAGCTATCCGATGCGTAAGCTATACCTAAGCGTAAGCTCTTGTGTTACGCGTAAGTTGGGTTCTACGCATAAGTTTATCCTACGCGTAAGGGTCTTTCTACGCCTAAGCAACCTACGCCTAAGGAATCCTACGCCTAAGCCATCCTACTCGTAACCATATCCTACTCGTAACTTTTGTTGTCTACGCCTAAGCTCTTTCTACGCATAAAGGTTTAAAAAAAAATTAAATTTTTAAGGACACTAAACGTTCAATTTTTACGCGAAATTCAAATTTTGGTTTAACTGTGAAAATTTTGGTCAAAAATTCAAATTTTTGGGCCTAAATTCAAATTTTTCGGGTCAAATTTGGCGTCAAAATTGTCATAACTCAAATCTTTCATACGTCCTTAGAATTGATTTTTACTGTGAATTTCAAATTTGGGGAGAGAAAAATTTTACGCCTTCGAACAGGTTTACGAGTAAGATTCACTGAAAAACCTCAACCGAGCCTAATCTTCTTCAAACACAACTCCTTTATCGTTGAATCGATCCTACATCAACTTTATCATACATACCTTCCTCAATGGCAACTCTGGCAGATCGTCTCAAAACTGCTTTCTTTGATTCATTCTTCAATGACCTAAACATTAGTCCAACTACACCAAATAACAACAACCAATGGATTTCATCGTATAATCCGCAGTTTGCTCAACCAAGTATGCATATGGGTCAAGGAGGACAAATGGTTGATGTTATTGGGAATCAGAATGGATTTGCTACGGGTATACAAATGGGGAATCAGATGCAATATGCAGGGCAGTTTGATGAAAATCAGAGGAGTCAGATTGTGAATCAGAATCTGGGATATCAGAATATGGGATATCAAAATGGGAATAACTGTTTTATGACTTCGGCTCAGAATGCTATTTCCGAACCTCAAAGCCATGATTCAGGATATTCAGAATGCAGTGTCAAACCAAGGATATCGTCTGAAAAGCTCAAGTACATGTTGTTGTTAGCTGAGAAAGAAGAGTCAGGAATTGAGTTGACTGATGAGGAATACGAATTCATGAATCCAGGACGGATAGATAAAGCAAACGTACATGCAACCTCCAGTCATACATTCAATCAGCAGGACACAACATCAAGCGATACTTTTGATACACCTCCAGTCTATGACACAAATTCACTCAATGAGGTACCAAATTATAGTAATGTTGCTAATCAGTTTACTCATGATGAACAACATTCTGTGACATCATAAAAAGAAGATTTCTCTTCTTCAGAAGATAAAGCGCACTGAAGCGTACACTTTTCTTTTCTTTAGAGAACGAGGCATGAACTGTTGTGTTCATACGTCATAATGTAGAAGTACGAGGCCTGAACTGAAGTGAACAGACGTCATAATCTCTCTCTTTTCAATCTCTTTTAGCAAAAAATGTAATCAACCCCATTATCATTCAGTAGGCTCTTTGTCGTGACAGCTGATGGAGAAAACCCAATATGATGAATTTGACCCTGAAGTAAACTACCCCGAACTCGTGACTTAAACTTGCACATATGTAACAAAGAGCGGTGCCGATTTCCATTAGCATCTCTAAGTACTCTCTATGTACTCTATACTCTTCAACCAACCAACCATCAAGCATAAGACGTACATTACCTCTTGAAAATCCACAATTGAATGTGACACTGAGCACTACAACGTAACTCCTTTAAGTGATAGTTATTTTGTGGTGGTAAGAGCCCAATTCCCCCAAGTGGTAAAAGAAAAGGTAAAAGACACCCAACAATAACTAGATTTCCAAGTCTTCGTTTTTGATTAAGCTCGAACAAGGATCTTGAAGAATCTTCATCCATCCATCCCCGATACCTTCAGATACTAAGTACACTCGCCCGTGATATTTCACTTCACCCTCAAATAAATAATAGTGAATGTGACAACTCGCAATTTCAGGTCATTTCTCAAGTTCACTATTTCATCATTTATCGTAAACTGGGTTTACGAGTATCAAATTCGCGTAACCTTAATGGTTTTGCTGCGAATTCATGATCATATCATCAAAGACATTTCACATAGACTAGGTTTAGTCTACATTTCATTAGCATCATTATCATCACGTTAGTTCATTCATGATTTTGCATTTCACAATAAACGCGTAATTTTCATATTAAATAAACGCTATCGCGTAATTAATTATTTTGAACAATTGATCCGATACTTCCAAAAATTTTCCCGACATATTTTTATACTTACATTTAGTTATAAAAATAATATTATGAGTTTACCCAGTGTTTTAAATTTATTTGGTATATAAATTGTTAAATTTACATTATTACGACGTTTTTCTTAAAAACTACAAGATAATTATTATTTCACTCAAATTGTGTAAGAAATGTATTTTTACAATTTTTATGACCTCAATATATTTTACTATGATCCATTAAAATTTATTTTTAGCTAACGCTACCCTAAATGTCCAAATATATACATAACTACTAAACAAGATTTACAAAGTACCCATTTACTTACACTTATACATTTATATACATAATAAAAAGAAAAAAAAAATATATGTATTGTAGGTACATACCCCCTTGTCGACACAAGGGGGGTGATTCACCTAAAATATTTACAAGATCTTTACTTATATTGTTTGACACTCAATCTCTTACACATACATCAAATAATTCAAAGTGTAAAAAGTCAAGGTTTTCTCTCTTCTTTTCCTTCTTCAAAACCGGCCAAGCTAAGGTGCAAGAAGGAAATCATCAAAAAGTTTTCAAGTCAAGATTATATCAACCTAGATACACTCTTAGTTTAGGTTTTGAAATAAAAACCTAGGGTGTTTAAGATTAAACCCTTTGTCCTTAAACCTCATCATATTTCTTGTAAGCATTCATATTCATATTTTTATTTCATACTCATTATTATGGTCATATCATTTTATTTGAGAAACATGCAAGTTATGTGATGATTATACCACTTTTTAAGGTTTTTAATGTTTTTAAGTGTTAAATATAAATAATCCATCCTATAATTACTCCTTGTTATATATTAGTTTTGGTGATGTCTAGGAACCCATGACACCCTAAGAAGGTGTATGGTAGGATTAGAATAGCTTCGGAGTTGTTTTGAATGGGTTAGAATAGGTTTGGCGCGAGAAAAACTCATTTCGACACGTTTTGAAAAGGGTCTGTCCTTATTTTGAAATTCTGGAAAATCCGACAGTAGGTAAAAATATTTGGCCTAGATATTTAGAAAATATACTTTAAAACGAAACCGTGGCCGCTTGAACGGATTAAAACGGAGCTATAACGAAGAAGATATGAATTTTTCAAGTTTGACGACGAAATATATATATCCTGAAAATTTCAGCAAGTTACGTTAAATTTGTACGAGTCAAAAATGAGTCTTAGGCGTTATAAATTATTTCGACTTACCAAAAATATATTAGTATACTTTGATACGAAGCTAAGGACCTATAATACGTAGAAAACGGATTTGTAAAGATTAAATTATACACGTTTACACAAAATAGCCGTAACTTTATTATATAAGAAAAACTATATTATTTCTATTAGACAAGTGTTACGGTAAACAAGTGACCATATTGAAGGCTATTTTTAACATTGACGTAGAACTTTTTATAAAACGATGCCTTCTAGTAAAAGTGAGTTCACCTAGCCTATTTTCCAAAATGTCCAACCGTTCGTCAAACGGAGTTGTAACGAGTAAAATACGGTCACTTAAACTTTGCCGAAAATCACCCTTAAACTATATTTTGGCTACAAGTGCCATACTTTATCTATATTTTTCTCCATGATCGAGACCTCTAGGATGAAAACTTAAACACTAAAACTTTGAGATTATGATACGAGCTTCCCAAAACCGTTAAGTTCGTTTCCTAACGCTCGATGTGCACCATTTTACGACTAGATTTTAGAGGCTGTTTTAGTCACTTACATGGAAATTTCAACGACATTATTTTACGACGAAAAGTTATAATTTCATAATAAATCATTTAAGAAATATTGTAGGATGTCATTTTGACGTAAATACTTGCAAGGTAAATTAAGAATGGTCAAGACGTCAAAAGAGTATTTTTTTTTTCAACGAAGAGTATTATTTTCAAAAACTCATAAGTGGTATAAATATCATCCGAATTGCATGCATAACATTACATCATGACTTATTACATATCATATCATTCATAATAGGTCATTTTCGAGATTCACGCTACATTTCAGTGTATCCACTTTTGTCATCATAATCATTGCAACAGGTGAGTTCATAGCCCCACTTTCTATTTCTTAATTGTTTTACAAACTCTTGGGGGAGATACATGCTATATTTTTAATCGAACACAAATGCTTTGAACTGTATGCTATAACCAAATGTTTTATTGTCACTAAGTATTTGCCATGTTTGAAGTCCCTACATCATGCACCATTAGTCACTTGCGAGTGAGCGCGAATATTGTGAATAGGCCTATTGGAATTAACACTCCCGTTCTTATTGACCCAGTTAGGGGAAATCGAACGCACTATATTTGAATCATTAAGGTAAATTGGCAAGTTTACCTATTAGGGCTGCGATGAAACGATGATTACCAATTTTTATTGGTGCGATGTTTACGCTTTGGTTGTCATGAACTTAGTGAAATAAATACTGTTTTGTTTTCAACGATGAGTGTGAATCAATTTAACTCACACTACGAATATTGTGTTCAAACGAATTAATTAAACCTATGGATTTCACTCAACCTTTGTGTTGACTGTTTTAAGCATGTTTTATCTCAGGTATCTAAGGCATACACATCATGGCATACATAAGTACTTATCATAGAGTCGCGGTGATGACGCGTCTTACATGGATTTTATGCACTTTAAAACATCGTTTGAATTGTAACAAATTTATTTCCGTACATAGTAACTTTCATTTGGGACCTATACTTTGTAACTCTAATTGTTTTATTAAATCAAACGATGTGTTTTCCAAATGACACTTTAGGTCGTTCAATATAACTGTGATTGTGATGCTATGACAGTCAATCCTCAGGAATTCCATTCCGCTGCAAAACAGGTAATTTGGGGGTGTGACAGTGAACTAACTCCGTTGTCACATCTTCTTGGTTAAAATCTCAAATAAAGCCTACTATGACGTTTTAATTGAACTATGATAATGGTTTTCATCCCGACCGTGGTTTAGTGAGCATACCCCCGTAAAACCATGTAATAACCAAACTGCCATGACGAATATCCAAACACACATCCAATTCATGAAGTACACCCTTTTATCTCTTCTTCGAAACAGAAACCGTAGCACCAGCATCAGAAAAGATTCCGAAATACACTTTCCTTTTCTCCAGGATGGTTCCATCAATACGGGATTTTACAATTCTATGGTTTAAACCGAAAATAGTTACTTTCGCCGGATTTTACAAAACCAAGAATAAACCGTAAGATAGATCCGGAAATGCACTTTACTATAACCAGGATGTTTCCATTGTCACGGAATTTTACAAGTCTATGATTTAAACCGAGAAATACATTCTTTCGCGGGATTTTACAAAATCAAGACAAAACCGTAAACAATGTCAGCTTGAATGTGTTATGACAACTTTGATTTCGGTGAATATCTGTTATAGGGGAATATGCAGCGGTTCATCAACGGTTCATTATCCAACATCAACAACCATCCAATCAACTTTTTGGTAAACACATCATTCACGCATTCTGTCGGCTATTGTAGTGACCACATGGAGAAGTAAACCCGATATACCAAACTTGATCATGAAGTAGAAATCCCCAGATTTGTTACTTAAACTTGTACTAATCCTCGTGAAAAAAAAAAGAAACGGTGTACCCAATGTACAAAACCTCTTGACATTCTCAACTGAGTGAGACACCGAAGTGATAATTACGTTGTGTGTTAAGCAAGAATAAATCACAAGCGTAATCAAATAGTCAAGTCTTTATCACCCTCAATAAACGCCCAAACAAGTCATCTTCGCGGAAGGGTAGAAAGAAAGAAGACGAAATAAGTAAACGCGCCCGGACAACCTCACTTCAAATTCAAATAAGAAATACCATCCAAACAACCCCATAGTCATCATTTACCAATAAACACTTCAAACCGTGACATGATATATACGAGAAAACTGTATATACCAAAGTATCAAATCCCATTACAAAACAACTCTCATCATCACACCAAATCACATAAAATCAAATCTCATACGATCAAAGCTCATATATACTATCAAATTTTGAAAGGCCTAACCATAACTTTGAATTCGATCCATTTAAGCTTTAGAAGGCCCATGTCTATAACTTCAATTATTTTACCAACTCCAATGAACGAAATTCGTCAGACCAGAATCACTCTTTAGCTCATTTACGAATTTGTCCAATAATAGGAGTCCAAATCTCATCAAAAACATATCGGGTCTCAGAATATTTCACGATCCAACTTAAGTAATAATACGTAATTCAAGCTCACATGATGTCCCCCCAATATACCTATCATACGTAATAACCCAAGGCCCATTCAATTACAAGTATACGAGGCCCATGATTCAACTAATATCCATGTAATCTTAATTCGTTCAAGGCCCGTGTTTATGTGTACAATCCGGTCCAAGTTAGATCAAGTAAGTTAAGCCCATACACATCACGAAATACCAGGTTCACATACACCCTAATTCGTTGGGTATAAAATGCCTTAACTCACTACAAACATAACCCTAATTACTCAAAATGTGCAGACAAGCCAACTTCAGCCTTTCAAACCCTAACACATCTTTACTCCGCCTCTCACATAATACGTATCATCAAAATCAAAAAAACCTTAACTTATCTCAAAAAGTTGATTCGCCACTCATGTACCAATGATGCTTCCTTCGAATGGACCTTGCCACAGAGATGGCTGGAGGTCGACAAAGCCACAGGGATGGCTAAGAGGCGTGACAAAGGCTTCACGATATTACCACAGGTAGGTTTTTGTTTGGTGTTGAGTGTGTTGTTTTTTTTTTTGTTTTTCTTTGTTTGTTTTTGTTTTTTTTTTTTTTTTCATGATACTTTGATTGAACGAGCCAAAGACATGATCTAACATAATTGTTAGACACATTTCTTTAAATCGTATAGTGCTGGATTGTGAAAGACACATGGATCTATGATGATATGTTCAAGTGTACAAAGCTTGATTTGTATAAACACTTGAACAAACCTGAGATTGACATGTTTCAGTTAACATGGAACAAAAAGTTGGATGAAACAATGAGTTTTGTCCATTCTTTTATAAGTTTCGAACATTAAAGGAAGTGTCTTCAATAGGATCGATGATGGTGATGTTCGAACAATAAAAAATCTTTAAAAGATTTCTGAAAATGTTAGAACAACTGATCTGGAAGTTTTTCTTATTGTTCTAAATCATTTGAGATTGATAGTTAGTGTTGTAACTGCTAATGAAACGGTGGTTTAGAATAGGTTGGGATTTGTTGCAGATGATTGGTTATGTGTTTCGGATCTGTCTTACCATTTCTTTAGTTCTCGTTTTCATTACTGAAATAAGCATTGACCAAGGATGTAATATTACAGAGGTCGTGTCTGTATGGTACATGGTGTAGGTCTTGTGGTTGTGAGTAATTTGTCGAATCATCTTTATCTCCTTTCTTAGCAAGTCGCTACATCCCTTATCATCTTTAAAAGTCGCTAACACATAACATCAACTCGCTGTTGACCATATGACATCAACAACTCGCTACCAGTTTGACTCAAAAGTCAAACCGCCACCTGATAATAGTACAAGTCGCTACGACTTGTAAATACAAGTCGCTAGCAAGATAAAGGACAACTCGCTATTTCATTAAGTCACAACTCGCTACTTGTAAGGACAAGTCGCTAGCCATATCTGTTACATAACTCGCTACTGTAAAACACTGAATCTGGACATGTTAACACCAAGTCGCTATTAAGAAACATGGACACAAGTTGCTATCAAGAATCAGTACCACAAGTTGCTATAAAGAACCATGTTTAAAAAACAGTTTCAACTTTAAAACTTGCTTAAAGATTGATATATATTCAACAAATGTTTAATAAAACAGTTTTAACCAAATCTGCTTAAACCAGATTCTTGACAAAACAGCTTTGTTTAATAAAAGGTTTTAACCAAATCTGCTTAAACCAGATTCTTGACAAAACAGCTTGTGACATTCTTAAAGCAATCAACAAAATCAGAACTACACCATAACTTGCATCAACCCACGAATCACAACACATCAAAACAACCAACCCATCCAAGAGACCGTATAAACCACAAATAATAAACCGTATAAAACCATACGAATCACCACAACAATACAACCTAGGCTCTGATGCCAATTGTTAGGATCCAAATATTTATTGTGTTGATGATTCGGGTGGTCTTGGATGATCAAAATACATGATAGCCATTTTAGAGAGAGAAAGTAGAGAGATGGTGTTCGTGGTAGAGAGTTACTTCAATAAAATGAGAAGGTTAGATTGCCAAGCCACACCCCTTCCATGGATGGAAGGGGTATTTATACTTACAAACAAAACGTCCTCCTAACGGACTGTGGATCAGGCATACAATGGGTAAAGACCCGTCCTTCCTCCACGGTGTTACACTACGCTAAACTAAACTAATTAACTACTTAACAACGTAAATAACTACAAGTCTACGAGCTAACATATGCTAGACTATAATTGGGGTGACCGACACTTTAACATGGAATTTCCAATTCCTAACAGAAGTGATGGTCATTCACATTTAGGAACTTTGTAACGTGTGTTAGATATCGTGCTAGAATAGTCAAAGGGCTCATGGATTGGGCTAAGCTAAATGGTTAGACGTTTAGTTAAGTTACCCTTGTATAAGTTCATGTAACCCAATCCATGTCCAAGCCCATCTCACGGCCCATGGCCAAGCCTTAGGGGATCATCTCTCTTACTATAAATACCCCTCAAGTATGTCATTTGAGGGGTGTGCTTGAGTGTGTGTGTGTGTTTTTACTTATGAAATATTGTTTCATCTTCTACTCTTTGTCTCTCTAAACATACACGATCCATATACATCAAGTCACCACGTTCTTTACTTAATCTTTTCTTCATCTTTCTAGTTATTATTATTTTAACGTGCGTTACTTGTGTTGGTAACGTGAGCTATTTGTGATAAGGTTGATAAACGTAAGGTTTAACAATTGGTATCAATCGCCTAACAATGGTTTAGGAGTGTTTGTGTTTGTTTGTGTTGATACGCGTAAGCTCTCGGTATCAAACTTGGTCACGCTTAAAGCTTTAATTTTTGCACTTAAAAATTCAAGATTCTTGTGGTTTAAGGTTTATTTGGTGCTAAAGTTTCAGTTTTGCAAAAAAGTTCGAAGCTTTGTGTGTTTTTCTTCATTTCTAAGCTCGTATTTGGTTCATTGGTCATTTCTACTCGTAAGCTTTCTAAGCACTTTGGGTTAAAACGGTCAACAGTTTTGTGTTATTCGAGTGTTTTTAAGGCTATCTGTGCAAGAGAAATCGTTTGAATCACTGGAAATTTTTTACGCGTAGGTCAAAACCCTAGTTCTACGCGTAAGAAAGTCAACACCCTATTTCTACGCATAAGATTCAACGCATAACTTTTTGGTGAAGATTCTTCGAGCTATAACGATTACTCAGTGCTTCCCTCACTTGGATAAGTTTGTGGAACACTTCGACTTTGGATATCTCTTACACTGTGATAGTGTAAAAGATTTTTGGGCAAAACCCTATTCCTACGCGTAAGCTATTCCTACGCGTAAGCTATACCTACGCGTAAGCTCTTGTGTTACGCGTAAGTTGGGTTCTACGCATAAGTTTATCCTACGCGTAAGGGTCTTTCTACGCCTAAGCAACCTACGCCTAAGGAATCCTACGCCTAAGCCATCCTACTCGTAACCATATCCTACTCGTAACTTTTGTTGTCTACGCCTAAGCTCTTTCTACGCATAAAGGTTTAAAAAAAAAATTAAATTTTTAAGGAGACTAAACGTTCAATTTTTACGCGAAATTCAAATTTTGGTTTAACTGTGAAAATTTTGGTCAAAAATTCAAATTTTTGGGCCTAAATTCAAATTTTTCGGGTCAAATTTGGCGTCAAAATTGTCATAACTCAAATCTTTCATACGTCCTTAGAATTGATTTTTACTGTGAATTTCAAATTTGGGGAGAGAAAAATTTTACGCCTTCGAACAGGTTTACGAGTAAGATTCACTGAAAAACCTCAACCGAGCCTAATCTTCTTCAAACACAACTCCTTTATCGTTGAATCGATCCTACATCAACTTTATCATACATACTTCCTCAATGGCAACTCGGGTGATCGTCAAAACGCTTTCTTTGATTCATTCCTCAATGACCTAAACATTAGTCCAACTACACCAAATAACAACAACCAATGGATTTCATCATATAATCCGCAGTTTGCTCAACCAAGTATGCATATGGGTCAAGGAGGACAAATGGTTGATGTTATTGGGAATCAGAATGGATTTGCTACGGGTATACAAATGGGGAATCAGATGCAATATGCAGGGCAGTTTGATGAAAATCAGAGGAGTCAGATTGTGAATCAGAATCTGGGATATCAGAATATGGGATATCAAAATGGGAATAACTGTTTTATGACTTCGGCTCAGAATGCTACTTTCGAACCTCAAAGCCATGATTCAGGATATTCAGAATGCAGTGTCAAACCAAGGATATCGTCTGAAAAGCTCAAGTACATGTTGTTGTTAGCTGAGAAAGAAGAGTCGGGAATTGAGTTGACTGATGAGGAATACGAATTCATGAATCCAGGACGGATAGATAAAGCAAACGTACATGCAACCTCCAGTCATACATTCAATCAGCAGGACACAACATCAAGCGATACTTTTGATACACCTCCAGTCTATGACACAAATTCACTCAATGAGGTACCAAATTATAGTAATGTTGCTAATCAGTTTACTCATGATGAACAACATTCTGTGACATCATAAAAAGAAGATTTCTCTTCTTCAGAAGATAAAGCGCACTGAAGCGTACACTTTTCTTTTCTTTAGAGAACGAGGCATGAACTGTTGTGTTCATACGTCATAATGTAGAAGTACGAGGCCTGAACTGAAGTGAACAGACGTCATAATCTCTCTCTTTTCAATCTCTTTTAGCAAAAAATGTAATCAACCCCATTATCATTCAGTAGGCTCTTTGTCGTGACAGCTGATGGAGAAAACCCAATATGATGAATTTGACCCTGAAGTAAACTACCCCGAACTCGTGACTTAAACTTGCACATATGTAACAAAGAGCGGTGCCGATTTCCATTAGCATCTCTAAGTACTCTCTATGTACTCTATACTCTTCAACCAACCAACCATCAAGCATAAGACGTACATTACCTCTTGAAAATCCACAATTGAATGTGACACTGAGCACTACAATGTAACTCCTTTAAGTGATAGTTATTTTGTGGTGGTAAGAGCCCAATTCCCCCAAGTGGTAAAAGAAAAGGTAAAAGACACCCAACAATAACTAGATTTCCAAGTCTTCGTTTTTGATTAAGCTCGAACAAGGATCTTGAAGAATCTTCATCCATCCATCCCCGATACCTTCAGATACTAAGTACACTCGCCCGTGATATTTCACTTCACCCTCAAATAAATACTAGTGAACTAACTCCGTTGTCACATCTTCTTGGTTAAAAGCTCAAATAAAGCCTACTATGACGTTTTAATTGAACTATGATAATGGTTTTCATCCCGACCGTGGTTTAGTGAGCATACCCCCGTAAAACCATGTAATAACCAAACTGCCATGACGAATATCCAAACACACATCCAATTCATGAAGTACACCCTTTTATCACTTCTTCGAAACAGAAACCGTAGCACCAGCATCAGAAAAGATTCCGAAATACACTTTCCTTTTCTCCAGGATGGTTCCATCAATACGGGATTTTACAACTCTATGGTTTAAACCGAAAAATAGTTACTTTCGCCGGATTTTACAAAACCAAGAATAAACCGTAAGATAGATCCGGAAATGCACTTTACTATAACCAGGATGTTTCCATTGTCACGGAATTTTACAAGTCTATGATTTAAACCGAGAAATAGATTCTTTCGCGGGATTTTACAAAATCAAGACAAAACCGTAAACAATGTCAGCTTGAATGTGTTATGACAACTTTGATTTCGGTGAATATCTGTTATAGGGGAATATGCAGCGGTTCATCAACGGTTCATTATCCAACATCAACAACCATCCAATCAACTTTTTGGTAAACACATCATTCACGCATTCTGTCGGCTATTGTAGTGACCACATGGAGAAGTAAACCCGATATACCAAACTTGATCATGAAGTAGAAATCCCCAGATTTGTTACTTAAACTTGTACTAATCCTCGTGAAAAAAAAAGAAACGGTGTACCCAATGTACAAAACCTCTTGACATTCTCAACTGAGTGAGACACCGAAGTGATAATTACGTTGTGTGTTAAGCAAGAATAAATCACAAGCGTAATCAAATAGTCAAGTCTTTATCACCCTCAATAAACGCCCAAACAAGTCATCTTCGCGGAAGGGTAGAAAGAAAGAAGACGAAATAAGTAAACGCGCCCGGACAACCTCACTTCAAATTCAAATAAGAAATACCATCCAAACAACCCCATAGTCATCATTTACCAATAAACACTTCAAACCGTGACATGATATACTACGAGAAACTGTATATACCAAAGTATCAAATCCCATTACAAAACAACTCTCATCATCACACCAAATCACATAAAATCAAATCTCATACGATCAAAGCTCATATATACTATCAAATTTTGAAAGGCCTAACCATAACTTTGAATTCGATCCATTTAAGCTTTAGAAGGCCCATGTCTATAACTTCAATTATTTTACCAACTCCAATGAACGAAATTCGTCAGACCAGAATCACTCTTTAGCTCATTTACGAATTTGTCCAATAATAGGAGTCCAAATCTCATCAAAAACATATCGGGTCTCAGAATATTTCACGATCCAACTTAAGTAATAATACGTAATTCAAGCTCACATGATGTCCCCCCAATATACCTATCATACGTAATAACCCAAGGCCCATTCAATTACAAGTATACGAGGCCCATGATTCAACTAATATCCATGTAATCTTAATTCGTTCAAGGCCCGTGTTTATGTGTACAATCCGGTCCAAGTTAGATCAAGTAAGTTAAGCCCATACACATCACGAAATACCAGGTTCACATACACCCTAATTCGTTGGGTATAAAACGCCTTAACTCACTACAAACATAACCCTAATTACTCAAAATGTGCAGACAAGCCAACTTCAGCCTTTCAAACCCTAACACATCTTTACTCCGCCTCTCACATAATACGTATCATCAAAATCAAAAAAACCTTAACTTATCTCAAAAAGTTGATTCGCCACTCATGTACCAAATGAAGCTTCCATCGAATGGACCTTGCCACAGAGATGGCTGGAGGTCGACAAAGCCACAGGGATGGCTAAGAGGCGTGACAAAGGCTTCACGATATTACCACAGGTAGGTTTATGTCCTTTTGGTGTTGATTTGTTGTTGTTTTTTTTTTGTTTTTTTTTTTGTTTGTTTTTGTTTTGTTTTTTTTTTCATGATACTTTGATTGAACGAGCCAAAGACATGATCTAACATAATTGTTAGACACATTTCTTTAAATCGTATAGTGCTGGATTGTGAAAGACACATGGATCTATGATGATATGTTCAAGTGTACAAAGGTTGATTTGTATAAACACTTGAACAAACCTGAGATTGACATGTTTCAGTTAACACGGAACAAAAAGTTGGATGAAACAATGAGTTTTGTCCATTCTTTTATAAGTTTCGAACATTAAAGGAAGTGTCTTCAATAGGATCGATGATGGTGATGTTCGAACAATAAAAAATCTTTAAAAGATTTCTGAAAATGTTAGAACAATACTGAGATCTGGAAGTTTTTCTTATTGTTCTAAATCATTTGAGATTGATAGTTAGTGTTGTAACTGCTAATGAAACGGTGGTTTAGAATAGGTTGGGATTTGTTGCAGATGATTGGTTATGTGTTTCGGATCTGTCTTACCATTTCTTTAGTTCTCGTTTTCATTACTGAAATAAACATTGACCAAGGATGTAATATTACAGAGGTCGTGTCTGTATGGTACATGGTGTAGGTCTTGTGGTTGTGAGTAATTTGTCGAATCATCTTTATCTCCTTTCTTAGCAAGTCGCTACATCCCTTATCATCTTTAAAAGTCGCTAACACATAACATCAACTCGCTGTTGACCATATGACATCAACAACTCGCTACCAGTTTGACTCAAAAGTCAAACCGCCACCTGATAATAGTACAAGTCGCTACGACTTGTAAATACAAGTCGCTAGCAAGATAAAGGACAACTCGCTATTTCATTAAGTCACAACTCGCTACTTGTAAGGACAAGTCGCTAGCCATATATGTTACATAACTCGCTACTGTAAAACACTGAATCTGGACATGTTAACACCAAGTCGCTATTAAGAAACATGGACACAAGTTGCTATCAAGAATCAGTACCACAAGTTGCTATAAAGAACCATGTTTAAAAAACAGTTTCAACTTTAAAACTTGCTTAAAGATTGATATATATTCAACAAATGTTTAATAAAACAGTTTTAACCAAATCTTCTTAAACCAGATTCTTGACAAAACAGCTTTGTTTAATAAAAGGTTTTAACCAAATCTGCTTAAACCAGATTCTTGACAAAACAGCTTGTGACATTCTTAAAGCAGTCAACAAAATCAGAACCACACCATAACTTGCATCAACCTACGAATCACAACACATCAAAACAACCAACCCATCCAAGAGACCGTATAAACCACACAAAATAAACCGTATAAAACCATACGAATCACCAAAACAATACAACCTAGGCTCTGATGCCAATTGTTAGGATCCAAATATTTATTGTGTTGATGATTCGGGTAGTCTTGGATGATCAAAATACATGATAGCCATTTTAGAGAGAGAAAGTAGAGAGATGGTGTTCTTGGTAGAGAGTTGCTTCAATAAAATGAGAAGGTTAGATTGCCAAGCCACACCCCTTCCATGGATGGAAGGGGTATTTATACTTACAAACAAAACGTCCTCCTAACGGACTGTGGATCAGGCATACAATGGGTAAAGACCCGTCCTTCCTCCACGGTGTAACACTACGCTAAACTAAACTAATTAACTACTTAACAACGTAAATAACTACAAGTCTACGAGCTAACATATGCTAGACTATAATTGGGGTGACCGACACTTTAACATGGAATTTCCAATTCCTAACAGAAGTGATGGTCATTCACATTTAGGAACTTTGTAACGTGTGTTAGATATCGTGCTAGAATAGTCAAAGGGCTCATGGATTGGGCTAAGCTAAATGGTTAGACGTTTAGTTAAGTTAGCCTTGTATAAGTTCATGTAACCCAATCCATGTCCAAGCCCATCTCACGGCCCATGGCCAAGCCTTAGGGGATCATCTCTCTTACTATAAATACCCCTCAAGTATGTCATTTGAGGGGTGTGCTTAAGTGTGTGTGTGTGTGTTTTTACTTATGAAATATTGTTTCATCTTCTACTCTTTGTCTCTCTAAACATACACGATCCATATACATCAAGTCACCACGTTCTTTACTTAATCTTTTCTTCATCTTTCTAGTTATTATTGTTTAACGTGCGTTACTTGTGTTGGTAACATGAGCTATTTGTGATAAGGTTGATAAAAGTAAGGTTTAACAATTGGTATCAATCGCCTAACAATGGTTTAGGAGTGTTTGTGTTTGTTTGTGTTGATACGCGTAAGCTCTCGGTATCAAACGTGGTCACGCTTAAAGCTTTAATTTTTGCACTTAAAAATTCAAGATTCTTGTGGTTTAAGGTTTATTTGGTGCTAAAGTTTCAGTTTTTTTCAAAAAGTTCGAAGCTTTATGTGTTTTTCTTCATTTTTAAGCTCGTATTTGGTTCATTGGTCATTTCTACTCGTAAGCTTTCTAAGCACTTTGGGTTAAAACGGTCAACAGTTTTGTGTTATTCGAGTGTTTTTAAGGCTATCTGTGCAAGATAAATCGTTTGAATCACTGGAAATTTTTTACGCGTAGGTCAAAACCCTAGTTCTACGCGTAAGAAAGTCAACACCCTATTTCTACGCATAAGATTCAACGCATAACTTTTTGGTGAAGATTCTTCGAGCTATAACGATTACTCAGTGCTTCCCTCACTTGGATAAGTTTGTGGAACACTTCGACTTTGGATATCTCTTACACTGTGATAGTGTAAAAGATTTTGGGCAAAACCTATTCCTACGCGTAAGCTATTCCGACGCGTAAGCTATACCTACGCGTAAGCTCTTGTGTTACGCGTAAGTTGGGTTCTACGCATAAGTTTATCCTACGCGTAAGGGTCTTTCTACGCCTAAGCAACCTACGCCTAAGGAATCCTACGCCTAAGCCATCCTACTCGTAACCATATCCTACTCGTAACTTTTGTTGTCTACGCCTAAGCTCTTTCTACGCATAAAGGTTTAAAAAAAAATTAAATTTTTAAGGAGACTAAACGTTCAATTTTTACGCGAAATTCAAATTTTGGTTTAATGCGGAAAATTTTGGTCAAAATTTCAAATTTTGGGCCTAAATTCAATTTTTCGTCAAATTTGGCATCAAAATTGTCATAACTCAAATCTTTCATACGTCCTTAGAATTGATTTTTACTGTGAATTTCAAATTTGGGGAGAGAAAAATTTTACGCCTTCGAACAGGTTTACGAGTAAGATTCACTGAAAAACCTCAACCGAGCTTAATCTTCTTCAAACACAACTCCTTTATCGTTGAATCGATCCTACATCAACTTTATCATACATACCTTCATCAATGGCAACTCCGCATCGCCTCAAAACCGCTTTTGATTCATTCTTCAATTACCTAAACATTAGTCCAACTACACCAAATAACAACAACCAATGGATTTCATCGTATAATCCGCAGTTTGCTCAACCAAGTATGCATATGGGTCAAGGAGGACAAATGGTTGATGTTATTGGGAATCAGAATGGATTTGCTACGGTATACAAATGGGGAATCGATGCAATATGTGGCGCTTTGATGAAAATCGGAGAGGACAGAATCGAATCGGGATATCGAATATGGGATATCAAAATGGGAATAATCGTTTTATGACTTCAGGCCGAATGCTATTTCCAACCTCAAAGCCATGATTCAGATATTCGAATGCAGTGTCAAACCAAGGATATCGTCTCAAAAGCTCAAGTACATGTTGTTGTTAGTGAGAAAGAAGAGTCGGGAATTGAGTTGGATCGATGAGGAATACGAATTCATGAATCCGGACGGACGATAAAGCAAACGCATATGCAACCTCCAGTCATACATTCAATCAGCAGGACATAACATCAAGCGCTACTTTTGATACACCTCCGCCTATGACACAAATTCACTCACTGAGGTACCAAATTATAGTAATGTTGCTAATCAGTTTACTCATGATGAACAACATTCTGTGACATCATCACCTACTTATGATACATACCTGGACAATCCGAGTTATAGCAATGCGAACTCTGAAACTCTAGATGTGGATCCTAATGAAGGCCGTGGGCACAAAATACTAAGACTGATGAGGAAACCCGTGCTTATTTTGAATCATTAATCAATAATTGTGGTATTGAGATTGAGAAAGTGAGTAAGGTCAATCGGGTTAAGGCCGAATCAGAAATTGACCGCTGAGCTTGAGAGTTACAAAGAGAACGCCAGAGCATATGAATTTCATACAAACAAAATATCATAATTAGAAATTGGTTAACAGATTCTGTTTTAAGAGAAATACAATTGCAAATCAAGTATGATACACTTGATGTGAATCTAAACTTGAAAATAAAATCTTTAAACAAGGAAATTTCTGAACTAAATGACCAACTTTCTAAACAAAAAGCAATGCTTTTCTCGATCTTGAAAAAGAGAAGAAACAGTTGATTTCTGATTTTTCAAAACGAGAAGATTCTCTTCATGATGAAATTCTGGATAACAATGAAACAATAAAAAAATTGGATAATTTGCTTCTTACAACGGGTCATTCCGCTAAGACAAACAAGATACTTTCTAATCAAGTAAATCCGATTTTTCATACTTCTCATAAAATGGCTCTTGTAACTCACCTCCTTGTTTTCTCAAGAAAGCTCAAATCTCGAATGTGTTGAACAATAGACAACCTTTGCATGAACCCATAATTGTGCATGATTCTCTTGAAACGTTGGAACTATCTGAGGAGAGTAGATCAAAAATGAAACAAAAACATCCGGAAATCAAACCAATTGATTATAACAAATGGAACAAAATTAATGGTATTTCTTTTGTTTCTCAATCAACGTTTTCCATCACACCAAGTGTTTCAAACAAAGTGTCAACACCAGTTTCAAAATCAGTTTCAAAACCAGTTGCAACTCATGTAGTTGTCTCAAAATCCTTTTCAAAAATCGAACAAATGTCTTCAAACAATCCTTTTAACACAAGTGATGCCAGAAGCATTTTAGACGATGTTAAAACTAGAATTGGGAGACTTCAAGAGACTGTTAAAACTAAAACTCATATTACAACAAACATCCGTTCAATAGTTTTGATAATGAACGAAAAGTTTTTTGAAATCGAAATTGCCCCTCACCAATAACATCAACTCAAGGGTAATTTATTTTGAACAAGCCTTTTGAAAGAAACAACAGACTTTGTCAAGGACCATAAATCCCTGGTAAAGCAAGCTAATGAAAGTGTTGAACACATCAAAGTTTTGGAAAATTTAAATGATCTCTTCAAGATGTTCTGACTACTGATATCATGTCCATTATTTTGCAAACATATTTTGTTGAAGATCATGAAAGACTCCAGTCCGAGACCTCCGAAATTGTTTCAAAATATGAAAAAGCTCTTGAAAAACTTGAAAAGAAAATGTCTCATATTTTAAATAACTTGATCGAAAATCTGAGGAATGCAAGTATGACAAACTGTCGTATGAGCGTGCCTACAAGGACATGAAAGAGCAAAATGATCTTTGAGAGCTCATGGGATGTCAAAAGGGAAAGGCTATGGATACTAAGTTTGCAAAACCATTGACTGAGGAGAAAACAAATGTTCCCAAACCGTTTTTCAAACCAAAAATGTCTATTTCTCAACCTCCTCCAAAAGTCAATGAGAAAAAAGAATTGTCAAAACCAGTCACTCCACAGTCCCTGCCTATTAAAAAGAGAATTATCAAAGTTTTGAAAAAGAAAGCAAAGTTGTGATAAAACCTAAAGTGATTACACTGGCATTTCTAGGAATAGTACACGGAATGTGACCAAAATCCGCTTAAAGAATCTGTCGGTTCTAACAACATGATCAACAATCACTATCTAGAAGAAGCTAGGAAAAGGCACGACTTAAAAGACGGAATTTTTGGTGCAACATCTAGGGTGATGAATTCTACAAGATTTCAAGGCACCGCTAGTAGTAGTAAACCATTACCTAGGAACACTCTACAAAAGACTAGGGATTGGCTTGCATCTAAGAGTAGTTGCGCAAAAGAAAATGCTATGCCCTTAGAAAACAACACTAGGAATTCTAAGTCTTTTCGAACTAGAATCAATTTCAAAAGACAGTAGTGACAAAGTTAAAGCTGCTGTTTTAAACAAGAATATTGAATTTGTCTCACTACATGTAAAAATGTGTATTTCCGGCTAATCATGATGCATGTGTCTCACAATATCTCAAGAAAGATAATTCTCGTGCAAAGGCACAATCCACTAAGACACCAAATATAACAAAACCGTTAAAATGAACATGGAAAGAAGACTGAGGTGGATCACTTCGGACGTAGTTTTTCTAAAATGAGTCTTCCACGATCTCGATAAGAAAACAACCTAGATCTTACCTTAGGTGGATTCCACGGCAAAGTTTTCAACAAAATAGGTCTTAGATGGATTCCCACAAGAAATATTTTTGATACTTGCACCAACACAGATAATAGTGACAATCATTCGGATAAGGAAGTCATCCACTACAACCTGATAGTGATCACCCTCACCGTGAGGAATCATGTACTTCTAACATCTGTATTTGTGAAAATTCTTCTTCTGGATGCGTGTACTTGTAAAAGTGTTGAAGGTTCATATACCCCGTGTGGTAAAGAAGAACTTTATACCAAATTCGCATGTGGAAATCCTTTTCTAGTTCCACTCTTATCTCCACTTTTACTTGTCCAAACTTAATTTCTTCAAATCTTCTTTGTAAATATTTTTGAAAAACAAAATACAAAATTTGAAAACCAACAAAAGCAAAATATAAAAATATAAAACTTTCAAAAATACAAAAAAATATAAAATAAAAATCCAAAATATTCTTCTCACACATGTTCTCTCGATAATCGATATCAGACGTTCTAGAAATGTCATTAAACAATGATACGGGTATGTACAGATGCTTGAGCGAGAGTTCTTTAATGTTTTCCAAAACATGTCGTTTCTCAAAATTTCTTAAAAATGTAATGGCTTTCGTATACTTCAGTACAAAACCCGGACTTAAAATTAATGGCTTCTGACACATCGCCAGACGCATTAAAGAAAGGAAAGTGCTTAACCAAAATTAAAGGTTTTAAAATATTTTTCAAGCACTATTCCTAAAATCATAATGGCTTGCAGTTACTTCATATTGCAACCCGATCTTTAAAGAAAGGAAAGTGCTACTCAAAATCGATTTTCATAAATATCGAGCACTTATCCTAAAACAAATGAAGATAATTCTTCTTCAATATCTTCAAAAGACTTTTAAAATCATCATCTTGCGTACCATTGATTCGAAATTTTTCAAAAAGATTTTTCAAAATCTCTCACATTTGGTACCAAGATAACTCCCTCTAAACCCTTAATTGATTCTAAATTTTCTGTATGAAAAATATGCTTTCGTTAAGGGGGAGTATAAATCTAAATTTGTTCCAAAATTCATGCTAAATCAGCTTTCCAAATGCTTTTCGTAAAACATATCTTTTAATCATTTTGTTTCAAAAACATCATAGATATGCTATTTTTGAGGGGAGAAACGTGATTAAAAGGTGATCAAAAATGTTTTATGATCGGTGTTTGAATCTCAATTGACGATAAAACAATCGGGTCAAGACTCCAGACTGTCCTAATCGGGTAATAATTTCAAGTCGGTCTCAATAAGACTTGTCCTAAGTAGAATGTACCATTTAGAAACTTTCTTTGGACTTGACCACCATATTTCAAACTCTAACCAACTCAAATCGGTCGTTGATCAATTTAAAGCCCACCTCTGCGATCCAAAACTTATAAGCACAAAGGAAGTGTTTGAAAATATAAAACTCTCGAAGTGTCTCAAACATGTTTTCCATCATAAACACTCTGAGAGATTTTCAAGAAAAATGGTTTTATGGCAACAATAGGACGGTCATGGAGTTATAAGGTGTCTAAGGATAGGAAATCCGTCCTATGATCCGCCAGAGCCGGAGGGATCTACCAAAGGACATCACAAATAGTTTAGAACTAGAAGTCCTTAGGAATGATTGAAAAAAGGAGTAATGAGAGAAAGGAGAAAGAAGGGGTTGAAGAATTAAAAGAAATGTAATGAAAAAGGGTGAAAAGAAATAGCCCTCCATATTCAACTTTAGGCGAAACCGGGTTCAATTCATCTGCTACTGGTTGTCACTAAGATGACACCGGTATTGAAGACAAAGACGTCATGGACCCAAAGGACACACCGCACTAAACCTTCTAGCCACTCAATTCCTCTTAAAAGGATTTGTTTCATTCTCACTGGAACCCTACATAATCTATCGACTTTCTCTTAGAGATCGTTGGTATTGAAGAAGGAGACCTCTCCCTGGTCTCCGCCGGAAAACCAAAATGCAATAACTGAGTCTAGAGCCACGAGATTCATCAAAAGATCTCATAGGAACACATGACATGACATCACTTGTTGTTCATCAATAAGGACACAAGTGATATATTCTAGAGTCCTACGCAGATCTTAGCAATCAGCCGTAACATTTATGAGGGAGTTACAACTGTAATCCTTAGTGATTGAATGGAAATTCCTGCCGTGGTCAACAACAAGTAGCCCTGACAGAAGTCACTTCGGTAATTCTCCGCATGATTACGCTTTAGTGTGTCTCAAACGGTTCATACCGTGAGGTGATATCGGTGTACCTCACGACTCATCCGAACTGTAGATGTACTTCAAGATATCGCTATCTCACTTGTGGGACTCCAGTTCAGAACGCCTCTGTGAGAATTAGAGAGACGTTTTCACACTATGCCGTTAATACCCTCAAATTCAAACTTGTAAGTGCCGGAATCCGCTTATTACTAACCTGTTTTATGTTTTCTTATGGAAGCTCCGGAGCGGATTGATCGTGCTGACTCGCGACATGCTCATACCAACAACACATGAAAGTTCTCATCAAAATCAAAGGCTACACAAAGTTAAAGATGATTCTTCGTCATTGTCAAAGAATCTACAAAGTATACAGACTCAAGAACTACGTCATTGGTAATTGTCAAATAGTGTGAGCATGGTGGAAAAAGACATGGAGACACCTAACCAACGAAGTTGACAACGGCAGACAACCACATTATCTGATCACAAAGCATGAAGGAACAAAGAATCAAGACTATTCTATATCTACGCACAAAGTTCAAGCTCGAGAAAAGTAAAGACCAAATCAAGTGGAGCATCTTTTGAATGACCACCCTTAGGGGGAGATTGTTAGCCTTAATAGTTTTTATTAGAAGTGATGGTCATTCACATTTAGGAACTTTGTAACGTGTGTTAGATATCATGCTAGAATAGTCAAAGGGCTCATGGATTGGGCTAAGCTAAATGGTTAGACGTTTAGTTGAGTTAGCCTTGTATAAGTTCATGTAACCCAATCCATGTCCAAGCCCATCTCACGCCCATGGACAAGCCTTAGGGCATAATCTCTCTTACTATAAATACCCCTCAAGTATGTCATTTGAGGGTGTGCTTGAAGTGTGTGTATGTGTGTGTGTTTTTACTTATGAAATATTGTTTCATCTTCTACTCTTTGTCTCTCTAAACATACACGATCCATATACATCAAGTCACCACGTTCTTTACTTAATCTTTTC
This sequence comes from Chrysanthemum makinoi, assembly GCA_910596185.1. Taxonomy (NCBI): domain Eukaryota; kingdom Viridiplantae; phylum Streptophyta; class Magnoliopsida; order Asterales; family Asteraceae; genus Chrysanthemum; species Chrysanthemum makinoi. The sequence continues at coordinate 273,002,008 of OU343224.1, forward strand.
TTCATCTTTCTAGTTATTATTGTTTAACGTGCGTTACTTGTGTTGGTAACGTGAGCTATTTGTGATAAGGTTGATAAAAGTAAGGTTTAACAATAACCCTTCCTATTTGGAGCATAACCAACAAAAACTCCAATGTACGCATCAGCTTTCAATTTTCATAAATCTTGACCATCATTAGTTGGATAGCATAGGGCACCGAACACACGAAAGAAAGAAAGATCTGGTTTTCGGTTGTGGACTAGTTTGTATGGAGTTTTTCCATGAGTGTTGTGAATTAGGGAACTGTTTTGGATATAACATGCAGTGGCAATGGCTTCCACCTAGAGAAACATTGGAGCCTTTTAATAGATCAGCATAGTCCTTGTGGCTTCAACAAGAGTTCGATTTCGTCTTTCAACAACACCGTTCTGTTGAGGAGTACGTGGAACACTTCTTTGATGGCTGATTCCAATGCTTTCATAAAACTGACTTAGTTCTTTGTTTACAAACTCAGTTCCATTTTCTGTTTGATATTGACGTTGGGAGTTTCATCCTTTGACCTCAAAAACTTAACCCAAGTGAACCAAGAGTAGTCATCAACAATAACTAGCACATATTTCTTCCCATTTATAGTCTGCACTCTCATGGGTCCGCACAAATCCACGTGAAGGGTATGAAGAACTTCCATGTTGAAGTTTGTAGGTTTGGGTTTATGGGCATACTTTGTACTTTTGCCCAATTGACAAGCCGAACAAAGATGATCTTTTTCATACTTTAATCTGGGCAAGCCTCTTACGAGGTCCTTTCTAGAAAGATTATTGATGGTGCCGAAGTTCAAATGATTGAGACGACGATGCCATAACCATGACTTTGTTTTGGATGCTTTTGACAACAGAAAATTTGGAGAAGACTTCATCATGTCTTCGATATAGATGGTGTACAAATTAGTGCCACGAATTCCCTTTAAAAGCTCAACACCGTCCAATTCTCTAACGAAGCAAGTGTGTTTTCTGAATGCCTCTTCAAGATCAGAGTCGCAAAATTGACCAACAGAGAACAGATTATGACCAAGTCCTTCTACATACTATACCCGGGAGATTACACTGTCACCAAAAAAAAATCTCCTTAACCCATAATTGCCCCAAAGTGGTCGTTCTTAAATCTAACAGTCCCGATGAATTTATTTATAAAGTTCTTGAGCCGTGAGCGATCTCCTGTCATATGCTTTGAACAGCCTGAGTCCAAATACCACAGAACGATTTGTACGACCTGCAGTTGAACACAGATAAGTATGGATGACTGGATAGAAGCCATGACATCATTAGTGGTGGAAGCAATACTAGTAGAAGCACTGGGCCTATGTGAAGTATGACTACTTCTTAAGGGGATGATCCTACCAGTAGGTTTCCATTCCTTAGTGGACATAGATCTATACTTATTATGACAAAATTCATTAACTTTGAATATGTGGCCAGTGGGTTTCCATTGATAACACACATTATTGAATTTTCTCCCTGTAGGTTTCCAATAATTACTAACCTTTTTCCAAATTGGCTTCCTGACATCCTTAACCTGTTTAGCATTTCTTATATTTTTTACTGGAGATTTAACAACATCTTTCAACTTATTCACAACACATTCATGATAAGTACCAGAAACCAAACATTCATTACATGTCTTGCAAATAGTAGCAAAATTCGAATTAATTACGGTACTCTTATAGCTAATACTAGTATCAACACGATTCGTCTTATTCAACTCAAACTTATTGTTCCTAGGGTGATCTTCTACTTTCTTCCCTTGATCACTCTTGGCTTGCGAGGTCCTATCTTGCTTTGTATTGCCTAGAGGCTTTGACCCGCTTACCTTAGTGTCATTGATTACTCCTGTAGAAGGAACGATGGGAACATTAGTCGGTTTCACTACTTTCTGCATTCCTGGTCTAGAAGTGTTGGGATCTGAGATTCTAGGAGGCACATCGAAGGTCACATGCTTGACTTTAGGCATAGAACAAGGCATAACTAAACTTTCTTTCCTAGTACCAGATTTAGGACATATTGCTATTAAGCATTCTAAGAGTTCCTGAGATCATTTGGCATATAAGCATGCATGCCCAACCACATTATCAAGTGGTTTCTCTATCTTATCCTCTTCTACAATCTCATGGAGACATTCTAGACTATCCTTAAGGTACAAAAAATATGTTTGACATGCAAGTTCATTATTCCTAAGATGATGGGGAATATACTTCACATACATAGCATATTTAGTACAAGCAGGCACCTTTGGTGCAACATTCTCATCACTGGTGATTAGCCTTTTCCCTTTTACCTGACTCTTCAGATTCTCAATTTCTTTTTGCAAAGAAGTTATCTTTTCATTGTTCTTGTCACGAGTGACCTTAATTGATTCATATAACTCTTTGAAATGCAGTTTAACCTTTTCATTTTCTGCTAGAAAACACTCATTTTCTGCTAGAAAACACTCATTTTCATGCTGTAATACATTAATGATGTTTTGAAGATGAAAATTTTGAGAGTTATGAGAATCTAAAGGAGGAGGCATATGGGAGCCAGTCACTTCTTTCTTTTCACCCTTCAGATGGGAAATTTGGGCTTTCAACCTTTGATCGTTACAATGAGCTCGAATTTGTTCATCACGTTTGCTTATTTCAAAAACTCGCATCAAACTCGGAGCATCCAAAGATGTCTTGGCATTTAAGGTTTTAACATTTTATTTAAGATGTTGATATTTTAATTGTAAATCAAGATATTCAACTTCTAATTTAGAAAAATGTATGACCATGTTATCATGATCATCCCTTTCGATTTTCTCATGCAATTTTGAATTCTTAGTTTCAAGCTCATTGACACAATTTTGAGAGACTTTCAGAGCAACTGATAATTCACGAAATTGAGAAGCAGTAATGGAGTAATTTATAACAGTGTAAACCACATCTTGAGCAATACATCTAAAAATCAAATTATCATTTAGGATATGAAGATTCTTTCTCTCAATCTCATTACCTTTAAACTCACATTCATAATCTTTAACCTCGTTTTCCATTTCATTAAACATCCTTTTCATTTCCTTAATCTCCATATCTATGGCCTTTTGAAGACTCTCAAATTGTTTGTAACATATTGGATTTCACATACACATCAAATCATGACTAAATGGGGCATATACTTAATGATTTTTTAGAGAGAAAGTTTAGAGGTTTAGGGAACTTAGAAAGAGAAAGAAAAGTCTTATTATGAGCTCCAACCCTTTACCTTGTGAGGTAGAGGGTATTTATAGTATCTTACACAAAACGCTTCCTACTGGGATCAGCATACAGTGGGTAAAGACTCGTCCGTCCTCCATGGTGTTACTTAACTAAATACTAACTAACATTAAATAACTACAACTACGAGCTTTCTAACGATTACATATACTTGAGGTGACCGACACTTTAACGACTGGATTTTCTAAATCCTAACAATCTCCCCCTAAGGGAGGTCACCTCAAATTACATAGAGTACAAACAGATATTACATTAAGATTGTTCTTGGATTCTTGTTAAAGTTCTTTGCTCTGTAGCTCGTAGTCTTTGATTCTTCATGTTTTGCATGTTTGGATAATACAAGTGGAGGTCTTTAACTGATCCACGCGATAATGAGTTTTGAGCCAGCTTTGAGATCATCACCTACCATAAATCTCTGACTCTTCCTTTGTAGTGTTGACATTATGTGAAGTTGTGACGTTGGACCGACATGCTCACATTCGATCATGATTTTCTCATCGAGTAGAAGCTTTAGTTGATTCATGATATTTACAGCCGTTAGCGCAGGTGAAAAACACGAAACATTTATCATGATTTCTTTAGAGATGAATGTTATGTGAGCATGCGGCTATGGATTGATTCTCCATTCTAATCACTGCAAACGTTGGGTGTACCATACAACAGTTAGCATTGAAGCGCACGAAAGTGTCTTTGATCACTTTCGTTGAATTGAGGTACACGGCCCACGGTTCCCGTTGATCAAGATAGTACTGCTGTGATCAAGTATAATTCAAAGAATCTTCTTGACAGGTTTCAAGTGCCTCTAGCCGTTCTCAAACCGAATGTCTCAAAGAAGACAACACGAGTGAAGTGAACTGAATTGAGATTCACCGATTGATGAAAAGAGATTTGAAAACAATCGTGTATCGCCAATATAAAGTGTTTTTGCCATACAACGAAGGTTTTAAGGAAAATCAATTATCAATCATAAACACCTTTTATTTTGTAATATTTATACACAGTCGATGTGCTAGAGAAAAGAATTTTAAGCACAACGACTGGTTTTTCAAAGGTATCCGTCAATCCATTTCCTGGACCAAGGTTGATTCAATAATGAATAACCCCATTGTTTCAATCCAGTTGTCACAAGTTTAATCTATTGGATAGATCTCACATGCCACCTACCAAGAGCTTGTTTGATGTTGGCTCTAGAAGGCTTTCCATCGTCATTGTGAATATGTTTGCATATCACTCAGATGTTCTGGCAATACTAAAAGGATAATGCGTAGGACTCTTAAAATATATTCTCTCTTTCCACATTGTGTGAAACAAAGAGTCTTCATTGACAGTGTCCTAATGAGATTTATTGATGATCTCGTGGCTCTAGACCCAATTGTGCACATTTGGTTCCTATGCTGGAGACTAGGGAGAGGGTCTCCTTCTTCAATATCAGCAATCTCTAAGAGAAAGTCGATAGATTATGTAGGTTCCTCGTGAGAATGTCACTGGGTCCATGACGTCTTGTCTTCAATATCAGTGTTACCATAGTAACCACCAGTAGCATATGTATTGAACCCGGTTTCTGCCCTAAGGTTGAATTAATTAAGGGATATTTCTTTTCACCCTTTTTCACATTCAATTCTTTTTCATTCTTCAACCCCTTCGTTTACCGAGACTTCATTACTAGAACATTGTTGGTTTGTTCCAGCATTAGCTCGCCTCAGTCGGCACTCTTCCCATTTCTCATTTATCTCCTTTTTTCATCACACCTAAGGACTTCTACACTATCTAGTGGATTGTCCTGGGTAGATCTCTCCGCTCATGGGATCGTGGGAACGTAATACCTAACCATCCTTATATCTCCATACATAAAGTAAATTTGGTCACTTTTGGTATTGTTCTTCGCCATTGGAATCAATTGAAAACCATTTGAAAATCAATCCAGGTACTTGTGATATATTATCTAAGCATTTTGTACCTGAATTGTTTTTGATATTTCAGAAAAAGAGCTCCCCCTCAACATGTGCATCGAATATTTGAAATCGTTTTGGCACATGGAGGCAAGAGGAAGAATTCAATTCATTGATTAACATTTTCTAAAAATATCTACATCACCTTCCCGATCAAAATTAGTGTTTCAAATACTGTTAAAGATATTTTTGGGAAAGGATGTGGTTTTCAAAAATTTGCTCCCCCTCAATATGTGCATCGAGATTTGAAAGTGTTTTGCACATATTAGGGACAACATGCACTTAGAGACAAATCAATCACGTTTCAATCCTTTTTGGTTTGATATAGATGCTCCCCCTTAACATGTGCATGGAAAATTTGAAATCACAAATTCTCCCCCGATCACAATTTTCAAATCATTTGAGATTTGTGATCTCTATAGATTTAAATTGTTTTTGAAAGCTTTTGAGGAGAATTGTGACTTGCTTATGAAAACATTTAACCGATAAGAATCAAATCTGATACTTTAAACTCCAAAGATTAAACTTGCTTGAGTATCTTTTAAAAACATGACATAAGCCTTGGTCTGAACCAATTGTATGACAAATAACCTTTTGATTTAATTGAAATCATTCTCCCCCTCAATCAATGACATAAGTTGTTGATTGAGAGATAAATATTTTGACAAATGTCAAGTCCAGATGATTTTCAAAAATCGAGTCCGAGTTATTTTTCAAAGCTATTTAGTTTTCATTAGATAACAAATATTTTTCCTGAAACATTTGTCTTTTTGGTGACAAACATTTGTTTATAGAATCAGAGCATGAGATTTGAAAAGTAAGATAAAGCATGGCTCTGTTCTTTCTTTTAAAAACGGGGTATAGTTTGAAATGACTATAAACCTTTTTTTATTCTCTCAAAAATTTTTTTTTAAACAATTTATGTACATTCGAACTTCATCTAAAGACCCGTGTCACTCTTAGAGTGACAACAAAAAGACCGTAGATGAAATCGAATAAAAGAAAAAAATGGAAAAAATGTTTTAAGCTTTTTCAAAGATTTTCTGATTTTTATGGATTTTTTGAAATTTTATATTTTTCTATTTTCTTTTTGTGGGTTTTATAATTTTGTATTTTGATTTTTGAAAAAATATTTACAAGAGATGGATGAAGAAAAACTTTTACTCCTCGTCTTCCTCTTGAAGACGTTTGAGTGTTTCCGGTTGTAGACTCTTTAAACCAAGTCGTGGAAGGATAAACTCAAAACGTTCTCTAGGAAGAGCTTTGGTGAAGATGTCTGCTAACTGATATTCAGTCCTCACAAAATATAGTTCCACCACACCGTTCTCCACTTGCTCTCTGATGAAATGATGTCGAATGTCGATATGCTTGGCTCTTGAATGTTGAACATTGTTGCATGAGAGAGCAATGGCACTCTTGTTATCACAATACAGAGGGATTTTGTTGAATTCAAAGCCATAGTCAGATAATTGGGATCTCATCCATAGGATTTGAGCACAACAAGATGACATGGCTATGTATTCTCCGTAGGATATAGAAGTACACATTTGTTTCTTTGAAGACCAGATCACAAGCTTATCACCCAAAAACTGAGCACCTCCGACGCTTCGACGTGTATCTTGACACCCGCATGGTCAAGATTCCATAGGTGTTAGTGACATACGGTGTCCTTTGGATACCAAATTCCCATGTTGATGGTTCCTGGAGATACCGAAGACCCGTTTAACCGCTTCAAGGTGCTTTTTGGTAGGCTTAGCCTGATATCTAGCACACATGCATACAAGCGAAGAATGTCCGGCCCATCTGGCAATAAGGTACATCAGGGACCCAATCATACTCCGATATTTAGTTTGGTCAACCATGATCCCTGAGAGGTCCTCGTCTAGTTTTGTACACTCCACCATGGGAGTGTCAACAGGGTCACAAGAATCAAATCCAAATTTCTTTAAAATTTTATTAGCATATTTAGATTGATTGATAAAAATGCCTCCGGGACTTTGTGAAATTTGTAATCCCAAGAAAAATGACATTTGTCCCATCATTGACATTTGAAATTTGGAGCCCATCTCCTTAGAAAAACGGTCACATTCATTGGGGTCAGTTGAGGCAAAAATAATATCATCAACATAGATTTGAACGTGAATTAAGTGTTTGCCCTGACTTTTCTGAACAATGTCGGATCAACTGCTCCTTTGCTGAATCCATTAGATAGAAGAAACTTTGATAGTGTATCGTACCATGCCCTTAGAGCTTGCTTCAAACTGTAAAGGCCTTCTTCAAGCGGTAGACATGAGTAGGATGCTCTGGATTCACAAAACCTTCAAGTTGGCTGACGAATACGACTTCTTTAAGATCTCCGTTAAGAAAAGCCGTCTTTACATCCATCTGATAGAATACCATGTTCTTACTTGCATCGTTAGCCAGGAAGATTCTGATTGCCTCGATACATGCAACTGGAGCAAATGATTCTTCAAAGTCAATACCCTCCTCTTGACGGTATCCTTTTGCAACCAATCGAGCCTTGTTCTTTAACACATCACCATGCTCATCAAGTTTTACTTTGAAGATCCACTTTAGAGCAATGATCATAGCATAGTCAGGAGCAGGTACTAATTCCCATACATCTAGTCGATCGAACTCATGAATTTCTTCTTGCATGGCATTGAACCAACTATCTTCATTCATGGCGCTTTTAACGTCTTTTGGTTTGACCTTGGATAATACGGAGTTGAAGAAGCACCATAAGGCATCAGTTGCAAGTTGTTTACAAGTGGATACTGGACGAGAAGGGTTTCCAATGATGTTGTCCAATGAATGGTCATGTGTCCATTTTCTAAGGTGTTCGTGAGGTTGTTGTTGAGGAACCGGAAGTAGCTTGAGTTTGGATCTCGATGAAGATGGTTCTGAAGTTGGTTCAATAGCAAATATGTTCTCAAATGGAGCATCTTCGGCAGTAGCAAAGGGGTTATCTCCATCATAGGTGCCAGAAACATTTCCATGATGTACACTTGATGATTGATCTGCAGTAGGCGGCGCTTCTTGACTCAATGACATAGAAACTGAAGGGTTATCTACGCTGACTGGGTTAGGGGCAGCCTCCGTTGATGGATTTGGCTGATCATTAGCAATAGGCTCATAGTGTTCTTCAAACATTGGATCAAACAATTTCTTCAAATCATCTTCTGAAGGGGGTACATATGAAGTTGCTGGTGAGGGATTTTGTACAAGAGAAGAACTAATGGGACTAATTAATGAAGGTTGTGATGCGGGTCCAGAACTTGATTGTCCTGGAGCCATTTGCCTAGACAGCTCATCGAACGTGTGATGAATAGTTTCCATGATATCTCGTGTTCTTTTGTTGTAGATTCGGTAACCCTTCTTGTTTGATGCATAACCCACAAAAACTCCAATGTCTGCCTTAGCTCTTAATTTACCTAAATCTTGACCGTCATTCGTTGGATAGCACAAAGCACCAAATACACGAAGGTAGGAGAGATCAGGTTTTCGTTTATGGATAAGTTCGTATGGAGTTTTTCCATGGGTGGTGTGTATAAGGGAACGATTTTGGGTGTAGCAAGCAATGGCAATGGCTTCAGCCCAAAGAAACATTGGAACCTTTGAGTAAATTAGCATAGTTCTTGCAGCTTCAACAAGGTTCCAATTTCGTCTTTCAACTACACCGTTTGAGAGGCGCGTGGAACACTTCTTTGATGACTGATTCCAATGCTTTCATAAAATTGACTTAGGTCTTTATTAACAAACTCAGTGCCATTGTCTGTTCGAATAATTCTAACAGTATTGTTAAGTCGAACCTGCAGCTGTTTGATAAGTTTGATGATAACGTCTGGAGTTTCATCCTTTTTCCTCAAAAACTTAACCCAAGTAAATCAAGAGTAGTCATCAACAACGACTAATACATATTTCTTCCCATTTATCATTTGAACTCTCATAGGTCCGCACAAATCCATATGAAGAGTATGAAGAACTTCCATAACTGAGTTTGCGGGTTTGGGTTTGTGGGCATATTTCCTGCTTTTTCCCAATTGGCATGTTGAACAAAGGTGATCTTTTTCATACTTTAATCTGGGCAAGCCTCTTACAAGGTCCTTTCTGGAAAGATCATTAATGGTGCCGAAGTTCAAGTGATTGAGACGACAATGCCATAACCATGACTTTGTTTTCAAAGCCTTTGACAACAAGCAGATTGGAGAAGACTTCATCATGTCTTCGATAGAGATGGTGTATATTTGAACAACAACGGTTCCTCTTAAAAGTTCCACACCATCAAGTTCTCTAACAAAATAGGTATGTTTTCTAAAAGCCACCTCTAGATCGGAATCACGAATTGACCAACGAAAACGGTTATGACCAAGACCTTCAACATAATATACCTCGAAATTACACTATTACCAACGACATAATCTCCATAACCCATAATTGCACCAAAATGATCGTTCCCGATCCCACCCCAATAAATTTACTCACAGTTCATGAGCAGCGAGCGGTCTCCAGTCATATGCTTGGAATGCCTGAGTCCAAGTACAAGCAGTAACGATTTGAACGACCTGCAGTTGAACACGCAAAAAAATGGATAATCTGATAATTGGGATCCCATGCAAGAATAGGTTCCACTTGGTTAGTAACAGTGATTGGAACACCCACATCGAAAGTAATCAATGGAATCATTAGGGATAGATGCAGTGCTAGTGTATGCATTAGACCTATTCAAAGTATGTTCACTTCTTAAAGTAATAGTTCTACCGGTAGGCATCCATTTCCTAATGGGCATTGACTTAGATAATTTAGGGCACAACTCATTGAATTTGCGGCCAGTAGGTATCCACTGATAACCTATATTACTAAATTTTCTTCCCGTGGGTTTCCAATGTTTTCTAACCTTCTTACTCCATTGCTTTCTAGCCTTCTTAACTTGATTGTTGGCATTAACGATTTTAACTGGGTATTTAACATCATTAATCAAATCATTCACACCACATACATGATTAGTAACAGAAACCAAGCAATCATCATTACATGTTTTGCCAAAAGTAGCAGATTCAAGATAATTACAGATGCTTAGAGCAAACACTAGAATCAACATGATTCATTTTATTCAACATAGTTTCATTCTTCCTAATGTGATCTTCTACTTTATTCCACTGAACATTCCTAGCTTGCAAGGTCCTATCATTCTTTGTGTTGCCTTGAGGCTTTGACCTACTCGTTTTGGTGTCACTTTTTACTCCTGTAGAGGGAATGAGAACATTAGTTGGTTTTGCTACTTTTTGCATTTCAGGTTTAGAAGTGCTGGGATCTGAGCTACTTGAAGGCACATTAAAGTTCACTTTCTTAATACTGGGCATAGAATGGGTTGCATACTTAGCACTGGGCATAAAACAAGGCATCACAGCTTTATCTTTCTTACAGAAGGATTTAGGGCATGTTGCTCTTAAGCATTCTAAAAGTTCCTGAGATCATTTGGCATATAAGCATGCATACTTAACTTCACTATCAAGTGGTTTGTTTATGCTATCCTCTTCGACAATCTCACGGAGACATTCTAGACTATCCTTAAGGTACGAAAAATTTTCTTGAAACCCAAATTCGTTATTTCTAAGATGAGGGGAATATATTTAACAATAGTAAAGATACTTAGAATCCGCAGATGCCTTTGAAGCAACATTCACATAATGCAAGTGGCATTTTCCCTTTTACCTGAATTTTGAGATTCTCAATTTCCTTTTGTAAAGAAGTTATTTTTTCATTGTATTTGTCACGATTGACTTTCATTGAATCGTATAACTTTGAAGTCGTTTGACCTTTTCACTTTCTTCTAGAAAACTCTCATTTTCTTGTTGTAATACATTAATGATGTTTTGAAGATGAAAATTTTGAGAAAATTGAGAATCTAAAGGAGGAGGCATTTGGGGTCAATACATTGTTCTTTTCACCTTTTAGTGTGAAATTTGGTTTTCATCCTTTCGATCGTGTGACAAGGAGCTCAAATCAGTTCATCACGTTTGTTTATTTCAAAAACTATATCAAACTCAGGAGCATCCGAGGATATCTTGATATTTGAGGTTTTAACATTTTCTTTGAGATGTTGATATTTTAGTTGCAAATTAAAGTATTCAACTTCTAACTTAGAAAAATGTTTTACCAAGTTATCATGATCATCCTGTTCTATTTTCTCATTTAGTTCTGAGTTTTTGTTTTCAAGCTCAATGATACGATCATAGGAAACTTTCAAAGCAACAGATAATTCATGAAATTGAGAAGCAGTAATAGAATGCTTTGTAACAGTATAAAACACATCTTGAGCAACACAACTCGAAGTCAAGTTCTCATTTAAGATATGTAGATTCTTTCTTTCAATTTCATTATATTTAAGTTCCTGTTCATAATTTTCGACCTCAACTATCATCGCATCAAATTCTTTTTCCATCTCTTTAATCTCCGAGTCTATCCCCTTTTGAAGACTCTCAAAATGATTTTTTAATTGTTTAAAGAAAGGCATGACTTCAGTTAAATAGCATTCTTTAGTTTGCTCAAAACCCCTCTCCCCTTCAGTTATCCCTGTAGGTGTGATTCTTTTCTTACACGTCTTTTCAAAATCAACGAATTGTTGATAAACAACATACAGGATGATTAAGGTCTTGCTCTTAGTGGGAATAGTTCTAGGAACTAAATGCATTGGTGTATTCGGAGGATACATAGTAGCTGGAGGCATTTTCCTAAGGGGAGTGGTTGTTTCAACAAGTGCATTTGCTTTTTGCATATCTATGTCCTTTTTCCAAAAAACTTGTTCTGGGGTTAATTGAATTTGAGGCTTAAACATGTTCAGGGAAATCTAATTTTCTTTTGTGTAATCATGGGGTTTGATCGTTATGTTTTTCTTTTTACACTCAGGATCTTTTGGCTTCTTATCCATTTTCTCCCTAGAGGCATCTTCTAATTTTCTATCCTCTTCCGTGCTTCCAATGCATGATGGTGTTTGCCTAGGCTTGAGGATCTCATTACCATCATATACAATCATGGAAAGCCTTTTACAAAGACTCGATTTGGCTTCTCTACTAGAGGAATACTATGTTTATCGCTAAGACTCTGGTTTGTGATCATGTGAGCAGTCTGAATGGTATTCCCTTTAAATGCACAACTTATTTCAAGCTTGTTTTTCAAAGTTTTAGGTTGGAAAATCACAAAAGTTTTGATTCCATAGCGTTAAATTCCTGTTTAAGCACTTTAACATTTTCTTGAAGTTCTTGCTTTTGCTTAACAGTTTTGTTTAGTTTGTCTTTAAAGGAATCTAGCTCTTGTTTTAATATTTTTCCCTAAAATACTTTTTCTAATAATTGTACGCATTTGGTCATCCTTTCCTCAAGCCACGGGTAGTTAACTCAAACTTAGCACGTTGTTCATAAATAGCAACTTGTTCTTATAGGCATTCGCCAGAGATATCGTAATCATTAGGCACATGCAGTGTATTCATCAAAAATATATTCATCATTGACCTCATTTCACTTTCATCACATATTGATCATATGGGAAAATATTACTATTGCCCACATTATCTATATCTGATTCATTAGTTTCATGTGATTGTACTTCATTATGTATCTTTTGCTCATCAACTTCATCGTATAGTTTTAATACCTCTGAGATGATTGAATCTTTAGATGGACCAGTCTGTTGTGGTGATGAGACCTTTGGAGAGACCATGCGATGAAGATTGTCCGGGCAAGAGGTTCATCATCGACATCGAGTCAAATGCATCAAAGAACTTGAAACGCATTTTGATGATTGTGACCTATTTCCAATTGGCTGCCATCCACATCAACATCATATGTTTTGGCATTTCCTCAGAAGAAACAACAACTCTTCTTCATTCAAAACCGCTCCATTGTCCCGAGCTTGCACCAAAGCAGATTGTCCTGAAATACTCGTGTTTGAGGGCTTTTGGAGATGTGCGCCTTGCAATATGTCCCTCACCACCACAGTTGTAGCCCTTGATTGGCTTTCCTTGTCCTTGATTTGAATTCCTTCCACGATTCCGATTAGCCACATACCCTCCACCTACTCCACATTTTCCTTGCTCATACTGTCTTCCTTGCACTGGTTGCACCATGATCTTACCATCTCTGACAATAGCATCATTGTGTAGATTGGATGCAGTTCTGATATCATTGTTAGTGTGTTGAGTGAGGTTTGGATTTTGCTTAACCATAAGAGCCAGTTGATTGATGAAATGTTCCATGATTGTGTTTGAGTTTAGAGGTTTATATGCTGGATCTGGAATGAGCTTGTGGTTACCGCAATTCTGGTATGACTTGAGAAGCTTTGGTGGTGATTCCTACATTTGTGTAGAATGTTGTTGAGTCATTTGATGAGCTTGCCTCCCTCGATTAGATTTGAACTTTTCAAGAATCATTCATTCAAACATAGCATGCTTCTCATTCTGAAGAAGGAAAGCATACAATTGCTCATAGTTGGTGTGCCTTAATCCTTTGGTTAGCTTGACTGAGGTGACAAATTTGTGCCATTCGGAATTCATGTTGTTCACAAACTTTGAATTGAGCTGAATATTTGGCATGGTCATTTTGATATTCCTCATATCATTCACAAGTTTGTGGAACCTCACATAGTATTCAAGGACACTTTCTCCGTGGTTCATTTCAAAGTTCTTAAAATCATCATACAATTGAGATTCTCTCTCTTCTTTGGTCGTTCCGAAACGAGAGAAGCATCTTGACATTATCCCAAACTGCCTTGGCTTCAGTGTTGTGATTGATTAACTTGTAGATGTCTTTGGAAGACCCTGAAGTATAATGTTTGAAGCCCCGATATCAAGATCGATCTCTTTCTCTCCTTATCATTGAGCTCATCATACATCTTTGGTCTGTCCAAACCTAAGATCACTCCATGTACCATCCAGCAGCTTTTAAAGTGTCTCTGGTAGTCTCAATTTGATAAGGTCCTTCATCAATTGATTTGAGAATGTTAACCCCATTTTCCTTTCCCAAATAGTACAACCTAATTCGCTGAGCCCATGAGTCATAATCGGCCTCGTCAAGCATAGGTGGACGAGTATCGATCCACTGCTTGAACGTCCTCACTACGTAAGAGATGATTGTAGGCACGCTGGTAGACATGACAGATTTCACGGATTTTATAACTCTATGATTAAACCGGGAAATATAATCTTTCACGGGATTTTACTAAATCAAGAGAAAACCGTAAAACGTAACACGAAGAAAAACACTAAATCTCAATAAACAAATCGCTCAAAGTGACAAGTCGCTTCAGCCAACAAATCGCTCAAAACAGACAAGTCGCTTCAACTCACAAGTCGCTTATACTAACAAGTAGCTTAATAGGGCAAATCGCTTAAACACTCAACTCGCTTCAATAAGCAAGTCGCTTAACCCAGTAAGTCGCTAGATGAACAAATCGCATAAGTAAGACAAGTCGCTTAAGCTTACAACTCGCTTAAATAAGCAAGTCGCTAAAAGTGACAAATCGCTTCTCCGCACAAATCGCACAAGTACAACCACTAACCGGAAAAATCGCTTAAATAAGTGATTCTTATCAGACACAAATCGCTTGAAAGAAGGGACAAATCGCTCGTCAGAATGCTTTAACGAGACACAAATCGCTACCTTTAAACTAACCAAAACGCCACTTATAAATCCAAAAACAATCCAACCACAGTGATTCAAGCCATCCAAATCACAGCCTAACCACTTATGATGATTCTAAACACAAAAGTACAATCAAAATCCAAACTTTAGCACTAGGAATCGTCCAAATTATGCAAATACCACTAAACTTTTTTAAACCCAAAAACCATATAAAACCACTAGAAAACCAAGAACATGTAAAAGAGATGATCAAACCTTGGCTCTTGATACCATTTGTAACATATTGGATTTCACATACACATCAAATCATGACTAAATGGGGCGTATACGTAATGATTTTAGAGAGAGAAAGTTTAGAGGTTTAGAGAACTTAGAGAGAGAAAGAAAAGTCTTATTATGATCTCCAACCCTCTACCTTGGGAGGTAGAGGGTATTTATAGTATCTTACACAAAATGCCTCCTACGGGCTGTGGATCAAGCATACAGTGGGTAAAGACCCGTCCGTCCTCCACGGTGTTACTTAACTAAATACTAACTAACATTAAATAACTACAACTACGAGCTTTCTAACGATTACATATACTTGAGGTGACCGACACTTTAACGACTGGATTTTCTAAATTCTAACATTGTTCTTTTAGTTATTTAAAGAAAGGCATGACCTCAGTTAAATAACATGCTTTTGTTTACTCAAAACCCCTTTCCCCTTCAGTGATTCCCGTTGGAGTGATTCTCTTCTTACATGTTTTCTCAAGGTCAACGAATAGTTGGTAAACCACATATAAACTGACTAAGGTTTTGCTTTGAGTGGGAAGAGTTCTAGGCACTAAATGTATTGGTGTATTGGGTGGATACACGGTAGCTGGAGGCAATTTCCTAAGGGGAGGATTCTTTTCAACAAGATCATCAGTTTTTTCTTATCCATATCTTTCTTTCAAAACACTTGTTCAGGGGTCAATTGAGTCTGAGGTCTAAACTTATTTAAGGCAATCCAGTTTTCCTTAGCATAATTCGGAGTTTTAAATGTAATATTATACTCTTTACACTAAGGATCTTTTAGTTTCTTTTCCATTTTCTCTCTAGAGGCATCTTCTAGTTGTCTATCATCTTCAGTGCTCTCTACACAAGTAGGCTTTTGTCTAGGCTTAAGGATTTCATTGCCATCATAGATCACCTTTTGAGTAGCTTTTACTTTCTTACCATACTCAGGATTGGGTTCCTCTACAAGGCTAGTACTATGCTTATCGTTTAACACTCTATGCTTAGTGATCATGTGAGCAGTCTGAATGGTGTTGTCTTGTACGTACAACTTGTTTTCAAGTTTGTTTTTCAAAGTTTTTAGGTTGGAAAACTCATTTAAAAGTTTTGATTCCTTAGCATCGAATTTCTGCTTAAGCACTTTCACATTTTCTTGAAGTTCTTGCTTTTGCTTAACAGTTTTATTAAGTTTTATTTGTAAGGAATTTAACTCTTGTTTTAATATTTTTTTCCCTAAAATTACTTTTTCTGATAAGTGTACGCATTTGGTTATCCAACTCCTGATCACGAGTAGTCATCTCAAACTTAGCACGCTGTTCATATATAGCAACTTGTTCCTAATAGGCATTTAGTTCAGTGGTCATGGAATCATCAGGTGCATATTCAGTGTATTCATCAAAAATATAGTCATCATTGACAGCAGAAGATGCATCATTTGGTACAATTATACTTTATCTTGCTTCACATATTGATCATATGGGACAACATTGCTATTACCCATATTTTCAATATCTGATTCAATGATTTCCATTGATTATACTTTGTTGTGTATCTTTTGCACATCAACCACATCGTATAGTTTTAATACCTTTGATATGTTGGATTCCTTAGAGGGATTGGCTTGTTGAGGTGGAGAGACCATTGGTGTGATGTTGGCCATAAAGATGGTTTGTGTCGTTGGTTCATCATCAACATCAGAGTCAAATGCATCACAGTCTGCAACTTGAAAGACATTGGGATTGTTATGGGCCACACCATGCACTGGTTGTTCATCCACATCTGCATCATAAGTTTTGGCATTTCCTCAAAGAAGAAACAACAACTCTTCCTCATCCAACACTGCTCCATTATTTTGAGCTTGCACCAGTAGCATCTTATCCCTGAAGTACTCTGCATTTTGTGGACGTTTTGGTTGAGTGCAGTTCCTAGCAATGTGTCCTTCCCCTCCACAATTGTAGCACTTGATTGGCTTGCCTTGACCTTGAGCCATGATCCTTCCTCGATTCTTATTGCGCACATATCCAGCACCAGCTCCAACATTCCCATAACCAGTTCCAACACCTACATTCCCTTGTTCATTGTGTGGAAGATAAGCATTTTGCCTTCCTTGCACGTTTTGCACTACAACCCTTCCATCTTTAACAGTGGCATGATTTTGTAGATTAGATGCAGTTCTGAGATGATTGTTGGTGTGGGGAGTGAGGTTTAAGTTTTGTTTAACCATTAGAGCCAGTTGATTTGCAAAGTGTTCCATGAACATGTCTGATGGCTTGTAACCTGGATCAAGAATGAGTTTGTGATTGTTATCTCCAGTAGGTATGACTTGTGATGCTTTGGTACTTATCCCCACATTTGTGAAGAATGCAGTTGAATCATTTGAAGAGCTTGCAGCAGCAGCATTAGTGTTGAAATTTTCCATGATCATACGTTCAAATGCAGCATGCTTCTCATGTTGGAGTAAGTAAGCATACAATTGCTCGTAATTGGTGTGCCTAAGTCCTTTGTTCAATTTGACAGCAGTAACAAATTTGTGCCATTCATGATTTATGTTGTTCACGAACTTGGAATTGAGCTGAATATTTGGCATTGTCATCTTGATATTCCTCATATCATTCACAAGCTTGTGGAATCTCACATGATATTCAGTAACACTTTCCCCTGGATTCATTTTAAAGTTTTCAAAGTCATCATACAACTGAGATTCTCTATATTCCTTAGTTAGTTCCTAACCAGAGAGAAGCATCTTGACATTATCCCAGATAGCCTTGGCTTCAGTGTTGTGATTGATCAGCTTGTTAATGACTTTTGGCACACCTTGAAGTATGATGTTTGAGGCTCTAATGTCAGCATCATATCTCTTCTTGTTGGATCGATGTACTCTAACCAAACTAACGTATATAGCTTGTTAAGGGCTTAATGACCTCGGATAAATCCTAAGTCACTAACAATGAAACACTGAATAAACTCTATTAAGTACGCGGAATTTACTTCAATAAAGCTAAGAAGAATTCACTTTAACTTTAACAATTTTATTAATAACTCTGAACCTGCTTGTTATACAGATTCTTCAACAACTCTAAACTCTAATATCGTACTTCTCTAAAAACTCTAAAAACACATATTCTCTAATGCCAACCTAGGGGTCCTTTTATAGGCTTAAGGATAACCCTAGTCGGTTCACAATTACAAACCTTGGACGACAAGTAATCTAAACAAAGAATATTCTAGAATAACAAAGCTTTCCATAAACGAATATAGTAGTTTTTTAGCTTTGCAGTACTTTGACTTCGACAGCAGTACTTTGACTTTAACTTAACAGTACTTTGACTTTCCAGCACTTTGACTTCTTCAGTACTTTGACTTTCATATCCCAACAATCCTCCCCTAACTTGAATTCTACTTGCTTGACTTCAAGTTTCCTTTGTATCATTATCATTAACTTCTGTTAGCCTCTTGGAAAGATTGTGTCTTTATCAATTTTCTTTATCTTCAGATTTGTCTTTGTATTCACTGTGCTTGGATTGTCATTATCAAAGTAGTCTTTATTCTTTCAGTAACATTCTTTACATCAACCTTAATCAGTAATCTCTTTTCAGCAACATTCAGCAAGCTCCATCTTTTCAGCAACTCAACAACATAAGACAAATTTGTACATTAATTCAGTTTAAGTTTCAGTCTATTCTCATCACTTCCAGGTGTGTAAACTCCTGTGAGAGGTGAATCATTGAAATTTAATGGATTTTGATGTCTCTTTACCAAAGCCATTAACTCTGGAGTAGCCAAATGTTTAGGTGTGTAAGACCATGGTACATTGATAACCATATGATTTTTAGAAAAATCATCAGCTATCAACATATTTGATTTGTCTTTACCAAAAGTTGTACCCTTTTGGACTAGTTAGTTCTTTCAACCATGGTGAACTAATTACCATATAAATGGTTTTTCCACAGCCTTTTCCACAAACCATTTTCTTGTGGGCTAGCCAACTCTTCACATTTACTGATATGGTGAGTTGATTACCATACAACTTATTAGCAAGTTGTCAACTATAAAACGGATTTGAGATATCTTTACCAGAGCCATTGCTCATGGATTAGCCAATCCTTTTGTAACCATGGTGGATTGATAACCTATTGTTGTTACCGTCTCAAAAACCATTTATTTCTTTTAACCTTTGTTTCAAAATCATTAACTAGTTTAATGCTGCAAGCAGTACTTTGGCTAAAGTACTGTTTGACCAGCAGTACTTTGAATAAAGTACTGATATTTCAAAAAAATTATTCAATAAAAATTCATACCAATTATTTATGTATCATCATCAGCCATAGTTGTCCATCTGATAAACAATTTGATGACCATAAGTGCAGTTTCATTATCTTCTTCAACCTCCGTACCATGTTCTAGCATTCTCCTCATAAGATCTGATGTAAGCGGATATCTTCTATCTGCTAACATATGGATCATAGTTCCATCTTGTAACTCTAAAACATGTACTCCAGATTCTTCAAAATATCTCCAGCTCATAATCTCCCAATCTTCTTGATTTTTCCAAATCTCATCAGTGCTTGATTCTTCAGCTTCCCAAACAGTTGTGAGATCTCCAAGCAAGATTAAACCAACACCTTCTGATGGAATGTGTTCAAAATATTCTTGCACCAAATGATATAAATGAAATAAATCCTCTCTATCTATTATGTGCAATAGATCCCATAGCATATTAATCACTCTGAAGCTTTCATCTTCTCTATGAAACATCAGATAATTACCATCCTTAGATTCTACAACTTCAAAAGTAGTTATTGGTGATTTTTTTTTCTTCTTTTCTGCATCATCTTTAGAATACTCAAATTCTACAACTCTTAAGTAATTCCTTAGTTCATCATCCAGATCTTAACTCAACCTTCTTTGATGGTTGTTCAATTTCAGTTGTTCTTTTTCTTTTTAAACTTCCTTTTCTATCATCTTCTTTCTGAGCATCATCATCTTTAAAGTCCTTGATACTATCAACATGCTTCTGATAAGCTTCTCTAACAGCTTCATACATCTATTTCATATTGACCTTTTAAATAAGCCATCATTGCATTTCTTTCCTTAGCACGATTTGGTCTTCTTGGTAGAGCAGAAACAGGAATAGGTTTCTTTATTGGTAACTCAAACACAACATTTAATTCAGCTTGTAACTTTCTAGCTGCTTCCACATTCCTAGCAATTTCAGCAGCCCTTAGTTGTGCTAAAGTGAGTTTCTTTTTCTTCTTTGTTTCAATCATTTTACCTTTCCCTTTATCTTTTAGATCTATAGTAGGTTGAGAAACTTGTGGTTGTTCTTCATCAACTCCTGGAATGCTCACACCCCTTGGTTTTGATAAATCATGCAATATCTTAGCTGCAATTTCATCACTTGCAGTATGTTCATCCATAGGTGTATCAGCTTCTTCTACTTGTGGAATTGTTGAAGGACCAGCTTCTTCATCAAAATCTAACACCCTTGGTGTAGTTAGTTCTTGTCGATATGTTCCTTGAAGAGCAATACCTTGATCATCAGTACTTTGAACTCTAGTGCTTTCTTCCTTAGTACTTTCAATATTGACTTGTGCTTCAGTACCTTGAGGTTCAGCTTCTTCATTCAAATTCTTATCTTCCAATTTCCTCCCTAATTGGAATGAAGATAGCTGTTGAGCCTTTTTGCCTTTGGTGGTCTTCTTAAATTGCCTAATTGGCCTGCCTTGCTTTCTTTGAGACTTGACCCATAATCGATGATGTTGAACCAATGGCCAGACAAATTTCTTGAATCATCTAAACTTAAGCTTCAACTGCTTAATCTGTGTAGCCTGTTCTTCAAAAGATTTCTTCAATCTGGTCAATTCTCTTGATAAAGCATAAGTATTTAGAACTGTACCCTCATCTCCCTTATCTCCTTCAGAGGAGGGAGGATGTTCTTCCTGTTCTGAAGTATGAGCAAAGACATGTAGAGATGGTGAAGGTGAAACTGCAGTATCTTCTTGAACATCAGCACCTTGTGAAGCAGTACCTTGTGATGCAGTACTTTTTCGGTCTTCACTTGCTGCAGCCTCATCTCGAATTGCTTGAACAATCTCCATCATTGAAGTAGTCAATGGAGTGTTCCTTCCGATGCACAAATCACTCTTCCTAGCCATGAAGGTGAAAATCTTAGCAGGTTGTACCACAACAGGTAATAAGCTTGTAGGTTTTGGTACATCTTGAAGTTGTTTATTCAAGAAAACTTGAATAAATCTTGGATACATCAACCAATGCGATCCATGAGAGATGTGAGATAGCATACCATCCAAAATTAACCTTGAAAAATTGAACATTTGATTTGTAGCTAATCCCACTATAGCAGATGCTATATTGGATCCAAATTGTTCCCATGAAGTACTCTTAGCACTAATACAATGAAGCAATACATGAACCAAGTACTTCCAGTGTGGACTAAATAAGGGTTTCTTGAAAGTTTGTTCAGTTAAGGACCCTTCATACCCAATGTCTCTGAATGTATCCCAAATCAATTGTTTATCAAAACGAACAGCTCCTTCTTCATCATCAAACAATAGATCTTCATGAATTGAAGCTTCAGAAACCTTTACTATTCTTCCAGCAACTTTAGCTTGAATATACGAATCATCATTCTCCATAGGAGCTGTAGCAGTTGCCCAAAACTGTTGAATCCATGGCTCAATTATATCTGGTTCCACTAAAAGTGCATAACTAATCGGAGATCCAGTGAGAAAATCAATGATGTCATGGAAGATGACATTAGCTTCAGTTTTATCCAAATTCGCCACCATGTTGTGTTTAGAAACTGCATTACGATTTGCCATTGATGATTTCTTTACAAAGAAAGTGATACGATGAATAGTAAATATGAGAGAGAGAAATATGGAAAAGATTGATATGAATAAAGATGAGAGGGAAAATCGGAAGATAGTTATTTATAAGTGAGATTTGAAAAATCACAGCTCATAATAACAAAGTTACCGTTAGTGTGTTTTACCCCTTAATATTACCGTTGGAACAGTACGTTAATAAGACAAGCAGTTCTTTCCACGTGTGCAGTACTTTCCAAGGCAGTACTTTCAAATAACCAAAAAGCAGTACTTTCCCATTCTCTTCTTCATACTGGCAAAAACTTCAAATAGGCATTGATATGCCTCCCCTCAAGCAATGCACAGGACTGTCTAACATACTAATCAGTCCTCCCCTCAAATGTAGCTCAGTAATTAATCATTCCAATGCTTACCACCAAATGATTGAATCTAGAAACATCAAATCCTTTGGTGAGTAAATCAGCTACATTATCATCCGTGTGAACCTTGACAACAAATATCCTTCTTATGACTTGCCATCAAATTTGCCCAGATGATCAATTGTGTTGAAAATAGTTAGAGGACATCCAAAAGGAGCTTTAGCCCAGAATTGAATAGGCAGTAATGAATCTGCAAGCATTGTTCTGGCTGCTTCAATCAAAGTCCTGTTCTTTCTCTCTGCAACACCATTCTGTTGTGGAGTTCTAGCAATACTAAACTCCCTCTTGATTCCTTTCTTAGCACAAAACTCATCCATAAGCTTGTTCTTGAATTCAGTCCCATTGTCACATCTAATACCTCTTACCTTCAGTCTAAATTGGTTTTCAAGGGCTATGATTAGATCATGAATTGAATCAAAAGTGTCATCTTTAAATCCCAAGAAAAATACCCAACTAAATCTACTGCAATCATCTGTCACAACCAAGCAGTACTTCTTCTTGTTTAGACTAGCAACAGAAACAGGTCCAAACAAATCCATATGCAGAAATTCCAGAGGTTCTCTAACAGTTCTTTCCTCAAGCTTCTTGCATGAAGCTTTGTGTTGTTTACCCTTCTTGCACGCCAAACATGAGTGATCATTCTTGTAAGTCTTTGAAGGTAAACCTCTAACTAAATTTCCTTTGACCAATTTGTTGATATTCTTGAAATTTACATGGCCCAATCTTCTATGCCACTAATGTGCGTCTTCAAGTGTTGCCTTTGCTACTAAACATGTTGCTCTTCCAGAAGAGTGAAGAGTCTTCATATCTAGATTGTACACATCAATGGTTCTTGGTACTCTTAGTATTACCAAGTTATCATCAACAAGCTTGAACTCAGGGAAAAGAATAAGACATTCTTTGTCAGTGAATAGCACAGGGTACTTCTTGTCACAGATCTGAGATACTAACAAGAGGTTGAACTTGAGCTCCTTTACATAGCGAACATTCTCAAAATCTATGCTCCCTGTCTTGATGGTTCCTTTCCCACTAATTCTACCTCCACTAGCATCATTCCCAAATGCAACTCTTCCTCCACAATATGACTTCAAATTTGACAGAATCTCCTTGTCTCCTGTCATGCTTCCAGAGCAACCACTATCCACAATTAAATGATCTTTAAGTTCCTCTTCTGGGTTGCCCTGCACAAAGATAAAAGACTTAGTTAATTTTAGGAACCCAAGCCATTACTGACTTGTGTTCCCCTTGTGGAGTTACATACTTAAATTCTTTAAGTATGTAATTTCCACTGTCTTTAAGCACATGATCAATTATCTTTGGTTGTTCAAAAACTTGTAGTGGTGTTTCAGCAAAACTTTCTTTCTCAACAAAAATCTCTTTTTATTTTTCAACAAAGTCATCTTTAACAAAAATCTCTGTTTCACTCTACTTGCTGAAAGTATTGTTTCTTCCCCATCAGTACTTTCCTTCTTAACCCATTTGGTTTTAACTTCTGGTGTAGAGTCCCTTGATCTAGCTACTTTATTTGAGTTGTAACGCCTTCTAGATTGATAGTAATTAGATCTCCTAGGGTTCCTATTCCAAAAGGTGTTTGGTGAAAACTGAGCAGTACTTTGAGAAAGTACTGTTTTTGGCTTAACAGTACCTTGGAAAGTGTTTGAAGGTACTGGGGGTTTTGAAAAAGGTCTTCTCTGGTGAGGGTACCTATAGTCTTGAGAGAAGTTGCTATGGTTAATCCTATGTGAATGATTCCAGACTGGTTTATTCTCTCTAGGTCTATGGTTGGTAGATCTGTTCTTTGGGAATTTACTTAGGTATTCTGAGTAAAGTCACAGTGCTTAATCAGATGATCAGGACTGTAACAAACAAAACATAATTTTTGACCTGTAATCCCAAAATTGCTTCTTCTATGTATATGACCAAACCTATCTTGTCTTTTTGGCGATTGATGAAAACTGTTTTGTCCAAAATTATCCCAAAAAGGTTTAGTAGTATTTTGAAAAGGTTTTCTCAAAGGTACTGCTGAAGGTGTAGCAGTACTTTGAGTTGAAAGTACTGCTTGGCTTTTAACATCATCTACCTTAGGTGTCTCAGCTGTTTCTTTTGAGGTCTCAGACCTAGATTGACTAGTAAGCTTTTTCTTAAACTCTAGGTTGTCTACTCCAAAACGAGAAACATCTGGTCTAAGAGGTTGAAAACTACCAGTGGGATGAGGGACAGCATGATAACCTTTGTCTTTCTTATATTCAGGAGGTACTTCACTAATTGATTCCTCATTACTAGATGTGTCTACATAGTTAATGAGTTCATCATCACTATTTGTTATATCCTCAAAATCAAGGTCATCCTTATCACTAGGTAGGTTTTCCTCTGTGTTACTAAAATCCATACCAAAGCCTAGACCAGTTCTAATGTAAGCTCTTCTCTGTTTTTCAACATAACTAACATGAGAAAGTCCTGATTGTCCCCAAGCAGCAAATTTTTCTAGCAATTCATCTCTTTCCTTAGTTAGTTTCTCAATTTCAGAAATCTTACAATTTAACTTCCATTCACTTAATTTTAACTGATAATCCTGTTGTTCATACTTTTCTGCCCAAGCCATTTCATTATTTTCATGAGTTATTATTTTGGCTTCCATAGACTCTAAAGTAATTTGATAACCAGCTACCTCAGACCTAGCCCTTTGATAATTATCTCTTTCAGTAACATAATCATTTAGCACTTTTTGATAAAAATTATGACACTTAGAGCATACCTCAGAAATAGGGGGTGAACTTGGTGAAGTAGCTACCATAGCAAGCAGAACAGTTTCATCTTCACACTCCATGCTCCAGTCAAAGCTTCCATAACCATCTCTAGACTCCATAGCAGCAAATCCAAGTTCCTCATCAAACGCTGTGCTCCAATCAAATTCTTCCATTGCTGCTATACAGTAGGTTACTGGTTCATCATCAAACTCAGCACTCCAGTCAGCCTCTGATAGATTCTCTTGAGCAACCAAAGCTTTTGTTTCAGTAATAGGAATTTCCTTAAGTTCAAGCTTAGGTTTCTCAGTCATCCTGTTTGCCTGATATTTAGCAAACTTGCATTCCCTTGCAAAGTGGCCAGTCCTTTGACAGTTAAAGCATTCAATCTTGGATTTGTCAAAAGTGATACCCTGTTTTGGTTTGAAGTCGATGCCTCTTCATGTTTTCTTCATGAGCTTTTTGA
This sequence comes from Chrysanthemum makinoi, assembly GCA_910596185.1. Classification (NCBI taxonomy): domain Eukaryota; kingdom Viridiplantae; phylum Streptophyta; class Magnoliopsida; order Asterales; family Asteraceae; genus Chrysanthemum; species Chrysanthemum makinoi. The sequence goes on from OU343224.1 coordinate 273,027,592, forward strand.
TCCTTGCAGTGATAATAGCAACTTGCCACCTGATATCAATTTCTTCAAGAGCATCCTCTTCAATCTGTGATAGATCTTCTTCATAAGTAACAGGTAGGGTAGCTTTCTGTGCAAAGAAAGAGCACACAACTTCATCAGAATGTAGGGTGTTGGTTGGTGATGCTGTGGGGTTGGTCATGGTCGTGATTGAATGAGCATGATATCCAGTACTTTGAGCAACAGTACTTTGAGTAGGGTGAGCAGTACTTTTAGTAGAAGTACTGCCTCTCTTTTCAGAAGACACAAAAGCTATACTGTGAGACTTTGAACTTGTTTGGCCATTCATCTCATGCTCATACACCTTAAGATGGTTGTAGAGATCATCAAAGTCCATAGTGTCCAAACCAGGTTGTCCTCTGATCATTGTAGCAATCACATGCCATGTAGATGGCAAACTCCTTAAGAACTTTAAATTGTCATCTTCAACAGATACCTCTGCCTTGTATAACTCTAGCATGCTGAGGAGATTTTGGAATCTATCATATGCAGCATCAAGACCTTCTCTTTCACCAACAGTGAAAGTTTCAAACTGTTGCTTCAGCAGATTTCTGTGCATCTTCTTGGAAGCATCATTACCTCTAAATCTGGTCTTTAGTGCAGCCCATAGTTGCTTTGCATCCTTAGCATCATGGAACTTGAGTAGGTGACCATCAGGAATAGCAGACAGCAGTATGTTAAGAGCCTTCTCTTGATTTCTTATGGTTGCTGCTGGTAAGACAGCCTTAGGTGGTTTAGGTTGTCCAGGAATTTCTACTGGTTCTAGAAAAACTTCATTACCATTGACAATTACATTCCATAGTGCATGGTCTGTAATGGCAATGTGCTGCCTCATCTTCATGCTCCATAGATCGTACTCTCCCTTCTTGATGATTGGTATCCTGAGTGAGGTGATGGTGCAGCTTCAGTCGACATCTCTAGGGGTTGTTGTTTAATTGGTTATTAAGGTTTCTTCTTAATAAGAGTTTCCACACAAGCTCTGATACCACTTGTTGGATCGATGTACTTTAACCAAACTAACTTATATAGCTTGTTAAGGGCTTAATGACCTCGGATAAATCCTAAGTCACTAACAATGAAACACTAAATAAACTCTATTAAGTACGCGGAATTTACTTCAATAAAGCTAAGAAGAATTCACTTTAACTTTAACAATTTTATTAATAACTCTGAACCTGCTTGTTATACAGATTCTTCAACAACTCTAAACTCTAATATCATACTTCTCTAAAAACTCTAAAAACACATATTCTCTAATGCCAACCTAGGGGTCCTTTTATAGGCTTAAGGATAACCCTAGTCGGTTTACAATTACAAACCTTGTACGACAAGTAATCTAAAGAAAGAATATTCTAGAATAACAAAGCTTTCCATAAACGAATATAGCAGTTCTTTAGCTTTGCAGTACTTTGACTTCGACAACAGTACTTTGACTTTAACTTAACAGTACTTTGACTTTCCAGCACTTTGACTTCTTCAGTACTTTGACTTTCATATCCCAACACTTCTTCTCCTTATCATCAAGCTCATCATACATTCTTGGTCTATCCAACCCTAACGTAACATTTCCATCAATTCCAATTTCGAGAATATCTCTGGTAGTTCCAATTTGAAATGGTCCTTCATTAATTGACTTAAGGATGTTAACTCCATTCTCTTTTCCTAAGCAATACAATCTGATTCTTTGAGCCCAAGAGTCATAATCTGTTCTATCAAGCATGGGAGGACGAGTATCGGATCCTGCAGCTTGAACGTCATCAACAACGGAAGAAGTGATTATAGACATGATTCCTAAGTACACAGAATTTTACTACACTTTGATTAAACCGGGAAATAGATTCTTTCACGGGATTTTACTAAATCAAGAGAAAACCGTAAAATGTATCACGAAGAAATGACAAGTCTCAAGAGACAAATCGCATAACTGACAAATCGCTTAACACAAATCGCACAACTGACAAATCGCTTCAACAAACCGCTGAATCAAACCGCTTAGAGTCAAACTGCTTAACACAAATCTCTTGATGTCAAGTCGCTTGTATCAAACCGCTTAGCACAAATCGCAGAAGACAAACTGCCTTAGTTCAAAACGTGTTGGAATCACTCCTAAACCTTTATTCAAGTGTTAGTTACTCATATGTAATAGGTAGCTTATTATGGCCTTTATGTTTGTTTAAGGTCTAGCTTATGTAGAAGGCCCATAAGCTTAGGCCCATGTCCATTAAGGAAAAGGGAAGGAGTGAGAGTGTTGCCCTAGCTCCTTGCCTATAAATACTCTTGTAAACCTTCATTTGAAGGTTGGTTGTTCAAGTTATTTTCTTTCACATACATCTACGCCTAACCGTCTTTATTATATCGTGTGTGTGTGTGTGAATCTTGTTCAATCGCCTCTCTATCTCTTTCTATTAAGCTTGTGTTGTAAAACTAGTGACCTAACAAAACGCTTTGGGACAAACCGCTTAGACCAAACCGCTTATGGCAAACCGCTTATCTTGACAAACCACAAGGGGACAAAAGTACTTCCACTACTTTGTCCTTTTTGTCTCTTTGTCTTAACACTCAAACCGCTTAGGGATCAAACCGCTTACACAAAACAGGTCAAATCGCACAAAAATGTGATCAAACCGCTTCAAAGAAATGCACACCGAGAGACAAACCGCTTACTTGAAGAACTTCAAAAACTTAACTTTTTCAATCCAAAACACATTTTTATTGGTCGTATGATGATTAAAAATGTGTTTACCTAAGCAGTTTGATTGTCACAATCCAAAACACATTTTTATTGGTCGTATATGTGACAATCAAAACACATTTTTATACCTAAGCGGTTTGATTGTGTTTTGAATTGTGACAATCAAAACACATTTTTATTGTCACAATATCTCAGTGTTTTGATTGTCACAATCCAAAACACAATCCAACCATATAAAAATGTGTTTACCTAAGCGGTTTGATTGTGTTTTGGTTTGATTGTCACAATCCAAAACACAATCCACCCGTATAAATGTGTTTACCTAAGCGGTTTGATTGAAATGTGACAATCACACCTTATCTTATTGCTCGTATGATGATTAAAAATGTGTTTACCTAGATACTATTACTCCCTAGTTATCTTTTATTGGTCGGTTGGATTGTCACACCTTACCTAAGCGGTTGGATTGTCACACCTAGATACTAAAGTACTTCCACTATTGGTCGGTTGGATTGTCACACCTTATCTTTGAATTGTCACACCTTATCTTAAAGGTGTGTTTACCTAAGCTGTTTGATTGTCACAATCCAAAACACATTTAAAAATGTGTTTACCTAAGCGGTTTGATTGTCACATTTCAATCCAAAACACATTTTTATTGGTCGTATAAAAGATAAGTTGTGACAATCCAACCGACCAATAAAAGACAAACCGCTACTTGAAGAAATTTCTTGTGTGTTTGCTTAGATCTATGAAACCTAGTTATTAGTTATTTTTAGGTTGTTTCTTATCTTAATTGTAAATTGGCTTAGGAGTGCAACTAGGCATCAATCGTTGTGTTTAATGCTTGAGTATGCTTTGTGAGAGTGAGGCTTTTGAATGAAATAGCTTAAGGGCTTGCGGATTTTGTATGCTAAACCCGAAGGATAACATCAAAGAAATAGGGAATATGCATGCCCTATGACATTAGGAATACAACGCGTTAAGATAAGGTGTGACAATCCAACCGACCAATAAAAGATAACTAGGGAGTAACAGTATCTAGGTAAACACATTTTTAATCATCATACGAGCACACATCAAATAGACATAGCTACCCATAGTATTAGATAATTGGATAAGCAGAAGTAATCGGTAGAAAATACCACCCCCCAAATCAATTGCCCTGAGATATTTACCTTAGCTTTCTAAAAAACCAATAAAAAGATTAAAAAAAAGAATCACCCTCAACCCCCACCTTCTCGTAATATATTTCTTGCTAGCATTCCTATTCCCCTAGATAACGATATCAATCCCCGAGGCTTACCCAATACTACACTACAACGATTAGGTTCACTGCCTAGGAGGTTGAAAAACTTGCACGAAGAAAAGGAAGTTTCCTTTGAGCCCGAACGCGATTCGTACGCGCATCACTGAACTTAAGAAGCAATTTTATCCGGAGAATCCTAAGAACGAAGCAAAGAGTCGGCTTCGTAAACTTAAGCATTCCGGAATGATCTGGGATTATGTTAAGGAATTCACTACACTCACCTTGGAGATTTTGGATCTTTCCGACCAAGACTCTCTCTTTTATTTCCTCGATGGTTTGCAAGGATGGGCTAAGACGAAGTTAGAAAGACGTGGAGTTCAAGACCTTGCTACGGCTATCGCCCATGCCGAGGCCTTGATCGAATTTAGTATGAGGAGGGAAACGTCTAAGCCGAAAGATCGAAAGGTGAACCATGGATAGGTGGGGGAGAGAAAGTCGCTCAAGAAAAGCACGATAATGCACATAAACCACCAACCAGAAAGAATAAAGACGTAAAGACGGCCTTCAAGAGTGGTGGATGCTTCATATGTGACGGACCTCATAGAGCTCGAGATTGCCCCAAGAAAGCAAGCCTTAATGGAATGACGGCTCATGAAGACGAAGGCCCATGTGATGGTGGATGCATGAGCTCGATGAGGATTTTGAATGCAATCAAGGACAAGACAGAGGTTGTTGGGAATTCTACTAAGTAAGAATTCTGCTGACGAATCTGCTGAAGAATCTGCTGAAGTGCAAGGATTCTGCTGAAGAAGAGATTCGGCGGAAGTAGAAAAACCGCGTAGTTTGTTTCTGCGGAGATAGATATTCCGTGTTTTATATAGTTAGTTAGGATATGCATGAGCTTTATTAGGAAGTGATAATGTATATCTTATTTAGTTTTATGTTTATACGTTTCTTGTGAAACGGTTTAGGGTTCCTTGTCTATAAAAGGAACATATTAGTATGAATGCGGTACGAGTTTGAAAAACAAGTTTTAGTATCATTCAAAGATCTATAGAGGATCAAAGTATTCTTAGTTATTTGTGTTTGTACTTGTGTTTGATTTCTGCTTTAGAATACAAGTAATAGAGACTGTCTATTAGTGTGTTTGTGATTACATAAGAATATTCCGTGTGATAATGGGACAGAGTTCAAAAATGCTGTATTAATAGAACTCTGTAAGTCTAAAGGGATAAAAAGGGACTATAGCACTCCACGAACCCCACAACAAAATGGGTAGCTGAACGAAAGAATAGGACCTTAATAGAGGCAGCAAGATCCATGCTTGCAGACTCTAAATTACCCACTATGTTCTGGACTGAAGCAGTGAGCACGACTTGTTATGTGCTAAACAGGGTATCCATTACTAGACCTCATTTCAAGACACCTTATGAACTTCTCACTGGGAAAGTTCCTGCTATTCATTACCTCAAACCGTTTGGATGTCAAGTGACCAATTTGAACACTAGTGATCCACTTTGCAAATTTGATGAGAAAGCTGATGAGGGGTATATTGTGGGTTATTCAGCTCATAGTAAGGCTTATAGGGTCTACAATTTAACTACTAAGAAGATTGAGGAGACTCTGAACCTGAGATACTTAGAAGATAAGGCTAATGTTCAGGGATAAGGTCATGTTTGGTCCTTTGACCTGGATTACTTAACTGATTACTTGGGTTCTACTAGACATGTTACTAACCAATCTGCTGGTACACAAGAGTCTCCCACTGACAATGCAGGAACCATGGATGATGACTTAGAGAGTGAGTCTGAACATGATGAACAACCAATTCTTGTACCTTCCTTCTCCCCTACACAGTTTGCAGGTGATCATTCTAATGTAACTTCTGATGCGCATGAAGATGAGTCACACTATGCAGAGGACCTTGCTAGACTCAAGAAGCAAGAGTATGCAGCCAATCTAGAAGCTGAGAGGCTTGGTGGGGAGTTTGCAAGAGAAGCAGTCAGTGGAAACCATGATTCTCCTGACAGTTATCCTGTTTCTCCTAACATCACCAAATCTGCTGACAGTCCTGCTGCATCTACTCCCATTTCTACTAGTGTGTCCACAGACTTTGGAGCACCATATACACGATTTCCAAGTCCTTCAGATCTTGGTAATCATCAACCCAAAGATGGAATCTTCACCTCACCTTCCTATGACAGTGATTTTGAACCAACTGTGACCAATCTTAACACCACAATTGATGTCAACCCCTCTGCTACAAAAAGGATCAACAATGCTCATCCTCAGTCAAATATTATTGGTGATCCTCAAGCACCTGTTCGAACTAGAGGTGCTGTGTCAAGTTCTAAGTATGGTCAAGTTGCTTTTCTTTCCTATGTCTCAAACCAGCAAAGGGACAATCACACAGACTTTAAGCATTGTCTGTTTGCTTGCTTCCTTTCTCAAGTGGAACCAACCAGTGTTACTCAAGCTCTTGAAGATTCAAGTTGGCTTGAAGCAATGCAGGATGTGATGCAACAATTCAAGAATCAGCAGGTTTGGATATTGGTACCACTACCACATGGGAAGATTGCAATTGGGACAAAATGGATCTTGAAGAATAAAAGAGATGCAAGGGGTATTGTGGTTAAAAACAAAGCACGATTAGTGGCTCAGGGTTCAGGCAAGAGGAAGGAATTGATTATGATGAAGTTTTTGCACCTGTAGCTAGAGTTGAGGCCATTCGAATCTTCTTGGCTTATGCATCTTATATGGGGTTCATGGTTTATCAAATGGATGTGAAAGGTGTTTTTCTGTATGGTGAGATAGAAGAAGAGGTATATGTCACTCAACCCAAAGGCTTTGAAGACCCAGATCATCCACAGCATTTTTACAAGGTTGTGAAAGCTCTCTATGGACTCCATCAGGAACCAAGAGCATGGTATGGTAGGCTATCTGCATTTCTGCTAAAGCATGGTTACAGAAGAGGTGCCATTGACAAAACACTCTTCCTAAAGAAAAATAACAGAGACATCATTCTTGTGCTAGTTTATGTAGATGACATTATCTTTGGCTCTACTAAAGAAGCTTGGTGCAGGGAGTTTGAGGAGTTGATGAAGGGAGAGTTTCAGATGAGTGCTATGGGGGAGCTTACTTTCTTTTTGGGTCTACAAGTTCAGCAGAAACCTGATGGTATTTTTATCAGTCAGGATAAATATGTGAGAGACATTTTGAAGAAGTTTGATATGGAAAATGTCAGAACTGTCACTACACCTTATGAAGCTCCAAAACCAAAGAACAATTTTGAACCAGATCCAACTGTGAATGTTTACTTATACAGATCTATGATTGGTTCATTAATGTATTTAACAGCTTCTAGGCCTGACATTACCTTTGCTGTGAGTGCTTTTTCTAGACATCAGGTCACTCCACTTGCTTCCAACTTGAATGCAGTCAAAAAGATCTTCAAGTATCTAAAAGGCCAACCCAAGTTAGGTCTTTGGTACCCAAAAGAGTCTCCTTTTGTTTTGGAAGCATATAGTGATAGTGATTATGCTGGTGCGAATCTAGATAGGAGATCCACAACTAGAGGTTGCCAATTTCTTGGAAGAAGATTGATTTCTTGGCAATGCAAGAAACAAACTATAGTTGCTACCTCATCTACTGAAGCAGAGTATGTTGCTGCTGCCAATTGTTGTGGCCAGGTACTATGGATACAAAATCAATTGCTGGATTATGGGTTTAATTTCATGAACACCACAATCTTTATTGATAATCAAACTACCATATGCATAGTCAAAAATCTAGTTTTTCATAATAGAACTAAGCATATTGAGATCAGGCACCATTTTATAAGAGATGCATATGAAAAACATTTGATAAAGGTGACTAAGATTCACACAGATGATAATGTGGCAGATTTATTGACTAAAGCTTTTGATGGACCCAGGTTTCAACACCTAGTTGTCCATATTGGGATGGTTAACCCTTAAATGAAAAGTTTGAGGGGAAGCATAGGCCTCAGGGGAGGCATATGCCTCAGGGAAGGATTATAGTTGTATATCTTGTAAAGTTTGTAGATATTGGTTTATCTTTTTGTTTGCTAACACTAACCTGCTAATGATCTTTTAGTTTTGTTTGTCTTGGTTTGGTTTGTGTGCTACTTTGTGTCTGTTTTGCAGAATGTCTCTTTGAGTTAAAGTTCACCAAGTTGGTAAATGGGAATATGGTCATGTAAGCTTAAAGTTTGTTTCTACTGAAGAAAAGCACAAGTATTGTTATAAGTTACCTCATTGATTCTACTGAAGGAAAGTACTGAAGTATAGATTAAGTGCTAATCATTGAGAGAAAGACATGTTGATCATTCATTCAAGAAATAATTTACAGCTTACAATCAACTTCAAATGAAATACAAGACCATTCCTATACAAGATCTACCAAACATATTCTAGATCCTATCATCTATTACAAAAGCTGGTGGATATGCATGACCAGTACAATGAAGAAGCTGAAGATGAAAATGGAGTGGATGGATTGATGAAAACGACGATGAAGATGCTCAGGAACCTAGTTTTATATCTTTGGTCCTTGGCCTGATGGATGCATTTGTGATATGAGAAACCTTCAGTTTTTCCATCTACTCGTTCCACCATTGAGCATCACTCCATCTTCCCTTTTCCCTTTTCCTTCACCTCTGGCCCCTTGCCTTTTCCCCTGCTTCCATGGTATGAAGCACCAGTTCCTGGAGTAGGAAGTGCAATCACCACCTCTCTTTTCTTTGGGAGTGGTGGATCTCTGGCACTTGGCTCTTGACAATCTGTGGAGTCATCAGAACCTCTAGATGAATCACTTGGATCCACTACACTGTCATCTTCAGAAGAAGGGAGAAAGGGGGACTTTGAAGGTCGAGGCTCATCTTGATAGGGATATCAAAATAATGGGCGTGAATCATCACTGGATGATGATGATGATGATGAGGATGATGAGGAGGAGGTTAGATCAATGACTTCTGGTTTGGTAGACATGGTTGTTGCTGCTGATTGTGAAATTATTGAGAAATTAGGGTTTTTGGAGTAAATTGGGGGTAAATGATATGTGTTTGTTGTGAATTGGGGTTATCTTATAGGCGGAGTCAGTGCTTGATGTTAATTAATGCGAGTTGGGTGGCACAGTAAAACTCAAGATATTTACTGAAGATACTTAGTCATTTGAGTTGTTTCTGCTGATTGACCTCCTTCAGCAGATTGACCATCGTTTCTGCTGAAGTGTTAATTTTGAATTTGGTTGAAGTTATTTTACACGTAAGATATGGTCAATGATTTGTTCTGATATTTTTTACTATAATTGGGTAACTTCTATTAATAAACCACTTCGCATATCTTCGCTCAAAATCAATTGATTCCCTCTTCACTTGATTTAAACACACATCCAGTTGCGCGATTCAAAATCCATACTCACAATTTCTCACATGGGGGCGCTTCAATTTAAGAAAGATCATAACAGGGTTGCTTTTCTGGGAAAAGCGAAGGGACATGAATTGTATGAACCAATGGTGGATTTCTTGAAGCGTTCCAAGATTCATTATGCGCTTACACATTCTCCAAATGTGATATATGAATCGTTGGTTGAACAATTTTGGGCATCTGCTACTAAACGTAGTGACACAGAGATTGTAGCGATGATTGATGGGACTGATTATGTTGTGACTGAGGAGCTGATTAGGACACAACTACGGTTGGATGATGAAGGTGGGGTTTATCACACCAACACAGAAGTGATACTTGTTGGGTTAAGAGTTGTAGGTTATCAGAGTACTAACACAGATATGTGGCACAAGAATAAGCTTTGCCCCATGTGAAGGTTTTTGGTACACACATTACTTTAATGCATTAGCAATAAATCAGGAGGATGGGATCAATTCTCTACCCAATTGGGTTGTGGTATTGTATGTCTTTCACAGGGTTTAACTTATAATTTTTCTAAGTTTATTTTTGATAATATGGTTGAAAATATTCAAAGGAAGAAACATAAGTTTCTAATGTATCCCAGGTTTTTACAAATGATTTTAGACATTACAACCCAAGACAGAGTCTTTTGTCCCATAGGAGCTCTAAGTACTAAATTATTTGCATCAATGAAGACTAATTATGTTGGGGCACATCATCCTTTGCTAGAAGCTATGTTGCCACATGGCAATGAGGCTGCTGATGAGGGTAATGTTGTTGGTGCTCCACCCTCTTCTAATGTTGCTGCTGATGGTAATCCATCAGTTGCCATTGATGAGTGCCCTTCCATAACTGCTGAAGCATCACATGTTTCTCCTGACCAACCTCCACCTAAACCTTTACATCTGTCACCCAGTCCTAGTCCTCCACCTACTCATGTTACTCCTGATGAGTTTGAGCCTGAGTTTAATAGACTGACCACACCTAGCCCCATTAGAGAGCCATTTGTTGAAAGCTCTCCTATTCTTGATCATGTCCATGTTTCTCCTGAATGGTCCAATGAAGCTCCCATTACCACTGAGCAATCTGCTGGTGGAGCTGAGGACCCTATTACACTTACATCTATATATGGTTTGCTGAACAGGTATGTAAAAGAGGTTGCTGATCTCAGAAAGGAGCTAGCAGATACGAAATCTTCACTTGGTGGTGAGATTGTGGGGTTGAAGAGAAAGGTTCAGGAGTTAGAGGAACAACTTGGACAAAGCAGCAAAAGGAAGTTTGTGGTTTCTTTTGAAGAGGAGCAAGAGGATACTCATTTGGATTCACTTGAAATCTTGGCTGATGTTGCTCAACAGACTCATGTTTCTTCTCCAATTGCTGCTGAATCCTCAAAGCAAAAGGAACCTATTCTGTTTACTAGAAGAAGGAGAAGACAGTATTTGAGCAAGGATTCCACTGTATCTTCAAAAGTGCCAAGTGTAGCCAATGTTGCAACTGCTGATGATCCTGTTATTGTTGATGCTCAAATGGTGGATGTTGCTTCTGAACATGGTAAAGCTTCATCTGTGCAAGAACAACCATGTCCTCCACCTTTAGCAGATCATCATGAAGTATTTATTGCTGGAAGAAGTTTTAACCTGGATCATAATGCTAATGTCTCTTCTGCACCTGTTGAAGACACTCCTCAACATATTATTTCTGATGCTTTCATGGGTGTTTCTTCTGAAAACATTAATACAGTTCCCATTGTTGATATTCCTCATGCTGATTCTGCTCATGAGACTGCTGATAAAGGCAAAAGAGTTATGGTTGATGAGGAGCTTGGTTCAGATATTGTGAGTGAACAGGAAAGGCTACAGCAAGCAAGGATGCTAGCAGAGTATGCAGATATGATGAAGAGTAAAGCTTTGGCACAACAGCTTGAAGCTCAGTTTACTACAAATTTGCCTCCTGAAAGACAAAGAGAATTGGATGCTCAATCCATTCATTTTACTGCTGAGCAATGGGATTCATATACTCTTCAAGCTGCTTCAAATCCTACCCTTGCTCAGAGCATTTTAGGAGCTGATTTTGATAGTGAAAACTTTGCTGCACAAATGATGGCTCTTGGACAACAAAGGAAGCAAGCTGCAGCTGCAAAGAGAAAAGCTCTTGCTGCAAAAAAAGCTAAAGCAAAGAGGGAGCAACCACAAACTGCAACTCAGAAGAAAACATATATGAGGAATTTGGTTTATAACCAAAGCACTGCTCTCTATCAGTCTGGTTTGACAAAGAAGCAAGTCTACATGCACCAAAAAAAATTGAGATGGTTAGTATTTGTAAGGGGAAGCTTATTGGTTATATAGTTACCATCTACATGCATTACTTGAGGGGAAGCCTCTACGCGTTAAACAAGACCCCTAGTAGAAAAGGGGAAGAAGATTAGTATATGTGCAGCGGATTATTTGTGATGACAAGTTTTTAGCATTGTTTCTTCATACAGGTTGTTTTGTACTACCAAGAAACTGGAACTTAACCTAGTCAAATTCCAGTTTAGGGGAAGATTGATGGGAATTATAGAAGATTACAAAAGTCACGAGCAAGAATGAAGAAAGAAGAAACAACAAGGGGTTATTATGTAATAGTTAGTAGCTTTCTTAGTAAGCTATTATTAGGGTTTTGTAACCTCCCTCTCCTATATATAGAGGGTAGGCATCTAGTTACAAACCATTTTTTCATTTTATTTCATAGCAGACATCTCCCAATGAGAGTCTGATCAAACGCATAGAGCGTAGTAGTAGTATTAGTAGTTATTAGCTTCTTTGTTTTAATTAATAAAGAAAACCTTATTAGTAATGTTGATTGTGTTATTTTATTCCGCTGTGCATTCAATCAATCAATGTTATTCATACCCTAGTTGAGTCCGGATCTTGGATTCTACAGAGGTGCCAAAAGTTTTAGGGAAAGGATTGCAATTTGTGGAAGAAACCATCAATGGGATCAAGGTACGTGCTCTAGTAGATTCCGGTGCCACTCATAGTTTCGTGTCGGTTGATGAAGCCAAGCGGCTAAGGATTAGCGCTACGAAAGGGAGTGAAATGTTCAAGCCGGTAAACTCGAAGGCCAAGCCGATGGAAGGAGTGGCCAAGGATGTTTGAGCAAATATTGGAGAATGGGAAGGGACGATTGACTTTTCGGTGGTCCCGATGGATGGTTTCGAAGTGGTTCTTGGATTGGAGTTCCTCGATAAGGTACGAGCTTTCCCTATGCCATTTGCTAATTCTTTTTGTATCCTAGATGGTGGAAAGACTTGCATGGTTAGCATGGAGCGGGATTCTAATTTTGGACTGAAGACCCTTTCGGCCATGCAATTCAAGAAAGGGTACAACAACAGCAAGCCTTGCTATTTGGCGGTGACAAGGCTAGAGACGGATGGCGAGTCGGGAAAAGTGGAGGTACCGAAGGAGATTGAGCGGGTACTTGATGAGTTCAAGGACGTGATGCCAAAGGAGTTTCCCAAGAAGCTACCACCTAGGAGAGAGGTGGATCATACCATCAAGTTGGAACTGGGTTCCAAACCTCCCGCCAAAGCCCCTTACCGAATGCCACCACCCGAGTTGGAGGAGTTTCGTAAACAACTCAAGGATCTATTGGATGCGGGCTATGTTCAACCCTCGAAAGCCCCATATGGTGCGTCAGTGCTATTTCAAAGGAAGAAGGACGGATCCTTACAGATGTACATAGACTACCGAGCACTTAACATGGTAATAATTAAGAACAAGTAACCTATTCCTCTTATTGTGGATTTGTTTGATCAACTTGGAAAGGCGAGATACTACTCCAAGTTACTTGAGATCGGGATACTACCAAGTATGGATAGCGGAGGGAGACGAAGCCAAGACGACGTGCGTCACGAGGTATGGATCTTACGAGTTCTTAGTCATGCCCTTTGGCTTAACAAATGCTCCCGCTACATTTTGCACCATTATGAATATGTTATTTCACCCGTTTCTTGATAAATTTGTGGTGGTATACTTGGACGATATTGTTGTTTATAGTCATACCTTGGAGGAGCATGTCTTACATTTGAAACAGGTGTTCCAAGTGTTACGAGACAACGAACTTTATGTAAAGTTGGAGAAATGCTCTTTCGCCCAAGACGAAGTTGAGTTCTTGGGACACAAGATCAAAGACGGTGGATTGATGATGGACGGGGCAAAAGTAAAAGCTATCCAAGAGTGGGAACCACCAACCAAGGTGAAGGATTTGAGATCTTTCCTTGGCTTCGTGAACTATTACTAAAAGTTCATCATGGGATACTCGGCAACAACATCTCCCTTGACGGACCTATTGAAGAAGAACAAAGCTTGGATATGGGACGAAAAGTGCCAAGCGGCGTTCGAGAGTTTGAAGAAGGCGGTTATGGAAGAACCGGTGTTGAGACTACCGGATGTAACTATTCCTTTCGATTTACACACGGATGCATCGGACTTTGCTATTGGAGGAGTTCTAATGCAAGAAGAACACCCGATCGCATTCGAGAGTCGGAAGCTAAATGAGACGGAAAAGAAGTACCACGTGCAAGAGAAAGAAATGACGGCGATTGTGCATTGCTTGCGGATTCGGAGGCATTATTTGTAGGGCTCAAGATTCGTGATCAAGACGGATAACATTGCTACGAGTTATTTTAAAACCCAAAAGAAGTTAAGTCCCAAGCAAGCTCGGTGGCAGGACTTCCTAGCCAAGTTTGACTATCACTTAAAGTACCAGCCGGGGAAGGCTAATGTGGTAGCCAACGCATTGAGTCGCAAGGCAGAGTTTGCGGCAATCAACCAAGCACAATTCTTCCTCCAAGATCGAATCAAGGAAGGATTGGAACATGATCCTTTTGCCAAGAAGCTTATAGCTCTAGCAAGAGATGGGAAAACTCGGAGATTTTGGCTAAAAGGAGACATGTGTTCACTAAAGGAGATCGGCTATAGGTGCCTGATAAGGTTTTAAAATGTACCTTTTTGAGGGATCGTTTAAGCCCTTATTTGATCACTTTTGTATCCGTTATTACTTAATATCGTTCCTTTTCACTTTTTAGGTCTCTTGAAGGCAAATTGCTGGAATGGCATTTATTTGGGCGAAAAGGCGCGGATATACGAAGAAAATGGCCAAAGTCAAGAATCGAGCCACTCAGACTGCTGAAATACAAGGGGACGGCGTCAGGTTCTACAAGTGACGGCGTCAGGTGTTATTTGCGATGCCGTCGCATCACTTTTGTGACGGGACAGTAGCCAAATTGCTTATTTTCAAGTGACGGTGTTAGGCTTTAAAAGAGCAGGTCGTCGCAACTCAGACGGCCTAGATTTGATCCAGACGGCGTCAGATACTGAAGGGGACAGCGTCACAAGCATCAGGTGACGCCTCCGCAAGACTAACGTGGCCAAGACGAAACCCTAATGACGGAGACCCGACGGCGTCACAATTCATAAGGTGACGCCGTCGCGATTGTAATCTTATATATAGAATCCAAATTTTTTAGTTTTTAGTGTGTAGTCTTTTGGAGTAAAAACCTAAACCGAACCAAGGCTGTCTTGTACAGTATTTTAGGGTTCCAAACCCTATCTTACACCAAGATAAGTGTTTTACTTCATTAATTCAATTATGTCTTCAATTATTTGTGTGTATGCTTGCATGTTCTCCATGTCCGGCTAATTTATTTGTGTGTTTGTTTAGGGAATATGAAACTTAATTATTGAATATTGATTGGTTGTCTCTTATCTTAATTGTTAATGATCTAGTAATGCGATAGGTCATTCGTTGTGTAGTTAATGCTTGATTAATCTTTGTGAACCTTAGATTATAACACCTAGAGTAGTTGTAGGTTAAACCATCCAAAGAGTACCTTAGAGTTAGAGTTTATAATTCCTAGAGATTTTGTAGACGAGACCCTTTGGTAGTTTCAAAGAGTTAGGGACAAACGCATACCCTACGACTTTAGACACACAACGCGATTAAGAATAAGGACGTGACAATTCAACCATCAATAGGAGATAATTAAGGAGTAATAAAACCTAAGTAAACACATCTTTAAACCATCATACGAGCACACAATAAATAGACATAGACTACATACACCTTAGATTAGATAATTAGACAAGTAGAGTAATCGGAAGAAATACCAACCCCCAAATCCAAACCCCGAGATTCGTATCTTTCCATTTCCTAAAAAACATAAAAAGATAAAAAAACAATCTTCTTCAACCCCAACCTTAGCGTAGTAACTCCTCACTAGCATTCATATTGCCCTAGAGAACGATATCAATACCCGTGGCTTACCCTAGTACTACACTACAACGATTAGGTTCACTGCCTAGGGTGTTATAAAACTTTCTCGAAGAAAAGGAAGTTCCTTTGACCCCGAACGACGCGTGTAGCGTTATCAAGTTTTTGGCGCCGCTGCCGGGGAATAGAATAGCTAGTTAGTAGTCCACCTCATTTAGGTTTTTTGCTTGATTCCTATCAAGTAAATTTTTTCTTATTTTTAGCTTTCTCGTAGACTATCCCCCTTCTTCGTGACCTTTGTTCGTAACCCCATCACTTTTCATCATGGAAGGTGATAACTACCCACCATTCATCAACCTACCACCAAATGACCCGCCAAGAGCCCGTACTCTTGGTGAATACTCGAGACCAAGCCACCTAGGCTATAGGAACACCATTGAGCTTCCCGACCAAGCACAAACTACGCCCCTGCGATCCGACACCATCCGGTTGGTGCAAAACGGATGTGCATTTCATGGACTTCGTTCCGAATATCCTATCAGCATCTTAAGGATTTCCTTAAAATTGTCGATTCTATCGACCTTGATGCTACTACTCGGGAGACCACGCGTCTGCGTCTCTTCCAATTCTCTCTACGGGACCAAGCTAGTAATTGGCTTGAGCGACTTCCCGCTGGCTCCATCTCAAGTTGGGATGATCTCACCTCTCGCTTCCTTGCTCAATTTTTCCCACCGGGGAGAACCACTAAGCTTAGGAATGACATCTTGATGTTCCAACAACGTCAAGGTGAATCTCTACGAAGCATGGACTCGATTCAAGGACTTACTTCATAAAGTCCCTCATCACGGCATTGATCTTTGGCTTTAAGTTCAAATCTTCTATGATCATGTCAACTTCCCCACTAAGCGATCCATTGACCAAGCGGCTGGTGGAAAACTTAGTGATCTCACCGCGGAAGAATCATGGGGTATAATAGAGGACCTTGCTCTCTATGACAACGAAAGTTGGAATGACCCCCGTGAGTTGCCCAAAACCGTTAAGGCAATCTCCTTGCCTTCCCTTGACTCACAATCTTCCGACCGTAGGATGCTCGAGCTTGAAGATCAAGTAAAATTCCTAATGAGCTCCTACGAAAATCCTAAGTCTTCTCATCAAGTGAATAAAATCACTCTACCTTGTGAGTTATGTAGTGGTCCCCATGACACTCGTGATTGTACAAGACTCCCCGAATACGCTTTTGTGGACTACGCCTCCACGCGTACCGACGGAGCGGGAGAGAAGTGGTACACTGTCAAGCCCGAACAAAACAACTTAGGAAACTCTTACAATACCTCATGGAGAAATCACCCTAACCTTAAGTGGAACCAAAACTCAAGCACACCCCAAAGCGCATCTAGTCCACCTAGTAGGTTCAATTCTCTAAACACCGGGAACCCCACCAATCTTGAGGCAATTGCATCTAGATTCATGTCATCTCAAGAGACTCGATTGACTAAGCTTGAAGCCGATTTTAAGCAAAGGCAAGGCGAGATGACAAACAAGCTTGATGCCCTCTTAAAAGCCTTTAATGACCGGGAAATTGGAGCACTCCCAAGTGATACTATAAAGAACCCAAAAGTGAATTCAATTTCGTCGACTTCATGTTCTTGTTCACCATGGGAGAATGCACATCCATGCCCCTCACACCCAACGGTTCACTCGGTAAATGCTATCAACAAGGGTTCCAAGAAATCCAAAATGAGGTACCAAGGCCCTGCACCATTGGTAGAACCTACTCTTGAGAAACCCGTCAACCAAGAACCCAAACCTAATCTAGAGGAGGAGTACAAGGAACTCCATCAAGAAAAATCGGTTCTTGAAGTCTTAGCTCATGCACCTTATTATAATGCTTTAAAAGAAAAATATGAGTTAGAACTTAAACTTAGAAAACATGGGTCCACCTTTGTGAGAAATAATCTACCTAAGAAGTTAGACGATCCCGGGCTATTTACTCTTCCGTTTAGGCTTGGAACTTCCAAACATCTCGATGCTCTAGCCGACTTAGGATCATGCATCAATCTTGTTCCGTTGTCCCTCCATAGAAGCCTTAACTTAGGTAAGATAGAACCAACGGAAACCATCTTAGGTCTAGCGGATGGTAGTGTTTCATATCCGGTAGGGATAATAAAAGACATGATAGTACACGTAGGAGAATTGACTCTTTTAGCCGACTTCCATGTGCTAGACATGAATAAGGACCCGACATGCCCACTACTAGTAGGAAGAGGATTCTTAGCTACCGCTAGTGCCATCATCGATTGTAAGATGTCCAAGATAGTAGTAGGAGAGGGGAGTGCTAGGTCAATTTACGATGTCAAAAAGCATACGTACTACAAAGAAGAGGAAATCCCACATGAGATTAGGTTGGATAGAACGCCTTCTAGATATGGGCCTTGGATAGATAAGAACCTCATAGGTCCCCAACGACCTTTCTACTTAGATGAAGCCTTTGCTAGTAAAGCAACTTTCCATGAAAGAGAAATGGCTAGGGACATGGAAGTGAACCCGTTCGAGGACGCCTTAGTATTTAGGAAGATGACCGAGTTCCTAGGAAGCTTGCCCATCAACCTTGTCATGAATAAGTGGAAAGTTGAGAAGCCTAAACATAAATGGGATTGGGATAGACCGCCTAGTGATGGTAATGGAGAGTGGCACATTAGGATAACAATCTATGATCCCGATGGAGAGAAGTTTGAAAAGGCATATCAAACCAAACGTACTACTAGGAACTTAAATGATAAGTTTGATCCTTATGACATTGTTAAAGATAGGCTTACTTATATCGGTACGTAGGAGCACGACTACGAGTCTAGCTACAAGATTCATAAATAAAAACAAGCGCTTCTTGGGAGGCAACCCATGTGTATTTGTTTTTCATTTTTTATTTGTGTGTTGTATATCTTTTATTGATTGTTTATTCTCATGTTTGAATTTGTAAAAATGCTTTATTTTGTTTTTAACCTCGTCTTAATTACATATAAAGGTATTTTACATAAAGGATAAGTGTAGGGAGGATTACACACGTTTTCAAAAGAGACGTAAACATGAGAATTTCAATTAATTAAAAGATATATATGTGTGTTTGTTCGAGTCAAATGCTTGTATCGAGTCATAATGGATGTTTTGCAGAAATTTTTCCAGATTCAAAAGATGTAAATTTTCCAGAATTTTTTCCAGAAAATCGCAGACCAGTTTTTGTCAGGATAACCTGACGGCGTCAGGAAGGAGTAAAAACATCATATTACTTTTTTCTCGTTTTCTGAGCTACTTATAAATTTTTGAAATTTTCTAGGTCTTAATTTTCCAGAAATTCTGTAAACATCCATTCCATAAGCATTATATCCTAGTTTAGTAGAGTCTATATTATTACCGCCGATGTTACGCGAAGGTTTTGTTTGTTTTCTTCAAGTGTGCAGGTTTAAGTTACTAAGAAGAAGATACATAAGAGTGGAAGGAGCTTTTCACGCATACATTCTTCTTGGAAAGGATTTAACCACCACTTTACACGGATCCTACCGAGCTAATCAGGGGAGTATTAGTTTCTTTCGTTTTTAATTACCTTCTATTATCATAACTTTGATACTTTCGGGGAACATTGGGGACAATGTTCAGTTTAAGTGTAGGGAGGGAAAATAAAACGGGAACTTTCAAACTATGCTTATCCTTGATTATTTGCTTTGTCCAATTGTATTTGTGTAATAAACCATGAGAAAATGTCGGTTAGGGTAATTTTGGCACCAAATTTTTAATTTTTCATGACATATAGGAGTGGGCCATTAGTCTTAATAAAGCGTCTCACGGATAGGAAGTTATATGACTAGCACAAAAACCCTTTACCACCTAAATTCCACCCAAAATGTGTTGATCACCCTTAGATTAGTAGGAATTAAAGCATTCATCTTTAATGCTTAGAGTGTGAACCGGTAGTATAATAGATTCTAGAACTTGTTTTGTGATGCATCCCGAGATCGCTAGTAAGACTACACTTGTGTAGTTAGGAATAACTAAATGATAAGACGCATTAGGATAACCCTTGTTTGATACCTGTAATATAATTACTTCTTCCACCTCGGTTGAGTAATTCCCCCACACCTTTGCATTGTACTCACTTTTAGTACACGATACCCCTAGTTAACCCCTCTGAGCCTATCCATTTCGCGGTTCTCTTGATTTTTCAGTTTTCCGGAATATCAATGAAGAGCATTGTTTACACCCCACCCCCAAATGTACACCCAAATCGCCTTAGCCTACCTTATATGCACTCACTTTTAGTGCATTATTGTTATCACCCTAAACCCTTAGTTCAATTATCTAGTTGCTTGCATTTTGGGACGATTGGGACTCATGGGAAAAGTTAAAGTTTATGAAATGACTGGAAGGGAACGTTAATTCAAATTCCCTTATTTGCGTAATAATGTACTCCAAGTGTTTTGATCTTTTCAATTCGGGTCAAATTAGTGTTAGAGTAATAAAAACTCAAGTGTAGGGATGTGCCTATAAATCCCTATCATTTTGATGTTACCGTAGAGGATGGTAGAGTAAAAGTGTAAAAAAAAAAAAAAAAAAAAAAAAAAAAAGAAAAAGAAAAAAAAAGAAAAAAAAATAGAGTGTTGAAAAAAAAAGAACATACGGGCTACCATCCTGCATCTATCGTTTAAATTTATGTTTGATTATTTCAGTTATCTAGAGTTTAGATTGTCGAGTCTTGGCTTAGCAACGCCATTCTTCGTATGCTTGTAACATAAAGATTTTTGACTTGCCACCACTGAATAGCCTATCCCACCAAACCCTTTATTTCCCTACCGTAAGCCTAACATTACAACCCTTTAAATACCTCTTTGATAGTCTTTCCTAGGTGCTTACGCCAAAGCGATGGAGGTTTGATCTATTCTCAAGCCTATGGTAATCTATGTACTAGGACCGGTTAATGAGTGTTTATCTTCCATTTCCACTTTGATATATTTCATATACACCCGAGAGATGTGAGTATCCAAACACCCCATGTGAGGTGCTAGTATGTAATTTCCATGCTTGTTATGACTTTTTCGGGGCTCATATGTGTTGTGGATTGTTTTAAACCAATGCTTCATGACCCCTAACTTAAAAATTAATTGGCTAAAAGCACATTTGCTTGAGGACAAGCAAATACCAAGTGTAGGGATATTTGATAAGGTTTTAAAATGTACCTTTTTGAGGGATCGTTTAAGCCATTATTTGATCACTTTTGTATCCGTTATTACTTAATATCGTTCCTTTTCACTTTTTAAGTCTCTTGAAGGCAAATTGCTGGAATGGCATTTATTTGGACGAAAAGGCGCGGATATACGAAGAAAATGGCCAAAGTCAAGAATCGAGCCACTCAGACTGCTGAAATACAAGGGGACGGCGTCAGGTTCTACAAGTGACGGCGTCAGGTGTTATTTGCGATGCCGTCGCATCACTTTTGTGACGGGACAGTAGCCAAATTGCTTATTTTCAAGTGACGGTGTTAGGCTTTAAAAGAGTAGGTCGTCGCAACTCAGACGGCCTAGATTTGATCTAGACGGCGTCAGAGACTGAAGGAGACGGCGTCACAAGTATAAGGTGACGCCGTCGCAAGACTAACGTGGCCAAGACGAAACCCTAATGACGGCGACCCGACGGCGTCACAATTCATAAGGTGACGCCGTCGCGATTGTAATCTTATATATAGAATCCGAATTTTTCAGTTTTCAGTGTGTAGTCTTTAGGAGTAAAAACCTAAACCGAACCAAGGCTGTCTTGTACAGTATTTTAGGGTTCCAAACCCTATCTTACACCAAGATAAGTGTTTTACTTCATTAATTCAATTATGTCTTCAATAATTTTGTGTATGCTTTCATGTTCTCCATGTCCGGCTAATTTATTTGTGTGTTTGCTTAGGGAATATGAAACTTAATTATTGAATATTGATTGGTTGTCTCTTATCTTAATTGTTAATGATCTAGTAATGCGATAGGTCATTCGTTGTGTAGTTAATGCTTGATTAATCTTTGTGAACCTTAGATTATAACACCTAGAGTAGTTGTAGGTTAAACCATCCAAAGAGTACCTTAGAGTTAGAGTTTATAATTCAAAGAGTTAGGGACAAACGCATACCCTACAACTTTGGACACACAACGCGATTAAGAATAAGGACGTGACAATCCAACCATCAATAGGATATAATTAAGGAGTAATAAAACCTAAGTAAACACATCTTTAAACCATCATACGAGCACACAATAATTAGACATAGACTACATACACCTTAGATTAGATAATTAGACAAGTAGAGTAATCGGTAGAAATACCAACCCCCAAATCCAAACCCCGAGATTCGTATCTTTCCATTTCCTAAAAAACATAAAAATAAAAAAAACAATCTTCTTCAACCCCAACCTTAGCGTAGTAACTCCTCACTAGCATTCCTATTCCCCTAGAGAACGATATCAATACCCGTGGCTTACCCTAATACTACACTACAACGATTAGGTTCACTGCCTAGGGTGTTATAAAACTTGATCGAAGAAAAGGAAGTTCCTTTGACCCCGAACGACGCGTGTAGCATTATCAGTGCCTAAGTGAGGTGATCTTAGACGGGTAATCTTGAAAGAGTGCCATGATTCGAACTGGGCCGGTCATCCGGGGATTAAGAGGACGTCGGGATTAGTCGAGAGCACTTATTATTGGCCAAGAATGGAGGATGATGTAGAGACATTATTGCGGACGTGCCTTGTTTGCCAATAAGACAAGATAGAGCAAAAGAAGTCAGGAGGATTGTTGAAGCCTCTACCTATGCCCAAAGGACCATAGGAGAGCGTTTCCATGGACTTTATCACATGCTTACCCAAGTCGGAAGGAAGTGAGAGTATTATAGTGGTGTCGATCGATTCTCGAAGTATGGAACTTTCATTGTCGCACCACCCGATGTTACAGTGGATGATACGGCTAAGATTTTCTTTAAGAATGTGGTGAAGTATTGCGGAGTGCCACATGTGATCGTTAGCGATAGGTTGAGATCTTGTCGGATCGTACGATATGAAGACGAGGAGTGCCAAGCTACAAGGAGTACTTGATCAAGTGGCGTAATTTGCCTGATCGTGAAGCAAGTCGGGAAGCCAAAGACTTATTGTGGCAGTTTGCGGACGAGATCAAGAAGTATCACGAGGATGGCACGACAAGGACGTCGCGAGCTTAGGTGGGGGAGGATGTCACGACCCGCCTACTTGAATAGATCATTTTCAAGTATGATCAGGATTCCGGATTATTCTACACTTCTCTTGGGAGGTATTGGATAAGCTTGGAAGAGTTTAGAAGCCCATGGAAGATTATAGATAATCTTAGAAGCTTTTGGAATATGTTAGAATAAGTTGGAAGCTCTAGAAACTTAATAGAAGCTTATGAAAATCCTAAAAGCTAGAAGCTTCCATGAACCTTGTAGAATGATGTACATAGTAGTATAAATAGGTGTTGCCTCATTTGTAGAATCCATCCAAGAAAGTTCACTTGTAAAGCTCTCTTGTAAAAGTTCTCTAAGTAATAATACAAAGTGTTCCTTTACATTCCACTTGTTCCATTATTTGAAGCTTACTTTCATTGCATATATCGTTGAGTGTTCGAGCAAGGCTGAGCTTAGTCGAGACTAAGTGCCGCACGGAAGACCTTGTAGAGACAAGTCCGTGACAAAGAGATGCCTTTTTCTTTGTTGCATCCAAATTAGCAATAACTGTCCTAATTGACTTTGGTGACATTTCATCAACATCCAATGTTGTCTTACCATTTTCAACATTAACTTCTATCATCTTATGGTCATCAACAAGATCTTTCAATATTTCTAAATTTGCACTCTCACTTAAGCTATACAAACCATCATCTAAATTACTACCAGGCTTAACAAAGTAATGGTAAATTTTTGAACCAAGCTCGTAACCCAATTCATACATAACAAAATCTAACTCTTCAACTAACACACTATCAACATCAACCAAATCAACTAAAGTTTCCATACCTCCAACGTATATTCTACCAGGCCAGTATTTAAAGACACCATTGTGATGAACCCTCATGCTAAACATATTAGATCTACCACTTGAAAACATGTCAATATATGTTTAGGATATTCTCAAAAGTTAATTGCCAAAAAATAAATACCCCAATTAGAAATTCCAATGTTTATAATCAAAACAAAAACCATACCGTATTTCTTCTTAGCATAGTTGTACAGAATGGTATCATCAACTGGATAACCTGATGTCTTCTTACTTTCCACAGAGTAAAATCCATGTTTTGTTTTTTTGAATAACAAAACGGGTTTTGTAACATGCAATTAGGGTTTGTGAATTGTGATATTTCTTGTAACGAAAGTTGTGGGACGAAAAATAATACAGTCTATGTGTTTATTTTGCGACAAGAGGGAGAGGACATGTGGAAATAATACACACATTTTTAATCGAAATAAGGAAATGACATTTATGCCTTTGGACTAAAGACAAAGCAAACGCCGACTAACGGGGTTGACTAACGAAAAACTGGTCAAGGGACCAATTTAGCCTCAAAAACTTGGAAAAAGGACTTCTGGCAACGAAAATGCCAAGTTTTGGTTCAGAACGACATTTTTGGACAAGTTTAGGGATCAACAGTGTATTTTAGTCAACTAACTATTTTCTTCCCTCCTTCAGGTGCCGGTAACTCCAATGAAATAACATTGTATTGCGACATTTTGTTTTTCCTGTAAATGAAGAAAATTAGTTGCCCTAATGAATTTTAATGGAAGGTTAAGGTATGTAGATTTAAAATAATTGATTAAGGTAGAATAACTTACATGCAACTATGAGTGTTAGCATGATTCTTCTTCTCCATCTTGATTTTTCGACTTGTTGCTACAATTTAGTAGATAACAAAAAGAAAATTGCATCGAAATTGAAACCATTTCAAAGAATTCTGATACCAACTAAAACATATTGAAACCGTTTAGCATGATTCTTCTTCTTCATCATGTTTTGTGGATTTGTTTCAAACATTGTTTCAAGCTTTGTTACAGATCTTTAATCTTGAATTTGGTTTAGTTGGTGAAAGGAACAAAAACGTGAGATGAATGAGTCGCTCATGCCATAGGGATTTGAAGACACGCATCTAACATAAAAAGTAGAGTAATGTACTATTTGGTTCTTTTATTGATATTTAAAAAAATAAAGAAGAATTGCATATATACCCATTAAAACTCAAATATTTGTATATTTTTCTAAAATACAAGTTTTAATGCATGATGTACAATGCAAGTTAAGCATGTTTTGGATATATATATATATATATATATATATTCAAATATGCAAGTTTTAGTGAGTATATATGCAATTGCTTCAAAAAAATCGAGGCAACATAAACGACAACTTTTGGACAGTCAGCTTAAACGACGACGTCTTGACTGTAAATGTATTAAAGGGTAATTATTAAACTTAGTCAATATATACTTAAATATATAGTGAAAAGATAAATTACTAAAAATAAATAATATTTACAAACTTAAAGATTCTTTATTTGTACTAGAAAAAGGTTTTAGTGATTTTTCTAGTTATATAAATATATAAACAAGAGAGTCACTTTATTTTGCTTACCCATAAATCTATGCTTACCAAGGGACAAATCCTCACCATCTATCTAGTTTGATTTAATGGGGAGGATTAACCTAAGATTTAGTAGATAAACCTAAGTCCATGTTTTTTCTTGTCTTTTTGTCTTTTTTTTTATTCACTTTTTTTGTTTTTTTTCTTATTCACGTTTTTTTGTTTAAATTAACGTTTTTTTTTTAATTCGGTTTTTTTCTTTTTTTTTAATTCGCGTTTTTTTCGTGTTTTTTCTTCGATTTCATACGTTTTCGTCATTTTCATACGTTTTCATCTGTTTTCATACGTTCTTATACATTTTCGTCCGTTTGCTTACGTTTTCGCCCGTTTTCGTTCGTTTTCATACGTTTTCGCCCATTTTAATCATTTTCGTCCATTTTTCATCCGTTTTCAGACGTGTTTTTACTCTTTCATACGTTTTCGCCCGTTTTCATACGAATTCGTCCGTTTTCTTACGTTTTCATCCATTTTCTTAAGTTTTCGTTCGTTTTCATAAGTTTCTGACTATCACAAGTGATTTCTGTGATATTTAGAATATCACTTGTGATTATCTGAATATCACTTTGTGATACTCTGAATATCACTTGTGATTTTTGGAATATCTGATGCAGGTTTTAATATTTATAAAGTCTCGTTATACCTATGGTCTATCCTAATGCACTAACGGCCAGTGTACCCGGTCGTGTGTAGTGTAGTATTCGATAAACCCGAAATCGTCCCAAGAGCCATGTGTGCGGATTTTAACTAAGTCTAAGTGTCACAGATTTTAATTGGTTTTGAGGTCGAAATTAAATACTAAAATAAAGAAAGCAAATAAAGGCGAGGGTTGTGATCAATAGAGGAGAAGTGTGATAACCTAGTTACTCATCCTATCAAGTTAAGTTCACGTTTAATTACTTCCAATTGATTCAAGTGGGGGTAAAAGTCGCTAGGACAGCATTTGGTCAGTTCGTCCTAACCTATCAGCAAAGGCTTCCACCGGAGAACAAGCTACTACCCTTGTAAGTCCAGTTGTTTATAGTCCCCTAAGCCAAGTCATTAAGTTCCGCTACATGCAAGATTCAAAACAATGAGTGCCCGAGCGCTAGCATCTTAAACACTCATCCCTAACTTCTTAAGTTCATCCAAACGGTAGGTGATCAGTTGGTCAAATCGCACAAGCGAAGAAGGGTCTTCAGTTGGTCAATTCTTACTCTTCCCACTCAGTCTACCTACTTAGGGTCAGTTGGTAATATCTCCTAAGTAACTAGCCACTACCGCCATTCAAAACTACCAAAACAAGGGTCGCTACCAACAAACTATGCATGCATACACTAGAAACAATTATACGGAAGCAATGTAAACATAAACAAAACAATAAAGGCATCAGAACTAGGCTAGCACCAGAGGTGCTTAGCCACTCATATTAACTAAAACAATCGATTCAATGTTTAACATATCGAAATGCATGAATTGAAAGTAAATAAATAATAAATTTCTAATGCTTATCGTAGGGGAGTGATTTCTCCCTTGGAGATGGCTCCATATGCTCCTCAAGATCTGCCTTCAACCTTCTACCCACGTTCTCTGATTTGGTGTGTGGATTGAATGAATAGAAATGCTGGAATTTGGGCGGTATTTATAGGCCAGATCTGGTTACGGCATAACTTAAGTTGAGAGTTACGCCGTAACATCCATTTCCTCGTATTTTGCTCTGGAAAAGCTGGTTACGGCGTAACATGAGAAATGAGTTACGTCATATCTTCATTAAATCATGGTTACGCCGTATTTGTGGAATGAGTTACGGCGTAGCTTGCAGCGGCGCGGAACATCATTTGACCTAATTAGTTACGACGTAATCCTATGAGGGAGTTACGGCATCTTCGCTTAGTTGGTTTTCTGAGCCACGCTTCTGTTACGGCGTAATGTGAGAGGAGAGTTATGCCGTAACATCTTCAAAATGGGCATACTATCATATATCTTCAATATTCTCTCCAAATTTGCGTATCAATTGCTCCAATGCTCATAATTTACCTGAAAGTGAAATATAAAGGAAAACAAGCGTAAATCCATATAAATGATATAAAATATGAGCATTATCGGGGGAAATTGACACTTAATGGGCATCCTATCATATATCTTCAATAATCTCTCCAAATCCGCGTCTGAATAGCTCCAATGCTCGTAATTTACCTGAAAGTGAAATATAAAGGAAAACAGGCGTAAATCCATATAAATGATATAAAATACGAGCATTATCGGGGGAAATTGACACTTAATATTCAAGACTATTTGATGTTATCAATATTACTCTGTGATATTCTGAATATCACTCTGTGATATTATGAATATCACTTGTGATTATTTGAATATCACTTTGTGATATTCTTAATATCACTTTGTGATATTCTGAATATCACTTTGTAATATTCTGAATATCACTTGTGATTTTTTGGATATCACTGTGTGATGTTTTGAATATCATGTGTGATTTTCATGTTACAAAACATTAGTTGAAAATCACTTGTGATATTCAAAAAATCACTTGTGGTATTCAGAATATCATAAGTGATATTCTGAATATCACATAATATCACTTGCGATATTCACAGTATCATTTGTGATATTCAGAATATCAGCTATTCAGAATATCACTTGTGATATTCAGAAACGTATGAAAACGTTTAAAAATGGCCGAAAACATTTAATAACGGACGAAAACATATGAAAACGGACGAAAACGTAAGAAAACGGACGAATATTTATGAAAACGTAAAAACACGTATGAAAACAGACGAAAACGTATGAATAATGGACGAAAACGTAAGAAAACTGGCGAAAACGTATGAAAACGGACAAAAACGTATGAAAACGTGCGAAAACGTATGAAAACGGACGAAAAATAGATGAAAACATATGGAAACGGACGAAAACGTATGAAAGGGAAGAAAGAAAAACGCGAATTAAAAAAAACGTAAATAACGTGAATTAAAAAAAACAAACAAAAGAAAACGTGAATATAAAAAATGTGAATTAAAAATATAAATATAAAAAAATATAAAAAAATAAATAAATAAAAACGTGATTATAAACCAAAAAACGATTATTAAAAATGTTAGGATTAAGAAAATCCATTAGTTAAAGTGTCGGTCACCTCAAGTATATGTATTCGTTAGGAAGCTCGTAGTCATAGTCAAGTTATGTTAATAAGTAGTTAGTTAAGTAACATCGTGGAGGACGGACGGGTCTTTACCCACCGTATGCCTGATCCATAGCCCGTAGGTGGCATGTCTTATAAGAAACTATAAATACCCTCTACCTCCCAAGGTAGAGGGTTGGAGCTTCAATACCATTTTTCTTTGTTTCATCAAGTTCCCAATTATCTCTCTACTTCTCTCTCTAAGACACAACCCATACGCCCCTCTTTAATATTATTTGATGTGTTTATGAAATCCAATATGTTACAAATGGTATCAAGAGCCATGGTTTGATCATTCATCTTTCATGTTCTTGGATTTCTAGTGGTTTTCATAAGGTTTTTGGGTTTGAATGAGTTTAGAGTGGTTAGCATCATTTGGATCATTTCTAGTGTTAAAGTTTGGATTTTTATTGTACTTTTGTGTTTAGAATCATTATAAGTGCTTAGGTTTTGATTTGGAAAGCTTGAATCAGCATGGTTGAGTTGTTTTTGGATTGAAAAGTGGTGTTTTTGAAAGTTTCATCGAAGCGATTTGAGACTCGTAGCATATTTCTTCGTAGCGATTTGTCCCTATGTTTAAGCGATTTGTCTGTGTTTAGTGAAGCAACTTGTGCACTAAGCGATTTGTCTATTGAGACAAAACGACAAAAAGGACAAGGTAGTGGATGTACTTGTCTGTCTAGCGATTTGTCAAACTAGCAATTTGTATGTCTAGCGATTTGTCACTAGCGACTTGTCTTTCTAGCGATTTGTCCTTCTAGCAACTTGTCACTCTAGCAACTTGTCTTTCTAGCGATTTGTCAATCTAGCAACTTGTCTTTCCAGCGACTTGTCACTCTAGCGACTTGTCTTTCTAGCGATTTGTCAATCTAGCAACTTGTCTTTCCAGCGACTTGTCACTCTAGCGACTTGTCTTACTAGCGATTTGTCTTTTGAGACTTATTGTTTCTTATTGTTACGTTTTACGGTTTTCTCTTGATTTAGTAAAATCCCGTGAAAGAATCTATTTCCCGGTTTAATCAAAGAGTTATAAAATCCCGTAGAATCTGTAATCATATCTACCAACGTGCCTACAATCATCTCTTCTATAGCTGAGGACGTTCAAGCTGCAGGATCAGATACTCGTCCACCTATGTTAGATAAAACTGATTATGACTCATGGGCTCAACGAATCAGATTGTACTGCTTTGGTAAGGAAAATTGGGTTAACATTCTTGTTGGAATCGCTCCTAACTCGTAAATGGAACGACATTGACGGGATTACAGTATCTATCTTTATTACCTTAAACACATGGGCTTGTTATGTCAATTACCCATTGTTGTATGTGTTTGGGTATATAAACCCCTCCATACTTCCATGGAGGGGTGAGTCTCATTAGTGTAACCTTCATCTTTCATAAATAAAACACCTAGTATTCTCCCTTCTCTCTATAGCTTCTCTCTCTAACTTGAAGATGGCTTTCTTCCATCTTCCAAGACCTCCCGAATCACCATATCATCCATATATACGATCCTAACATTGGTATCAAGAGCCCGGTCGGTTTGTTATTTATGGTTGATTTTGGTGATGTTATCTTGTCAAAATCTTGTGTTTAAAAATCTGTTTTTTATTCTTAACCTTTCATATTTTTTTGGGTTAACAGGTTATTTTTTAATACATGTTTTTGTATCCTTATCCTTGGTAACATAAAAAAAAAATCCTGATCTTTCATCTGTTATCATCTGTCTTGGGTCACCTTGTCCAAACAGTCATTTATGGGACTTTTTATACCAAATATGTGAAATATTATTGTGGTCAAACATTCGCCATGGTCAACCGGCAAAACAGAAGCGCTTTTATGCTTTTCTCGGTATTTTATGAAGATGGTCGGATTTTTCAGTCGGAAAAACTTGTCGAAAAAGTGGTCAAGGGTCAAAACCCTAAACTTACGCATAAGGGAATCTACAAAGGTGTTACGCGTGCCGTGAAGTTACGCGTATGAAAAGTTACGCAGTATGCTCTACGCGATAAGCCTAGCTTACGCGTAAGAATGGGCTACGCATAAGACTCTTTTACGCGTAAGGCTACGCATAAGGTTAAGACCATGATGTTACGCATAAGGTTTCGAGCTAAGAAAGATTATGCGTAAGAAATTTTATTTTTTACGAGTACAAATGGAAAAGGAAGTTATGCGTAAACATGACCACGCCCACAAACATACCGTATACCATTTACCAAAACCCATTTCGACCTCAGCCATAACCTCATCATTCCGAAAAACCAAAACCAACTTATCCTACATCTAGACTCACTTCAAAGTACCCTCACTATCACTCCCCATCTCTCATTCATATCCAAGACTCAAACGAAATAACAAGAAATATCTCAAATTAGTTTCATTTTTTGCAATCTTTTATAGATTGTTTTAATTGAAACAATCATCATCACTGATCCATGTTGAAGCTTTGCTTCGTTATTATACGAATAAAGGATAAGAAATAATAACAATTTTGTTATTCCCCTTACCTTGTTTCGTTTATGACATCAAAACGAAAATACAAAACGTGAACCTACCTGAGATTCTCCAAAGAATCTGTCTTGATTCGAATTGAATAAATATGTCATCAAGTTCTTGTGTTTGTTGATTCGGCTTGTTATGTGGGATGTGTTTGATGATGAGATAAATCTGATATGAATGGGTATGTGAAGAGTGATTGATGATATCAGTTTGTTGGAGAGATGTGATTTGGATGTGTTGACTGCTTTGAAAGAGAAAAAGATAAAAGTGTAGGCGTTTTTATCACAAAATGAATTTAGGTTTAGGTCAAGATATCTTTTAAGGGTTATCACATGTTCGGTTGTAGTATTTTTATAGGGATATGGGCTTAGCATCTCAACCAAATATATTTGTGTGATCTTGGATCGAGATATTTGGGCCTTGGATCATATATTCATTATTTGGGCTGAAATGGTGAACCGCATGTTGGACTCACAATAATGATATCCGAATTTTTGGTGTAATGTTTTATTTAGCCAAAAAATTTGACAACATTGGTTTAATGTGTGGTATTTTGGTCGATTAAAATTTTGATACATGTTTTTGGTATCCTTATTTTTATTTTGGTATAACATTTGGTTATCGAGTGGTATTTTGGTATGATAAATTTTCACGGGGATACATTTTTGACAAGATCGGGAAACCATTATCAAGTTCATTTAAACCGTTAACGAAGGCTATTTTTTGGGGCATTTAACCGCAAGATGTGACTACGGCGTGAATTCAATATTATTTATTTGAAGTTGAAGTGGGATATCACGGGTGCGTGTACTTAGTATCTTGAAGATATCGGGGTTGGTTGGATGCATGATTCTTCGAGATCCTTGTTCGAGCTTTAACCGTTACGAATGACAAAGACTTAAGTTATCTAGTTGAACCTGATGTAAGGAGTTACATTGTTGTGCTCACAGCTTATAACTATCACTTTTAAGGAATTACGTTGTTGTGCTCAAGTGTCACACTAAGGTGTGGATAATTTGAGAAACTATAAGTTTATCTTTTTTCGATCAGGATTCGAAAAAGGGTTCTTCGTCTGACAATAGTGCAAGTTTAAGTCACAAGTTCGGGTTATTTTACTTCAGTCTCAAGTACAATGCTAATTTACTCAAAGGTTCCAATGTTTTTTTGGGCTGAAGCCATTGCCACTGCTTGCTACACCCAAAATCGTTCCCTCATACACATCACTCATGGAAAAACTCCATACGAACTTGTCCATAAATGAAAACCTGATCTCTCCTACCTTCATGTATTCGGTGCTTTGTGCTATCCAACGAATGATGGTCAAGATTTAGGTAAATTAAGAGCTAAGGCGGACATTGTAGTTTTTGTGGGTTATGCACCAAACAAGAAGGGTTACCGAATCTACAACAAACAAACTCGAGATATCATGGAAACTATTCACGCCACGTCGATGAGTCGTTCGGGCAAATGGCTCCGGACAATCAAGTTCCGGACCATCTCAACATTTGTTAAGTAGTCCCATTAGTTCTTCTCTTGTACAAAATTTCTCACCAGCAATTCCATATGTACCCCCTTCGGAAGATGATTTGAAGAAATTGTTTGATCTAATGTTTGATGAACACTATGAGCTTATTGCTAATGATCAGTCTAATCCATCAACAGAGGTTGCCCCTAACCCAGTCAACGTAGATAACCCTTCAGTTTCTATGTCATTGAGTCAAGATGCGCCAACTGCAGATCACTCATCATCATCATCAAATCCTCAATCATCGAGTGTACATCATGGAAATGTTTCTGGCACCTATGATGGAGATAACCCCTTTGCTACTCCCAAAGATGCTCCATTTGAGAACATATTTTCTCCTGAACCAACTTCAGAATCATCTTCATCAGGAGATCCAAACTCTGCTACTTCAGTCCCTCAACAACAACCACACGAACACCTTAGAAAATGGACACATGACCATCCATTGGACAACATCATTGGAAACCCTTCGCCCAAGATCCACTCGTAAACAACTTACAACCGATGCCTTGTGGTGCTTCTTCAACTCCGTACTATCTAAGGTCGAACCAAAGACGTTAAAACAGCCATGACTGAAGACAATTTGGTTCAATGCCATGCAAGAAGAAATTCATAAGTTTGATTGACTAGATGTATGGGAATTAGTACCGCTCGACGGCTATGATCATTGCTCAAAAATGGATCTTCAAAGTAAAACTTGATGAGCATGGTGATGTGCTAAAGAACAAGGCTCGATTGGTTGCAAAAGGATACCGTCAAGAGGAGGTATTGACTTTGAAGAATTATTTGCACCAGTTGCACGTATCGAGGCAATCAGAATCTTCATGGCTAACGCTGCCAGTAAGAACATGGTAGTCTATTAGATGGATGTAAAGACGGCTTTTCTTAACGGAGATCTGAAAGAAGTAGTATACGTCAGCCAACCTGAAGGTTTTGTGAATCCAGAGCATCCTACTCATGCCTATCGCTTGAAGAAGGCCCTTTACGGTTTGAAGCAAGCTCCAAGGGCATGGTATGACACGCTATCAAAGTTTCTTGTATCTAATGGATTCAGCAAAGGAGCAGTTGATCCAACATTGTTCACCAGAAAGTCAGGCAAACACTTAATTCATGTTCAAATCTATGTTGATGATATTATTTTTGTCGACCGCCCCAATGAATGTGACTGTTTTTCTAAGGAGATGGGATCCAAATTTCAAATGTCAATGATGGGACAAATGTCATTTTTCTTGGGATTACAAATTTCACAAAGTCTCGAAGGCATTTTTATCAATCAATCTAAATATGCTAATGAAATCTTAAAGAAATTTGGATTTGATTCTTGTGACCCTGTTGACACTCCCATGGTGGAGCGTACTAAACTGGATGAGGACCACTCAGGGATCATGGTTGACCAAACTAAATATCGTAGTATGATTGGGTCCCTGATGTACCTTACTTCCAGTAGACCAGACATTCTATTCGATGTATGCATGTGTGCTGTGACACCAGCTAAGCCTACCAAAATCGCCTTGAAGCGGTTAAACGGGTCTTTCGGTATCTCCAAGGAACCATCAACATGGGGCTTTGGTACCCGAAGGACACCGTTATGTCACTAACAGCCTATATGCGATGCCGACCATGCAGTGGTGTCAAGATACACATCGAAGCACGCCGAGTAGGTGCTCAGTTTGGGTGATAAACTTGTGAGCTGGTCTTCAAAGAAACAAATGAGTACCTCAATATCCTCTACAGAGGTAGAATACATAGCCATGTCATCTTGTTGTGCTCAAATCCTATGGATGAGATCCCAATTATCTCACTATGGCTTTGAATTCAACAAAATCCCTCTGTATTGTGATAACAAAAGTGTCATTGCTCTCTTTTGCAACAACGTTCAACATTCAAGAGCAAAGCACATCGACATTCGACATCACTTCATCAGGGAGCAAGTGGAAAATGGTGTGGTAGAACTATATTTTGTGAAGATCAATATCAGAGCGACATCTTCACCAAAGCTCTTCCTAGAGAACGTTTCGATTTTATCCTCCCACGACTTGGTCTAAAGATTCTACGACCAGAAACACTCAAACGTCTTCAAGTGGAAGACGAGGAGTAAAGGCTTTTTCTTCATCCATCTCTGTACATATCTTCGAAAAAATTAAAATACAAAATTATAAAACCAACCAAAAAAAACAAAAAAAATAGAAAATTGATGAGTGTGTAAATACTCATCATTTTTTGGTTAAATCTGAACTGCAAAACGTTTAAAAATGCTCAGAAATGCATCAAAATACTGATAATATCTCAAAATTGCATTTTATATGTTTCAGATGCAAAATGTTTAAATCTGATGAAAAATGAGCTAAGTTTGCATAATTGGCAGTTTCAGTCCCCCAAGTTTCAAAAGTTGTCAGAAATAGTCCCTGAGCACTTATTTCAAAAGAAAAGTCACCAAAGGTCCTTTTAAAATCATAACTTGTCATAATTAGTCCTTTGGTGAAAAATGTCAAAAGTTTTGAGAAATTACAAGTTTGGTCCTTTAAGTGTCAAATTTGGCAAAAATAGTCCTTGGAAGTTTGAAAATGTCCATTTTGGTCCTTGTACTATTGAAAATTGTCACTTTTGGTCCCTTGGAACAACTTTGAGAAATTGGCAGCTTTGGTCCCTCAAATATCAAGAATTGCATATTGGTCCTTGTTATTTAATACAAGCCATGACCCTTTGGACCTTTTTGAGCCCCTACCAAAACTCTTTGGACCCTGCCAAACCATTGAACCCCCTGTTTGACCCTCGCCTTATTAATACCCCAAGTCAAATCCAACCCAACCTGCTTCCTCCTTTTTCTTCTCCTTCACCCACCATGCCGCAACACTCAACCCCCTCACCTCCTCACAAACTCCTCCCCTTATCACTCCACCTCCACCAAACTCCAAGAAGCATTTAATGCTTCCCTTTCCCTTGCACTCAACCCCAACTGCTAAAACCATCTTTTGGCGCCAAAAATCAATCAAACGGCCAAGATTATCTCAAGCCATCCAATGGTTGAAATTACAAGTGGGAATAGCTCAGAAGTCAAGTGGAAGCACATTTGCTATAAAAAGGAGGAAGATGAAAGAGAGAAGAGTAGTAGATTTTAGTTTTAAAAATTCCTATATGTCGTTTTTTATATAACTGTTTTAGTTTAAGTCAAAAACTTGTAATTTCAGTTCTATGTATTAAACTTTAGTTGGATAATCATTGTAATGCATTTTTGAAGTTTCAATTCAGAGTTTTAGTATGGTTTCAAGTTTTATGCTCACTGTTTAAAATTTCAGTTTCAAGTTCCTACATTCAAACTTCTAATAGCTTCTATTTAAGTTCAAATAAGCCTATATAAGCTACTGATAGCTTTTGATAAGCTCACAATTCAATTTTAAGCAAGTTTGGTTTTTGGTCAACAAAAGTCAACTGAGAAAGAGATTTTGGTTAAGCAAGTATGGAAATGGATATGGGGTGATGCAGAGTTGGATTTGGGGATGATTCTGAGTTAGAATTGAGATTGATATGAGTTAGGATAGTGGTACTCTAATATCAGTTGCAAGCCATAGTGGCTATGGACACAAGTGAGTTTGCACATTTATATCTATCTTGATTTGTTGTTAAGATTTAGCTTATACTTGCTCATTTAACTGCTATTAGATCATAGTTATTTTTTAAAGATAGAATAAGCCGATAATCATTTAGGTTAAATCATTAGCTAATCGGTTGTGTGTGTTTGGATTAGAGGGTTAAACTAAGTTTGAGGATAGTTCAGTATCAAAGGATAGTAGAGCTAGTCTTTCACAGGTTATTTGCATAAATTCTAGTCCATAGATGGCATGTATAACCTCTTAAAGTCAAAATTAGTCTCAACTGATCATATGCTCATCACTGTTAGAATTTTCTTAGATAAAAAACTTGTTTTGTGTTTAGAAATTGTAGAGATAGCTTGCAGTAGTCTTACTTCACCACTTAACATCAAAATCAGTCAGTCATTTGGGATCAAAACTCACCAAAGTCAACTTTTCATTTCTGTTTCAAAAGTCAAAAATTGAAAAAACCAGTTTTCCCAAAACTTTGTAGATTTATCATTTGTTAATCCTTGGTCAAGAGCTTTTGGTCTTTTGGATTTAACAACTTCAACTGGTCAAGAATTGGAAAATGATTTTTGGAAATTTTTTGTAAGTTCTTATAAGCCCCAAAAAAGCTTGTCAATTAGGGCTCATTTGCCCTGTGCACTGACTCAGTTAATACTGAGTCTGCACAGGTTTTGAGCAGAGCTTGTAACGAGCTCATAAGAGCTTGTCCAAGGCTCATTTTTGGTTTATAGGTTCCTAGCCAGGTCTACTTTAGGTCCCTACTTTTGGTTTTGAGCTTAGCTTATTTGGGTAGCTTATTTTTAAGCTACAAAGTGGTACCCAAAATCTGTTTTTTAGCACTTGATCTCAAATGATCAAATCATAGCAGTTTGTGTCTTAGAGGTTTAGGTCAGTTGTATTTAGTTTCATTTGAGTAGTAACAGCTTATTAGAGCTTCTGTATCAGTTTGGTTCCCATCTGGTACCTTTGGCTTATTTCAAGTGCTTATTACATAAGCACTTGCATTGCAGTTTCATTTTCCTACAAACAAGCCTCTGTTTTTATAATTTTCCTAGAATTAGAATATTATTTTAGAGTTTTCCTGAATTTTTCATATTTTTCTAGGTCAGTTTGCTATTTTTCTTCATTTAAAACAGTTTTTAGGTAATTTTAATTAGCTTTTAATACAATTAAATCAGAAAAACTTCAAAAAAATAAGTTTTCATTTTTATTAGGTTAAGATAAATATAAAAAGTCAAAAAAAATATTTTTCCAGATTTTTCATAGTTTAATTTGTAATTTTTAGCAATTTAATTAGTTTTAAATAGTTTTTAATTCATAGAAAATAGATAAATAATCATAAAAATATAAAAATAGTTTTGAAAATTCTCTTTAGTTATTTTAGATTTTTCCAAGTCATAATTTCATTTTTCTAGCTTTATTTCATATTTTCTTGTATTTTAGGCTATTATTTAATAGTTAAAAATAGTTTTTAATTAATAATAATTAGATAAATAGTTTTAAAAATAATTTTATTTTTCTAAAAATTTTCTCTTATCATTAGGATTGTAAAAATGTCATTTTCATATTTTTAGGATTTATATTGCTTCAGTTTCACATTTTCTTTTGCACGTCACATAGTTTTAATTTAAATTTTATAAAAGAAAAATCAAAAACATCATTTTGAAAATAGTGATAGCGTTTATTTAATATAGTTTATCTTTATAATTTTCTTTAATTTGCATTTAAGCCCTGTAATTTGTAAACTTTTTCTTTAGGTTTAATCAATCACAATCCTTTTCCCATTCAAATTCTCTCGATCACTATTCGTTTGATTATTCTCGCATAGCTCGTTGGGACATAACGACCTGGGGAAACACTATACTCTCCTGGACTTCATTGCATTTGGTTCCAGACTGTTTGAAGTTTCTTACGGTTAGCCATTCACAAGTGGCTAGCTTGCGTGATAAAACTTGACGGTTTGGGAGCGGATCAAAAATCTTGAAAATTTTCAAAAATATTGTCATTTTGTCATGTTTTTCCTTGTTCGATTTCATCTACGGACTTTGATTTGTCATTCAAAGAATGGCACGGGTCTTTAGATGAAGTTCGAATGTACATTAAAAAAAAGATGGAGAAAAATGGTGGTTTGTTGTCATTTCAGACAGTAACCCGTTTTAAAAGAAAGAACTGTGTCATGCTTTATATAAATATTTGAAACCTCTTGCTCTGATTCTAAAAGACAACTGTGTTTTACCAAATACTTTTCCTTCTAACACATTCTTCTGAAAAATATTTGTCACTTTATGAAAACAAAATTCCTTTGAAAATAACTCGGAATATCTGTAAATCATTTGGTCTTATCATTTGACAAAATCTCTTACGCTCAATCAACAACATATGTCATTGATTGAGGGGGAAAATGATTTCTATCAAATCCAAAGGTTATTTTTCAAACAATTGGTGCGTAATCAAACAAGGTCTACTTTTAATAAATAAAAAAGAACAACGTTTTACATTGTTTTTATACATTTGGATCCAGACCTAGGTTGTGTTTTCATAAGATACTTATGCATGTTTGAACAATGGAGTTTTAAGTCTCAAAATCTGATCCTTATCAGTTAAAATGTTTTTCATAAGCAAGTCACTATTCTCCTCAAAAGTTCTCAAAATTTAATTTAAATCAATAGAGATCACAAATCTCAAAGGATTTGAAAATTGTGATCGGGGGGGAATTTGTGATTTAAATTGGATTTAAACTGATAATTCGATAAATGGTTTAGAAATATTATAACAAGCTCTCCTCCCTACATGTGCCAAACGATTTCAAATTTCCATGCACATGTTAAGGGGGAGCATCTATATCAAACCAAAAAGGATTGAAACGTGATTGATTTGTCTCTAAGTAGGGTTCTCCCTAATATGTGCAAAACACTTTCGAATCTCGATGCACATATTAAGGGGGAGCAACTTTTTGAAAACCACATCCTTTCCCAAAAATATCTTTAACAAAGTATTTAAAATACTAATTTTGATCGAAAAAGTGATGTCGATATTTTTAAAAAATATTGATCAAAGAAGTGAATTCTTCATTCTCAATCTGAGATTTTCAAGTCCTCTTGCCTCCATGTGCCAAAGCAATTTCAAACATACGATGCACATGTTGAGGGGAGCCTTTTCTGAAATATCAAAACAATTCAGGTACAAAATGCTTTGATCATATATCACAAGTACCAGGATTGATTATTCAAATGGTTTTCAATTGGTTTCAATGGCAGAAGAACAATACCAAAAGACCGACCAAATTTATTTTATGCATGGAGATATAAGGATGGTTAGGTTAGGTATTCGTTCCCACGATCCCGCCAGAGCCGGAGGGATCTACCCAGGGACAATCCACTAGATAGTGTAGAAGTCCTTAGGTATAATGGAAAAAGGAGAAAAGTGAGAAATGGGAAGAGTGCGGACTGAGATAGAGCTAGAACCGGAACAAACCCAACAAGGTTCTAGTTATGAAATTTCGGTAAACACTGAAGGGCTTGAAGAATGAAAAAGAAATGAATGAGAAAAGGGTGAAAAGAAATAGCCCTCCTTTATTTCAACCTTAGGGCAGAAACCGGGTTCAATTCATATTGAAAAAGGAGACCCTCTCCTTAGTCTCCGGCATAGGAACCAAATGTGCACTATTGAGTCTAGAGCCACGAGATCATCAATAAATCTCAATAGGACACAATCAATGAAGACTCACTGTTTCACACAATGTGGAGAGTAAGAATATATCTTAAGAGTCCTACGCATTATCCTTTTGGTATTGCCAGAACATCTGAGTGATATGCCAACATACTCACAATGAAGATGGAAAGCCTTCTAGAGTCAACATCAAACAAGCTCTTGGTAGGTGGCATGTGAGATCTATTCAATAGATCAATCATGTGACAAATGAACAGAAATAATTGAGCGATTCAAAATTATGAATCAATCCTGGTTCAGGAAATGGATTGACGGATACCTTTGAAAAACCGGTCGTTGTGCTCAAAATTTTTTTCCTATAGCACATCGACTGTGTAGTACATTTTCAAAATCAAAAGGTGTTTGTGATTGAAAATTGATTTCCAATATAAAACCTTCGTTGTATTGCAAAAATGCTTTCCGATAAGCAATACACGATTCTTTTCAAATCATTTTCTTCAATCAGCAAACCTCAATTTGCTGGTTCACTCACTCCGTGTTGTCTTTTTTGAGACGTTCCGATTTGAGAAATAGAGCGTAGGGAAACCTGTCAAGGAGATTCTCAGGAATTATACCTGATCACAGACAGTACTTGTATTGATCAACGGGGAACCGTGGGCCGTGTACCTCAATTCAATGAAAGTGATCAAAGACACTTTCGTGCGCTTTATTGCTAACTATTGTATGCAGGTACACCCAACGTTTGCAGCTGATCAGAATGGAGAGGTCAATCCATAGCCGCATGCTCGCACATCACATTCATATCCAAAGAAATCATGATAAGTGCATCAATGACTCTGACATTTTCACTACATGCTTCTGCTACGCTGCTGCAAATATCATGAATCAACAAAAGCTTCCGCTACTCTGATGAGAAGAAATCATGATCCAGAATGTGAGCATGTCGGTCCTAATGTCACAACATCACATAATGTCAACACCACACAGGAAGAGTCAGAGATTTATGGTAGCTGATGATCTCAAAGCTGGCTCAAAACTCATCCTCACGTGGATCAGTTAAAGACTCCACTTGGATTAACCAAACATGCAAAACATGAAGAATCAAATACTACGAGCTACAGAGCAAAGAACTTAATCAAGAATCCAAGAACAATCAAAATGTAATATCTGTTTGTATTCAATGTAAATTAAGGTGACCTCCCTTAGGGGGAGATTGTTAGGATTTAGAAAATCCATTAGTTAAAGTGTCGGTCACCTCAAGTATATGTATTCGTTAGAAAGCTCGTAGTCATAGTCAAGTTATGTTAATAAGTAGTTAGTTAAGTAACACCGTGGAGGACGGACGGGTCTTTACCCACTGTATGCCTGATCCACAGCCCGTAGGTGGCGTGTCTTGTAAGAACCTATAAATACCCTCTACCTCCCAAGGTAGAGGGTTGGAGCTTCAATACCATTTTTCTTTGTTTCATTAAGTTTCCAATTTCTCTCTACTCTCTCTAAACACAACCCATAAGCCTCTTTAGTATTATTTGATGTGTTTATGAAATCCAATATGTTACAAAAAGAGAAAAAACAAACAAAAAGAAAGAAAGACAAAAAAAAAGTGAATAAAAAAACAAAAGATAAGAAAAAAAATGGACTTAGGTTTAAATAGTAAATCTTAGGTTAATCCCCACCATTAGATCAAACTAAATAGATGGTGAGGATTTATCCTTTAGTAAGCACCAAAATAAGAGTAAGCATTTGAAAATTCCTCATAAACAATATATATTTTTATGAATTTAGTTTTTTGTTCGGTTTTGACCCGAATATTGATTTACAAATATGGTTCGATTTTTTTTTTTATTTAGGTTGTTTTCAATTTTCGATTCTCGTGAGTAGGGTGTTCATGGGTTGGGTAATATCCGAATAAACCGAAAACCAAAACCGAACCGAACCGAAAATAACCAAACCGAACTCGTAACTGAACCAAACCGAATTAAATATTCGGTTTTCAGTTCGATTATGGTTTTAGCAATCCAAACCGAAAACCGAATTCAAATAAATTTATATATATTTTTATATATTTATATATAAAAAAATATTAAAACTCTTTTATATTATATATATAACATTTTTTAAGCTTAAAAATTATTTTTTGTTAAAAATATATATATAAATAAATAATTAATTAATTAAATTTATGTAATTCGGGTTATTCGGTTCGGTTTTCGGTTATGGGTGTTCGGTTTTCGATTATTCGTTCGTTTAATCAATTTGTATTCGGTTCGGTTCGGTTATCGGTTATACCCAGAAAAAAAATTATCCGAACCGAATAACCCGATAACCGAACCGATAAACACCCCTACTCGTGAGTATTACTTGGATTATGAACACCCCTACCACTTTTAGAGCATTAGTTATTTAGTTGCAGGACCTAAGTGCCTAATAGATTATAGATCAACTTTTTCAATTACATATATCATGGCTTTGCCGTTCAGGCTGGGCACAATCGTGACCAGACATGACCCAAGTCATCAGGTGTCACATCAGCTTTCTCTCTCCGGTGACCAGACATGACCAGGATGCCACAGTAGATGACCGACGTTTTTTAATTCAAACATTTTAAACATCAAATTTAAATTCATTAAAATTAAAATAAACATTACAATACTAAATTAAAATAAACATTACAATACTTAAACTAATAATCTAAACCGTAGCGTTCCTTGATTGTTTCCTTGACTTTCGTCAATTCTTCTAGTTATCGTCCGGTCAAAGTTGGGTCGATTGGGGTGTTGTAGAAGATTATGTCGGTCTCCGCTTTGATAGCCTCAAGAGCTCAAGTTTCTCTTTCTTCATCTCCAACTCTTTTTCCCTCAACCGTATGTATGCATTTTCTAAACCCTCCTTATTTTTACCTTTCTCCCCTTTTGACGGCTTCTTGAATTTGAAGAAAGTTTTGGCGATGGATTTTACAAATGATTCTGATGGTTCATCATTAGTACGAGAGGAGGAGGATGATTTCTTCCTTGCTTTGTCACGACCTATCGGTCGTGATTCTCGAGTCTCATCATCAGAATCATCAACATCTTGGACATCCAAAGGATCACGAGCTTGGGTTGAACCCGAGGTAGTGGTAGAACCCTTTGTTTTCTTCCGACTATTCGCCTTGCTTGTTTCGGGCTTCTTGCCTTTGTCCTTGGCCTTTGAAGCACGCCTTGATGGCTGCTTTGGTTTGATGGGGGACATTTCTTCAGCATCGTCGGTTTTTTCATCATCAGAATCTTCAACGGGAATGAAATCATGGTACGAATCGTGGTACGAACCGTGGTGCGAACCGTGACCCGAACCTTGGCCCATCGAAGCCTCTTGACTTTGGTAGTTTTGTGTTGGATACTCCGGCAAAAAATCTTCCAAATTCATGTCAAGATTAGAACTTCGAAGCGGGGAATAAGGTTGATACACTAGGTTCTTGCCGGTAATCGGTGTAAGGACGTGCGTGTGGGACAAAGGGACGTTAACGAAACGGGTTTTGGTTTAGATTTGGTTGTGCTAGTTGTGATTGATATTCAAAACTTTGTGGACGAAAGCGAATAGGCCGGTTTTGTTGTGGTGTTATGCCGATTAATTCGAAGTTGTTTTCCGGCGAGAAATTCATAGTCGGTTGATTTTGTGGTAGTCGGGATCGTCGGTTTTTTTATGGTGGGGTATTTTTCTTTGACATTTTGAACTTGGATGTGAATTAGATTGAAGTGAATATAGATGAGAAGTAGTTTGAGGTGAATTGTGTTTGAGATTATGTTGGAAGTTGGTATTTATAGAGTGGTAAAAAAAAATTAAAAATTTTTATTTTTTTTAGTTTAAAAGACCTAACGGTCGAAAATTTATTTTATTTTTTACTTTCAATGCCCCAAACGGGCAAAAAGTGGATGGGGAAGTGAGTTTTAATTCGCCTAATTTTCACCGATATTGGGTTTTAAGGCTTGACCGACCATGCAGAATCGACTGCCACAACCGATTCGACCGATGTCAACATCGGTCGAGGTGTGTGATTTTTCGTGACCGACCGATGTAAATATCACGATTGTGCCCAGCCTCATACATGGTTGGTGATGTGTATTTAGTGATGTACTTTAGTTTTTGGTTTGTAAATGGGTTTAGAATTTAAATTTAGATTTATATTTGAAAATAGAAAATATATTATTATTTAAAAATAAACTTAATTTATAAACTAAATATTGTTTTAAAAAAGATATTTATTTGAAAACAAAGAGAGGATA
Source organism: Chrysanthemum makinoi (assembly GCA_910596185.1). Taxonomy (NCBI): domain Eukaryota; kingdom Viridiplantae; phylum Streptophyta; class Magnoliopsida; order Asterales; family Asteraceae; genus Chrysanthemum; species Chrysanthemum makinoi. The sequence goes on from OU343224.1 coordinate 273,071,643, forward strand.
AAAAAAAGTTTGTGGCTAAGATTTTAAAAATTATAATTTGTGTCAGATAAATATTAAATGATAGATAAAATCTTATATTTTAGTGTAATGATTTCTTCATCGGACACCTTTATCCGATACCATAGTTTCCAACCAAACTAGTTTTTTTTTATTCTAATCCAACAATGTAATACATCTATACCAAACGCTCCCTAAAAGCGTTTACGGGTTTCAACAGGTTTGGGATAAAAGATTTATCAAATCAATTATTGGGTTTCTTTTTTTTCACCGACACATGGTGTCATCCTCAAATTTGAGTCTAGCATAAACTAGTGGGGTTTCACAAAATCCAACCAAATGAAATACCACTTTTTATTTTTGTTATTTTTACATCTA
>OU343224.1:273072117-273169809 GCA_910596185.1 Chrysanthemum makinoi
GCATCAAGCGAACTTAAGAAGCAATTTTATCCGGAGAATCCTAAGAACGAAGCAAAGAGTCGGCTAGTAAACTTAAGCATTCCGGAATGATCTGGGATTATGTTAAGGAATTCACTACACTCACCTTGGAGATTTTGGATCTTTCCGACCAAGACTCTCTCTTTTATTTCCTCGATGGTTTGCAAGGATGGGCTAAGACGAAGTTAGAAAGACGTGGAGTTCAAGACCTTTACTACGGCTATCGCCCATCTTTGAGGCCTTGATCGAATTTAGTATGAGGAGGGAAGCGTCTAAGCCGAAAGATCGAAAGGTGAACCATGAGATAGGTGGGGGAGAGAAAGTCGCTCAAGAAAAGCACGATAATGCACATAAACCACCAACCAGAAAGAATAAAGACGTAAAGACGGCCTTCAAGAGTGGTGGATGCTTCATATGTGACGGACCTCATAGAGCTCGAGATTGCCCCAAGAAAGCAAGCCTTAATGGAATGATGGCTCATGAAGACGAAGGCCCATGTGATGGTGGATGCATGAGCTCGATGAGGATTTTGAATGCAATCAAGGACAAGACAGAGGTTGTTGGGAATTCTACTAAGTAAGAATTCGCTGACGAATCTGTGAAGAATCTGAAGTGGGATTCTGGCGAAGAGATTCGGCGGAAGTAGAAAACAGCGTAGTTTGTTTCTGCGGAAATAGATATTCCGTGTTTTATATAGTTAGTTAGGATATGCATGAGCTTTATTAGGAAGTGATAATGTATATCTTATTTAGTTTTATGTTTATACGTTTCTTGTGAAACGGTTTAGGGTTCCTTGTCTATAAAAGGAACATATTAGTATGAATGCGGTACGAGTTTGAAAAACAAGTTTTAGTATCATTCAAAGATCTATAGAGGATCAAAGTATTCTTAGTTATTTGTGTTTGTACTTGTGTTTGATTTCTGCTTTAGAATACAAGTAATAGAGACTGTCTATTAGTGTGTTTGTGATTACATAAGAATATTCCGTGTGATAATGGGACAGAGTTCAAAAATGCTGTATTAATAGAACTCTGTAAGTCTAAAGGGATAAAAAGGGACTATAGCACTCCACGAACCCCACAACAAAATGGGTAGCTGAACGAAAGAATAGGACCTTAATAGAGGCAGCAAGATCCATGCTTGCAGACTCTAAATTACCCACTATGTTCTGGACTGAAGCAGTGAGCACGACTTGTTATGTGCTAAACAGGGTATCCATTACTAGACCTCATTTCAAGACACCTTATGAACTTCTCCTGGGAAAGTTCTGCTATTCATTACCTCAAACCGTTTGGATGTCAAGTGACCAATTTGAACACTAGTGATCCACTTTGCAAATTTGATGAGCGATGAGGGGTATATTGTGGGTTATTCAGCTCATAGTAAGGCTTATAGGGTCTACAATTTAACTACTAAGAAGATTGAGGAGACTCTGAACCTGAGATACTTAGAAGATAAGGCTAATGTTCAGGGATAAGGTCATGTTTGGTCCTTTGACCTGGATTACTTAACTGATTACTTGGGTTCTACTAGACATGTTACTAACCAATCGCGGTACACAAGAGTCTCCCACTGACAATGCAGGAACCATGGATGATGACTTAGAGAGTGAGTCTGAACATGATGAACAACCAATTCTTGTACCTTCCTTCTCCCCTACACAGTTTGCAGGTGATCATTCTAATGTAACTGATGCGCGAAGATGAGTCACACTATGCAGAGGACCTTGCTAGGCTCAAGAAGCAAGAGTATGCAGCCAATCTAGAAGCCGAGAGGCTTGGTGGGGAGTTTGCAAGAAGCGTCCGTGGAAACCATGATTCTCCGATAGTTATCCTGTTTCTCCTAACATCACCAAATCTCTGACAGCGGTCCTGCTGCATCTACTCCCATTTCTACTAGTGTGTCCACAGACTTTGGAGCACCATATACACGCTTTCCAAGTCCTTCAGATCTTGGTAATCATCAACCCAAAGATGGAATCTTCACCTCACCTTCCTATGACAGTGATTTTGAACCAACTGTGAACAATCTTGACACCACAATTGATGTCAACCCTCTGCTACAAAAAGGATCAACAATGCTCATCCTCAGTCAAATATTATTGGTGATCCTCAAGCACCTGTTCGAACTAGAGGTCTTTGTGTCAAGTTCTAAGTGTGGTCAAGTTGCTTTTCTTTCCTATGTCTCAAACCAGCAAAGGGACAATCACACGCGACTTTAAGCATTGTGCTGTTTTTGCTTCCTTTCTCAAGTTGAACCAACCAGTGTTACTCAAGCTCTTGAAGATTCAAGTTGGCTTGAAGCAATGCAGGATGTGATGCAACAATTCAAGAATCAGGTTTTGGATATTGGTAACACTACCACATGGGAAGATTGCAATTGGGACAAAATGGATCTTGAAGAATAAAAGAGATGCAAGGGGTATTGTGGTTAAAAACAAAGCACGATTAGTGGCTCAGGGTTCAGGCAAGAGGAAGGAATTGATTATGATGAAGTTTTTGCACATGTAGCTAGAGTTGAGGCCATTCGAATCTTCTTGGCTTATGCATCTTATATGGGGTTCATGGTTTATCAAATGGATGTGAAAGGTGTTTTTCTGTATGGTGAGATAGAAGAAGAGGTATATGTCACTCAACCCAAAGGCTTTGAAGACCCAGATCATCCACAACATGTTTACAAGGTTGTGAAAGCTCTCTATGGACTCCATCAGGAACCAAGAGCATGGTATGGTAGGCTATCTGCATTTCTGCTAAAGCATGGTTACAGAAGAGGTGCCATTGACAAAACACTCTTCCTAAAGAAAAATAACAGAGACATCATTCTTGTGCTAGTTTATGTAGATGACATTATCTTTGGCTCTACTAAAGAAGCTTGGTGCAGGGAGTTTGAGGAGTTGATGAAGGGAGAGTTTCAGATGAGTGCTATGGGGGAGCTTACTTTCTTTTGGGTCTACAAGTTCAGCCTGATGGTATTTTTTATCAGTCAGGATAAATATGTGAGAGACATTTTGAAGAAGTTTGATATGGAAAATGTCAGAACTGTCACTACACCTTATGAAGCTCCAAAACCAAAGAACAATTTTGAACCAGATCCAACTGTGAATGTTTACTTATACAGATCTATGATTGGTTCATTAATGTATTTAACAGCTTCTAGGCCTGACATTACCTTTGCTGTGAGTGCTTTTTCTAGACATCAGGTCACTCCACTTGCTTCCAACTTGAATGCAGTCAAAAAGATCTTCAAGTATCTAAAAGGCCAACCCAAGTTAGGTCTTTGGTACCCAAAAGAGTCTCCTTTTGTTTTGGAAGCATATAGTGATAGTGATTATCTGGTGCGAGAATCTAGATAGGAGATCCACAACTAGAGGTTGCCAATTTCTTGGAAGAAGATTGATTTCTTGGCAATGCAAGAAACAAACTATAGTTGCTACCTCATCTACTGAGCGAGTATGTTCTTTGCGCCAATTGTTGTGGCCAGGTACTATGGATACAAAATCAATTGCTGGATTATGGGTTTAATTTCATGAACACCACAATCTTTATTGATAATCAAATTACCATATGCATAGTCAAAAATCTAGTTTTTCATAATAGAACTAAGCATATTGAGATCAGGCACCATTTTATAAGAGATGCATATGAAAAACATTTGATAAAGGTGACTAAGATTCACCTGAGATGATAATGGCGGATTTATTGACTAAAGCTTTTGATGGACCCAGGTTTCAACACCTAGTTGTCCATATTGGGATGGTTAACCCTTAAATGAAAAGTTTGAGGGGAAGCATAGGCCTCAGGGGAGGCATATGCCTCAGGGAAGGATTATAGTTGTATATCTTGTAAAGTTTGTAGATATTGGTTTATCTTTTTGTTTGCTAACACTAACCTGCTAATGATCTTTTAGTTTTGTTTGTCTTGGTTTGGTTTGTGTGCTACTTTGTGTCTGTTTTTGCGAATGTCTCTTTGAGTTAAAGTTCACCAAGTTGGTAAATGGGAATATGGTCATGTAAGCTTAAAGTTTGTTTCTACTGAAGAAAAGCACAAGTATTGTTATAAGTTACCTCATTGATTCTACTGAAGGAAAGTACTGAAGTATAGATTAAGTGCTAATCATTGAGAGAAAGACATGTTGATCATTCATTCAAGAAATAATTTACAGCTTACAATCAACTTCAAATGAAATACAAGACCATTCCTATACAAGATCTACCAAACATATTCTAGATCCTATCATCTATTACAAAAGCTGGTGGATATGCATGACCAGTACAATGAAGAAGCTGAAGATGAAAATGGAGTGGATGGATTGATGAAAACGACGATGATGCTGCTCGAACCTAGTTTTATATCTTTGGTCCTTGGCCTGATGGATGCATTTGTGATATGAGAAACCTTCAGTTTTTCCATCTACTCGTTCCACCATTGAGCATCACTCCATCTTCCCTTTTCCCTTTTCCTTCACCTCTGGCCCTTGCCTTTTCCCATGCTTCCATGGTATGAAGCACCAGTTCCTGGAGTAGGAAGTGCAATCACCACCTCTCTTTTCTTTGGGAGTGGTGGATCTCGGCACTGGCTCTTGACAATCTGTGGAGTCATCAGAACCTCTAGATGAATCACTTGGATCCACTACTTGTCATCTTCATAAGAAGGGAGAAAGGGGGACTTTGAAGGTCGAGGCTCATCTTGATAGGGATATCAAAATAATGGGCGTGAATCATCACTGGATGATGATGATGATGATGAGGATGATGAGGAGGAGGTTAGATCAATGACTTCGGTTTTGTAGACATGGTTGTTGCTGCTGATTGTGAAATTATTGAGAAATTAGGGTTTTTGGAGTAAATTGGGGGTAAATGATATGTGTTTGTTGTGAATTGGGGTTATCTTATAGGAGTCGAGTGCTTGATGTTAATTAATGCGAGTTGGGTGCACAGTAAAACTCAAGATATTTTGAAGATACTTAGTCATTTGAGTTGTTTCTGTGATTGACCTCCTTCAGAGATTGACCATCGTTCTGTGAAGTGTTAATTTTGAATTTGGTTGAAGTTATTTTACACGTAAGATATGGTCAATGATTTGTTCGATATTTACTATAATTGGGTAACTTCTATTAATAAACCACTTCGCATATCTTCGCTCAAAATCAATTGATTCCCTCTTCACTTGATTTAAACACACATCCAGTTGCGCGATTCAAAATCCATACTCACAATTTCTCACATGGCGGCGCTTCAATTTAAGAAAGATCATAACAGGGTTGCTTTTCTGGGAAAAGCGAAGGGACATGAATTGTATGAACCAATGGTGGATTTCTTGAAGCGTTCCAAGATTCATTATGCGCTTACACATTCTCCAAATGTGATATATGAATCGTTGGTTGAACAATTTTGGGCATCTGCTACTAAACGTAGTGACACAGAGATTGTAGCGATGATTGATGGGTGATTATGTTGTGAGGTGATTAGGACACAACTACGGTTGGATGATGAAGGTGGGGTTTATCACACCAACACAGAAGTGATACTTGTTGGGTTAAGAGTTGTAGGTTATCAGAGTACTAACACAGATATGTGGCACAAGAATAAGCTTTGCCCCATGTGAAGGTTTTTGGTACACACATTACTTTAATGCATTAGCAATAAATCAGGAGGATGGGATCAATTCTCTACCCAATTGGGTTGTGGTATTGTATGTCTTTCACAGGGTTTAACTTATAATTTTTCTAAGTTTATTTTTGATAATATGGTTGAAAATATTCAAAGGAAGAAACATAAGTTTCTAATGTATCCCAGGTTTTTACAAATGATTTTAGACATTACAACCCAAGACAGAGTCTTTTGTCCCATAGGAGCTCTAAGTACTAAATTATTTGCATCAATGAAGACTAATTATGTTGGGGCACATCATCCTTTGCTAGAAGCTATGTTGCCACATGGCAATGAGGCTGCTGATGAGGGTAATGTTGTTGGTGCTCCACCCTCTTCTAATGTTGCTGGCGATGGTAATCCATCAGTTGCCATTGATGAGTGCCCTTCCATAACTGTTGAAGCATCACATGTTTCTCCTGACCAACCTCCACCTAAACCTTTACATCTGTCACATCCTAGTCCTCCACCTACTCATTTTACTCCTGATGAGTTTGAGCCTGAGTTTAATAGACTGACCACACCTAGCCCCATTAGAGAGCCATTTGTTGAAAGCTCTCCTATTCTTGATCATGTCCATGTTTCTCCTGAATGGTCCAATGAAGCTCCCATTACCACTGAGCAATCTGGGTGGAGGAGGACCCTATTACACTTACATCTATATATGGTTTGCTGAACAGGTATGTAAAAGAGGTTGTTGATCTCAGAAAGGAGCTAGCAGATACGAAATCTTCACTTGGTGGTGAGATTGTGGGGTTGAAGAGAAAGGTTCAGGAGTTAGAGGAACAACTTGGACAAAGCAGCAAAAGGAAGTTTGTGGTTTCTTCTGAAGAGGAGCAAGAGGATACTCATTTGGATTCACTTGAAATCTTGGCGATGTTGCTCAAGACTCATGTTTCTTCTCCAATTGCTGTTGAATCCTCAAAGCAAAAGGAACCTATTCTGTTTACTAGAAGAAGGAGAAGACAGTATTTGAGCAAGGATTCTACTGAATCTTCAAAAGTGCCAAATGTAGCCAATGTGGCAACTGCGATGATCCATTATTGTTGATGCTCAAATGGTGGATGTTGCTTTTGAATGGTAAAGCTTCATCTGTGCAAGAACAACCATGTCCTCCATCTTCAGCAGATCATCATGAAGTATTTATTGCTGGAAGAAGTTTTAACCTGGATCATAATGCTAATGTCTCTTCGCACTGTTGAAGACACTCCTCAACATATTACTTGATGCTTTCATGGGTGTTTCTTGAAAACATTAATACAGCTTCCATTGTTGATATTCCTCATCTGATTCGCTTATGAGACTGCTGCTAAAGGGAAAAGAGTTATGGTTGATGAGGAGCTTGGTTCAGATCTTGTGAGTGAATAAGAAAGGCTACAGCAAGCAAGGATGCTAGCGAGTATCGAGATATGATGAAGAGTAAAGCTTTGGCACAACAGTTGAAGCTCGCTTTACTACAAATTTGCCTCCTGAAAGACAAAGAGAATTGGATGCTCAATCCATTCATTTTACTGCTAAGCAATGGGATTCATATACTCTTCAAGTTGCTTCAAATCCTACCCTTGCTCAGAGCATTTTAGGAGCTGATTTTGATAGTGAAAACTTTCTTTGCACAAATGATGGCTCTTGGACAACAAAGGAAGCAAGTTGCTGCAAAGAGAAAGCTCTTGCTGCAAAAAAGCTAAAGCAAAGAGGGCAACCACACGCAACTCGAGAAGAAAACATATATGAGGAATTTGGTTTATAACCAAAGCACTCTCTATCATCTGGTTTGACAAAGAAGCAAGTCTACATGCACCAAAAAAAATTGAGATGGTTAGTATTTGTAAGGGGAAGCTTATTGGTTATATAGTTACCATCTACATGCATTACTTGAGGGGAAGCCTCTACGCGTTAAACAAGACCCCTAGTAGAAAAGGGGAAGAAGATTAGTATATGTGCAGCGGATTATTTGTGATGACAAGTTTTTAGCATTGTTTCTTCATACAGGTTGTTTTGTACTACCAAGAAACTGGAACTTAACCTAGTCAAATTCCAGTTTAGGGGAAGATTGATGGGAATTATAGAAGATTACAAAAGTCAGCAAGCAAATGAAGAAAGAAGAAACAACAAGGGGTTATTATGTAATAGTTAGTAGCTTTCTTAGTAAGCTATTATTAGGGTTTTGTAACCTCCCTCTCCTATATATAGAGGGTAGGCATCTAGTTACAAACCATTTTTTCATTTTATTTCATAGCAGACATCTCCCAATGAGAGTCTGATCAAACGCATAGAGCGTAGTAGTAGTATTAGTAGTTATTAGCTTCTTTGTTTTAATTAATAAAGAAAACCTTATTAGTAATGTTGATTGTGTTATTTTATTCATTTGTGCATTCAATCAATCAATGTTATTCATACCCTAGTTGAGTCCGGATCTTGGATTCTACAGAGGTGCCAAAAGTTTTAGGGAAAGGATTGCAATTTGTGGAAGAAACCATCAATGGGATCAAGGTACGTGCTCTAGTAGATTCCGGTGCCACTCATAGTTTCGTGTCGGTTGATGAAGCCAAGCGGCTAAGGATTAGCGCTACGAAAGGGAGTGAAATGTTCAAGCCGGTAAACTCGAAGGCCAAGCCGATGGAAGGAGTGGCCAAGGATGTTTGAGCAAATATTGGAGAATGGGAAGGGACAATTGACTTGTCGGTGTGGTCGATGGATGGTTCGAAGTGGTTCTTGGATTGGAGTTCCTCGATAAGGTACGAGCTTTCCCTATGCCATTTGCTAATTCTTTTTGTATCCTAGATGGTGGAAAGACTTGCATGGTTAGCATGGAGCAGGATTCTAATTTTGGACTGAAGACCCTTTCGGCCATGCAATTCAAGAAAGGGTACAACAACAGCAAGCCTTGCTATTTGGCGGTGACAAGGCTAGAGACGGATGGCAAGTCGGGAAAAGTGGAGGTACCGAAGGAGATTGAGCGGGTACTTGATGAGTTCAAGGACGTGATGCCAAAGGAGTTTCCCAAGAAGCTACCACCTAGGAGAGAGGTGGATCATACCATCAAGTTGGAACTGGGTTCCAAACCTCCCCAAAGCCCCTTACGAATGCCACCACCCGAGTTGGAGGAGTTTCGTAAACAACTCAAGGATCTATTGGATGCGGGCTATGTTCAACCCTCGAAAGCCCCATATGGTGCGTCAGTGCTATTTCAAAGGAAGAAGGACGGATCCTTACAGATGTACATAGACTACCGAGCACTTAACATGGTAATAATTAAGAACAAGTAACCTATTCCTCTTATTGTGGATTTGTTTGATCAACTTGGAAAGGCGAGATACTACTCCAAGTTACTTGAGATCGGGATACTACCAAGTATGGATAGCGGAGGGAGACGAAGCCAAGACGACGTGCGTCACGAGGTATGGATCTTACGAGTTCTTAGTCATGCCCTTTGGCTTAACAAATGCTCCCGCTACATTTTGCACCATTATGAATATGTTATTTCACCCGTTTCTTGATAAATTTGTGGTGGTATACTTGGACGATATTGTTGTTTATAGTCATACCTTGGAGGAGCATGTCTTACATTTGAAACAGGTGTTCCAAGTGTTACGAGACAACGAACTTTATGTAAAGTTGGAGAAATGCTCTTTCGCCCAAGACGAAGTTGAGTTCTTGGGACACAAGATCAAAGACGGTGGATTGATGATGGACGGGGCAAAAGTAAAAGCTATCCAAGAGTGGGAACCACCAACCAAGGTGAAGGAGTTGAGATCTTTCCTTGGCTTCGTGAACTATTACTGAAAGTTCATCATGGGATACTCGGCAACAACATCTCCCTTGACGGACCTATTGAAGAAGAACAAAGCTTGGATATGGGACGAAAAGTGCCAAGCGGCGTTCGAGAGTTTGAAGAAGGCGGTTATGGAAGAACCGGTGTTGAGACTACCGGATGTAACTATTCCTTTCGATTTACACACGGATGCATCGGACTTTGCTATTGGAGGAGTTCTAATGCAAGAAGAACACCCGATCGCATTCGAGAGTCGGAAGCTAAATGAGACGGAAAAGAAGTACCACGTGCAAGAGAAAGAAATGACGGCGATTGTGCATTGCTTGCGGATTCGGAGGCATTATTTGTAGGGCTCAAGATTTGTGATCAAGACGGATAACATTGCTACGAGTTATTTTAAAACCGAAGTTAAGTCCCAAGCAAGCTCGGTGGCAGGACTTCCTAGCCGAGTTTGACTATCACTTAAAGTACAAGCCGGGGAAGGCTAATGTGGTAGCCAACGCATTGAGTCGCAAGGCGAGTTTCGCGGCAATCAACCAAGCACAATTCTTCCTCCAAGATCGAATCAAGGAAGGATTGGAACATGATCCTTTTGCCAAGAAGCTTATAGCTCTAGCAAGAGATGGGAAAACTCGGAGATTTTGGCTAAAAGGAGACATGTTGTTCACTAAAGGAGATCGGCTATAGGTGCACGATAAGGTTTTAAAATATACCTTTTTGAGGGATCGTTTAAGCCCTTATTTGATCACTTTTGTATCCGTTATTACTTAATATCGTTCCTTTTCACTTTTAGGTCTCTTGAAGGCAAATTGCTGGAATGGCATTTATTTGGGAAAAGGCGGATATACTGAAAATGGCCAAAGTCAAGAATCGAGCCACTCAATTTCTGAAATACAAGGGGACGGCGTCAGGTTCTACAAGTGTGTCGGTGTTATTTGCGATGCCGTATCACTTTTGTGAGGGACGAGCCAAATTTGCTTATTTTCAAGTGACGGTGTTAGGCTTTAAAAGAGCGGTCGTCGCCTTTCAGACGGCCTAGATTTGATCCGGCAGTCGGTGAAGGGACAGGCGTCACAAGCATCGGTGACGCCGCCAAGACTAACGTGGCAAAGACGAAACCCTAATGACGGCGACCCGACGGCGTCACAATTCATAAGGTGACGCCGTATGATTGTAATCTTATATATAGAATCCGAAATTTTTAGTTTTTAGTGTGTAGTCTTTTGGAGTAAAAACCTAAACCGAACCAAGGCTGTCTTGTACAATATTTTAGGGTTCCAAACCCTATCTTACACCAAGATAAGTATTTTACTTCATTAATTCAATTATGTCTTCAATTATTTGTGTGTATGCTTGCATGTTCTCCATGTCCGGCTAATTTACTTGTGTGTTTGTTTAGGGAATATGAAACTTAATTATTGAATATTGATTGGTTGTCTCTTATCTTAATTGTTAATGATCTAGTAATGCGATAGGTCATTCGTTGTGTAGTTAATGCTTGATTAATCTTTGTGAACCTTAGATTATAACACCTAGAGTAGTTGTAGGTTAAACCATCCAAAGAGTACCTTAGAGTTAGAGTTTATAATTCCTAGAGATTTTGTAGACGAGACCCTTTGGTAGTTTCAAAGAGTTAGGGACAGCATACCCTACGACCATAGAAACACAACGCGATTAAGAATAAGGACGTGACAATTCAACCATCAATAGGAGATAAGTAAGGAGTAATAAAACCTAAGTAAACACTAAACCATCATACGAGCACACAATAAATAGACATAGACTACATACACCTTAGATTAGATAATTAGACAAGTAGAGTAATCGGAAGAAATACCAACCCCCAAATCCAAACCCCGAGATTCGTATCTTTCCATTTCCTAAAAACATAAAAAGATAAAAAACAATCTTCCTCAACCCCAACCTTAGCGTAGTAACTCCTCACTAGCATTCATATTGCCCTAGAGAACGATATCAATACCCGTGGCTTACCTAGTACTACACTACACTACAGATTAGGTTCCTGCCTAGGGTGTTATAAAACTTTCTCGAAGAAAAGGAAGTTCCTTTGACCGAGACGGCGTGTAGCGTTATCAAGTTTTTTGGCTGCGGGATAGAATAGCTAGTTAGTAGTCCACCTCATTTAGGTTTTTTGCTTGATTCCTATCAAGTAAATTTTTTCTTATTTTTAGCTTTCTCGTAGACTATCCCCCTTCTTCGTGACCTTTGTTCGTAACCCCATCACTTTTCATCATGGAAGGTGATAACTACCCACCATTCATCAACCTACCACCAAATGACCCGCCAAGAGCCCGTACTCTTGGTGAATACTCGAGACCAAGCCACCTAGGCTATAGGAACACCATTGAGCTTCCGACCAAGCACAAACTACGCCCTGCGATCCGACACCATCCGGTTGGTGCAAAACGGATGTGCATTTCATGGACTTCGTTCCGAATATCCTATCAGCATCTTAAGGATTTCCTTAAAATTGTCGATTCTATCGACCTTGATGCTACTACTCGGGAGACCACGCGTATGCGTCTCTTCCAATTTTCTCTACGGGACCAAGCTAGTAATTGGCTTGAGCGACTTCCCGCTGGCTCCATCTCAAGTTGGGATGATCTCACCTCTCGCTTCCTTGCTCAATTTTTCCACCGGGGAGAACCACTAAGCTTAGGAATGACATCTTGATGTTCCAACAACGTCAAGGTGAATCTCTCTAGGAAGCATGGACTCGATTCAAGGACTTACTTCATAAAGTCCCTCATCACGGCATTGATCTTTGGCTTTAAGTTCAAATCTTCTATGATCATGTCAACTTCCCCACTAAGCGATCCATTGACCAAGCTGCCGGTGGAAAACTTAGTGATCTCACCGCGGAAGAATCATGGGGTATAATAGAGGACCTTGCTCTCTATGACAACGAAAGTTGGAATGACCCCGTGAGTTGCCCAAAACCGTTAAGGCAATCTCTCCTTGCTTCCTTGACTCACAATCCTCCGACCGTAGGATGCTCGAGCTTGAAGATCAAGTAAAATTCCTAATGAGCTCCTACGAAAATCCTAAGTCTTCTCATCAAGTGAATAAAATCACTCTACCTTGTGAGTTATGTAGTGGTCCCCATGACACTCGTGATTGTACAAGACTCCCCGAATACGCTTTTGTGGACTACGCCTCCACGCGTACCGACGGAGCGGGAGAGAAGTGGTACACTGTCAAGCCCGAACAAAACAACTTAGGAAACTCTTACAATACCTCATGGAGAAATCACCCTAACCTTAAGTGGAACCAAAACTCAAGCACACCCCAAAGCGCATCTAGTCCACCTAGTAGGTTCAATTCTCTAAACACCGGGAACCCCACCAATCTTGAGGCAATTGCATCTAGATTCATGTCATCTCAAGAGACTCGATTGACTAAGCTTGAAGCCGATTTTAAGCAAAGGCAAGGCGAGATGACAAACAAGCTTGATGCCCTCTTAAAAGCCTTTAATGACCGGGAATGGAGCACTCCCAGTGATACTATAAAGAACCTAAAAGTGAATTCAATTTCGTCGACTTCATGTTCTTGTTCACCATGGGAGAATGCACATCCATGCCCCTCACACCCAACGGTTCACTCGGTAAATGCTATCAACAAGGGTTCCAAGAAATCCAAAATGAGGTACCAAGGCCTCGCACCATTGGTAGAACCTACTCTTGAGAAACCCGTCAACCAAGAACCCAAACCTAATCTAGAGGAGGAGTACAAGGAACTCCATCAAGAAAAATCGGTTCTTGAAGTCTTAGCTCATGCACTTATTATAATGCTTTAAAAGAAAAATATGAGTTAGAACTTAAACTTGGAAAACATGGGTCCACCTTTGTGCGAAATAATCTACCTAAGAAGTTAGACGATCCCGGGCTATTTACTCTTCCGTTTAGGCTTGGAACTTCCAAACATCTCGATGCTCTAGCCGACTTAGGATCATGCATCAATCTTGTTCCGTTGTCCCTCCATAGAAGCCTTAACTTTAAGATAGAACCAGGAAACCATCTTAGGTCTAGCGGATGGTAGTGTTTCATATCGGTAGGGATAATAAAAGACATGATAGTACACGTAGGAGAATTGACTCTTTTAGCCGACTTCCATGTGCTAGACATGAATAAGGACCCGACATGCCCACTACTACTAGGAAGAGGATTCTTAGCTACCGCTAGTGCCATCATCGATTGTAAGATGTCCAAGATAGTAGTAGGAGAGGGGAGTGCTAGGTCAATTTACGATGTCAAAAAGCATACGTACTACAAAGAAGAAAAAATCCCACATGAGATTAGGTTGGATAGAACGCCTTCTAGATATGGACCTTGGATAGATAAGAACCTCATAGGTCCCCAGACCTTTCTACTTAGATAAAGCCTTTACTAGCAAAGCAACTTTCCATGAAAGAGAAATGGCTAGGGACATGGAAGTGAACCCGTTAGGGCCTTAGTATTTAGGAAGAGGACCGAGTTCCTAGGAAGCTTGCCCATCAACCTTGTCATGAATAAGTGGAAAGTTGAGAAGCCTAAACATAAATGGGATTGGGATAGACCGCCTAGTGATGGTAATGGAGAGTGGCACATTAGGATAACAATCTATGATCGATGGAGAGAAGTTTGAAAAGGCATATCAAACCAAACGTACTACTAGGAACTTAAATGATAAGTTTGATCCTTATGACATTGTTAAAGATAGGCTTACTTATATGATGCGTATTAGGGCACGACTACGAGTCTAGCTACAAGATTCATAAATAAAAACAAGCTTCTTGGGGCAACCCATGTGTATTTGTTTTTCATTTTTTATTTGTGTGTTGTATATCTTTTATTGATTGTTTATTCTCATGTTTGAATTTGTAAAAATGCTTTATTTTGTTTTTTAACCTCGTCTTAATTACATATAAAGGTATTTTACATAAGGGATAAGTGTAGGGAGGATTCTGTACACGTTTTTTCAAAGAAGCGTAAACATGAGAATTGCAATTAATTAAAAGATATATATGTGTGTTTGTTAGAGTCAAATGCTTGTATGTAGTCATAATGGATGTTTTGAGAAATTTTTCGATTCAAAAGATGTAAATTTTCGAATTTTTCAGAAAATCATGAGACGATTTTGTCGGGATAACTGCGGCGTCGGGGAAGGAGTAAAACATCATATTACTTTTTCTCGTTTTACGAGAGCTACTTATAAATTTTTGGATTTTCTAGGTCTTAATTTTCCGAAAATTCATGCATATTCCATAAGCATTATATCCTAGTTTAGTAGAGTCTATATTATTACCGCCCGATGTTGTTAGCGAAGGTTTTGTTTGTTTTCTTCAAGTGTGCAGGTTTAAGTTACTAAGAAGAAGATACATAAGAGTGGAAGGAGCTTTTCACGCATACATTCTTCTTGGAAAGGATTTAACCACCACTTTACACGGATCCTACCGAGCTAATCGGGGAGTATTAGTTTCTTTAGTTTTAATTACCTTCTATTATCATAACTTTGATACTTTTCGGGAAACATTGGGGACAATGTTGGTTTAATGTAAAGGAGAAAATAACGGGAACTTTCAAACTATGCTTATCCTTGATTATTTGCTTTGTCAATTGTATTTGTGTAATAAACCATGAGAAAATGTCGGTTAGGGTAATTTTGGCACCAAATTTTTAATTTTTCATGACATATAGGAGTGGGCCATTAGTCTTAATAAAGCGTCTCACCAGGATAGAAGTTATATGACTAGCACAAAAACCCTTTACCACTTAAATTCCACCCAAAATGTGATCACCCTTAGATTAGTAGGAATTAAAGCATTCATCTTTAATGCTTAGAGTGTGAACGGTAGTATAATAGATTCTAGAACTTGTTTTGTGATGCATCCCGAGATCGCTAGTAAGACTACACTTGTGTAGTTAGGAATAACTAAATGATAAGAGCATTAGGATAACCCTTGTTTGATACCTGTAATATAATTACTTCTTCCACCTCGGTTGAGTAATTCCCCACACCTTTGCATTGTACTCACTTTTAGTACCGATACCCTAGTTAACCCCTCCGAGCCTATCCATTTCGCGGTTCTCTTGATTTTTAGGTTTTCCGGAATATCAATGAAGAGCATTGTTTACACCCCACCCCCAAATGTACACCCAAATAACCTTAGCCTACCTTGTATGCACTCACTTTTAGTGCATTATTGTTATCACCCTAAACCCTTAGTTCAATTATCTAGTTGCTTGCATTTTGGGACGATTGGGACTCATGGGAAAAGTTAAAGTTTATGAAATGACTGGAAGGAACGTTAATTCAAATTCCCTTATTTATGCGTAATAATGTACTCCAAGTGTTTTGATCTTTTCAATTCGGGTCAAATTAGTGTTAGAGTAATAAAAACTCAAGTGTAGGGATGTGCCTATAAATCCCTATCATTTTGATGTTACCGTAGAGGATGGTAGAGTAAAAGTGTAAAAAAATCGAAAAAAAAAAAAGAAAAAAAGAAAAAAAAAAAAATAGAGTGTTGAAAAAAAAAGATCTGGGCTACCATCCGCATCTATCGTTTAAATTTATGTTTGATTATTTCAGTTTTCTAGAGTTTAGATTGTAGTCTTGGCTTACAAGCGCCATTCTTAGTATGCTTGTAACATAGAGATTTTTGACTTGCCACCACTGAATAGCCTATCCCACCAAACCCTTTATTTCCCTACCGTAAGCCTAACATTACAACCCTTTAAATACCTCTTTTATAGTCTTTCCTAGGTGCTTACGCCCAAGCGATGGAGGTTTGATCTATTCTCAAGCCTATGGTAATCTATGTACTAGGACGGGTTAATGAGTGTTTATCTTCCATTTCCACTTTGATATATTTCATATACACCGAGAGATGTGAGTATCCAAACACCCCATGTGAGGTGCTAGTATGTAATTTCCATGCTTGTTATGACTTTTCTTGGGCTCATATGTGTTGTGGATTGTTCTAAACCAATGCTTCATGACCCCTAACTTATAAATTAATGGGCTAAAAGCACATTTGCTTGAGGACAAGCAAATACCAAGTGTAGGGATATTTGATAAGGTTTTAAAATGTACCTTTTGAGGGGTCGTTTAAGCCCTTATTTGATCACTTTTGTATCTGTTATTACTTAATATCGTTCCTTTTCACTTTTAAGTCTCTTTGAAGGTAAATGCTGGAATGGCATTTATTTGGACCAAAAGCGGATATCACGAAGAAAATGGCCAAAGTCAAGAATCGAGCCACTCAGGGCTCTTTGAAATACAAGGGGCGTCGGGTTCTACAAGTGCGGCGTCGGTGTTATTTAGATGCCGTCGCATCACTTGACGGAGACGATGCCAAATTGCTTATTTTCAAGTGACGGTGTTAGGCTTTAAAAGAGTAGGTCGTCGCCTTCAGACGGCCTAGATTTGATCTAGGCGGCGTCGAGACTGAAGGAGGCGTCACAAGTATAAGGTAGCGCCGTCGCAAGACTAACGTGGCAAGACGAAACCCTAATGACGGCGACCCGGCGGCGTCACATCATAAGGTGGCGCGTCGATTGTAATCTTATATATAGAATCCGAATTTTTAGTTTTAGGTGTAGTCTTTAGGAGTAAAACCTAAACCGAACCAAGGCTGTCTTATGCAGTATTTTAGGGTTCCAAACCCTATCTTACACCAAGATAAGTGTTTTACTTCATTAATTCAATTATGTCTTCAATAATTTTGTGTATGCTTGCATGTTCTCCATGTCCTTAATTTATTTGTGTGTTTGCTTAGGAATATGAAACTTAATTATTGAATATTGATTGGTTGTCTCTTATCTTAATTGTTAATGATCTAGTAATGCGATAGGTCATTCGTTGTGTAGTTAATGCTTGATTAATCTTTGTGAACCTTAGATTATAACACCTAGAGTAGTTGTAGGTTAAACCATCCAAAGAGTACCTTAGAGTTAGAGTTTATAATTCAAAGAGTTAGGGACAAACGCATACCCTACAACTTTGGACACACAACGCGATTAAGAATAAGGACGTGACAATCCAACCATCAATAGGATATAATTAAGGAGTAATAAAACCTAAGTAAACACATCTTTAAACCATCATACGAGCACACAATAATTAGACATAGACTACATACACCTTAGATTAGATAATTAGACAAGTAGAGTAATCGGTAGAAATACCAACCCCCAAATCCAAACCCCGAGATTCGTATCTTTCCATTTCCTAAAAAACATAAAAATAAAAAAAACAATCTTCTTCAACCCCAACCTTAGCGTAGTAACTCCTCACTAGCATTCCTATTCCCTTAGAGAACGATATCAATACTCGTGGCTTACCCTAATACTACACTACAACGATTAGGTTCACTTCCTAGGGTGTTATAAAACTTGATCGAAGAAAAGGAAGTTCCTTTGACCCACGGCAGCCCAGCATTATAGCGTGCTCGGTCTAAGTGAGGTGATCTTAGACGGGTAATCTTGAAAGAGTGCCATGATTCGACTGGGCGGTCATCCGGGATTAAGAGGACGTCGGGATTAGTCGAGAGCACTTATTATTGGCCAAGAATGGAGGATGATGTAGAGACATTATGTGGGGCGTGCCTTGTTTGCCAATAAGACAAGATAGAGCAAAAGAAGTCCGGAGGATTGTTGAAGCCTCTACCTACGCCCAAAGGACCATAGGAGAGCGTTTCCATGGACTTTATCACATGCTTACCCAAGTCGGAAGGAAGTGAGAGTATTATAGTGGTGTCGATCGATTCTCGAAGTATGGAACTTTCATTGTCGCACACCCGATGTTACAAATGGATGATACGGCTAAGATTTTCTTTAAGAATGTGGTGAAGTATTGCGGAGTGCCACATGTGATCGTTAGCGATAGGTTGAGATCTTGTCGGATCGTACGATATGAAGACGAGGAGTGCCAAGCTACAAGGAGTACTTGATCAAGTGGTAATTTTGCTTGATCGTGAAGCAAGTCGGGAAGCCAAAGACTTATTGTGGCAGTTTGCGGACGAGATCAAGAAGTATCACGAGGATGGCACGACAAGGACGTCGCGAGCTTAGGTGGGGAGGATGTCGACCGCTACTTGAATAGATCATTTTCAAGTATGATCAGGATTCCGGATTATTCTACACTTCTCTTGGGAGGTATTGGATAAGCTTGGAAGAGTTTAGAAGCCCATGGAAGATTATAGATAATCTTAGAAGCTTTTGGAATATGTTAGAATAAGTTGGAAGCTCTAGAAACTTAATAGAAGCTTATGAAAATCCTAAAAGCTAGAAGCTTCCATGAACCTTGTAGAATGATGTACATAGTAGTATAAATAGGTGTTGCCTAATTTGTAGAATCCATCCAAGAAAGTTCACTTGTAAAGCTCTCTTGTAAAAGTTCTCTAAGTAATAATACAAAGTGTTCCTTTACATTCCACTTGTTCCATTATTTGAAGCTTACTTTCATTGCATATATCGTTGAGTGTTCGAGCAAGGCTGAGCTTAGTCGAGACTAAGTCGCAGCACGGAGACCTTGTAGAGACAAGTCCGTGACAAAGAGATGCCTTTTTCTTTGTTGCATCCAAATTAGCAATAACTGTCCTAATTGACTTTGGTGACATTTCATTAACATCCAATGTTGTCTTACCATTTTCAACATTAACTTCTATCATCTTATGGTCATCAACAAGATCTTTCAATATTTCTAAATTTGCACTCTCACTTAAGCTATACAAACCATCATCTAAATTACTACCAGGCTTAACAAAGTAATGGTAAATTTTTGAACCAAGCTCGTAACCCAATTCATACATAACAAAATCTAACTCTTCAACTAACACACTATCAACATCAACCAAATCAACTAAAGTTTCCATACCTCCAACGTATATTCTACCAGCCGTATTTAAAGACACCATTGTGATGAACCCTCATGCTAAACATATTAGATCTACCACTTGAAAACATGTCAATATATGTTTAGGATATTCTCAAAAGTTAATTGCCAAAAAATAAATACCCCAATTAGAAATTCCAATGTTTATAATCAAAACAAAAACCATACCGTATTTCTTCTTATAGTTGTGCTGAGAATGGTATCATCAAGCTGGATAACTGATGTCTTCTTACTTTCCACGAGTAAAAATCCATGTTTTGTTTTTTTGAATAATAAAACGGGTTTTGTAACATGCAATTAGGGTTTGTGAATTGTGATATTTCTTGTAACGAAAGTTGTGGGACGAAAATATAATACATATGTGTTTATTTTGCGACAAGAGGGAGAGGACATGTGGAAATAATACACACATTTTTAATCGAAATAAGGAAATGACATTTATGCCTTTGGACTAAAGACAAAGCAAACGCCGACTACAAGGGGTTGACTAACGAAAGCTGGTCAAGGGACCAATTTAGCCTCAAAACTTGGAAAAGGACTTCGGCAACGAAAATGCCAAGTTTTGGTTGAGCGACATTTTTGGACAAGTTTAGGGATCAACGTTGTATTTTAGTCAACTAACTATTTTCTTCCCTCCTTCAGTTTGGTAACTCCAATGAAATAACATTGTATTGCGACATTTTGTTTTTCGTAAATGAAAAAAATTAGTTGCCCTAATGAATTTTAATGGAAGGTTAAGGTATGTAGATTTAAAATAATTGATTAAGGTAGAATAACTTACATGCAACTATGAGTGTTAGCATGATTCTTCTTCTCCATCTTGATTTTTCGACTTGTTGCTACAATTTAGTAGATAACAAAAAGAAAATTGCATCGAAATTGAAACCATTTCAAAGAATTCTGATACCAACTAAAACATATTGAAACCGTTTAGCATGATTCTTCTTCTTCATCATGTTTTGTGGATTTGTTTCAAACATTGTTTCAAGCTTTGTTACAGATCTTTAATCTTGAATTTGGTTTAGTTGGTGAAAGGAACAAAAACGTGAGATGAATGAGTCGCTCATGCCATAGGGATTTGAAGACACGCATCTAACATAAAAAGTAGAGTAATGTACTATTTGGTTCTTTTATTGATATTTAAAAAATAAAAAGAAAATTGCATATATACCCATTAAAACTCAAATATTTGTATATTTTTCTAAAATACAAGTTTTAATGCATGATGTACAATGCAAGTTAAGCATGTTTTGGATATATATATATATATATATATATATATATATATATATATATATATATATATATATATATATATATATATATATATATTCAAATATGCAAGTTTTAGTGAGTATATATGCAATTGCTTCAAAAAATGAGGCAACATAAGCGACAACTTTTGGACGGTCACTAGCGACGGCGTTTTATTGTAAATGTATTAAGGGTAATTATTAAACTTAGTCAATATATACTTAAATATATAGTGAAAAGATAAATTACTAAAAATAAATAATATTTACAAACTTAAAGATTCTTTATTTGTACTAGAAAAAGGTTTTAGTGATTTTTCTAGTTATATAAATATATAAACAAGAGAGTCACTTTATTTTGCTTACCCATAAATCTATGCTTACCAAGGGACAAATCCTCACCATCTATCTAGTTTGATTTAATGGGGAGGATTAACCTAAGATTTAGTAGATAAACCTAAGTCCATGTTTTTTCTTGTCTTTTTGTCTTTTTTTTTATTCACTTTTTTTTGTTTTTTTTCTTATTCACGTTTTTTTGTTTAAATTAACGTTTTTTTTTTAATTCGGTTTTTTTCTTTTTTTTTAATTCGCGTTTTTTTTCGTGTTTTTTCTTCGATTTCATACGTTTTCGTCATTTTCATACGTTTTCATCTGTTTTCATACGTTCTTATACATTTTCGTCCGTTTGCTTACGTTTTCGCCCGTTTTCGTTCGTTTTCATACGTTTTCGCCCATTTTAATCATTTTCGTCCATTTTTCATCCGTTTTCAGACGTGTTTTTACTCTTTCATACGTTTTCGCTTTTCATACAATTCGTCCGTTTTCTTACGTTTTCATCCATTTCTTAAGTTTTCGTTCGTTTTCATAAGTTTCTGACTATCACAAGTGATTTCTGTGATATTTAGAATATCACTTGTGATTATCTGAATATCACTTTGTGATACTCTGAATATCACTTGTGATTTTGGAATATCGATGCGAGGTTTTAATATTTATAAAGTCGTTATACCTGGTCTATCCTAATGCACTAACGGCAGTGTACCCGATGCGTGTGTAGTGTAGTATTCGATAAACCCGAAATCGTCCCAAGAGCCATGTGTGCGGATTTTAACTAAGTCTAAGTGTCACAGATTTTAATTGGTTTTGAGGTCGAAATTAAATACTAAAATAAAGAAAGCAAATAAAGGCGAGGGTTGTG
Source organism: Chrysanthemum makinoi (assembly GCA_910596185.1). Classification (NCBI taxonomy): domain Eukaryota; kingdom Viridiplantae; phylum Streptophyta; class Magnoliopsida; order Asterales; family Asteraceae; genus Chrysanthemum; species Chrysanthemum makinoi. The sequence goes on from OU343224.1 coordinate 273,093,900, forward strand.
ATCAATAGAGGAGAAGTGTGATAACCTAGTTACTCATCCTATCAAGTTAAGTTCACGTTTAATTACTTCCAATTGATTCAAGTGGGGGTAAAAGTCGCTAGGGCGACATTTGGTCGATTCGTCCTAACCTATCGCAAGGCTTCCACCGGAGAACAAGCTACTACTTTGTAAGTCCGGTTGTTTATAGTCCCCTAAGCCAAGTCATTAAGTTCCGCTACATGCAAGATTCAAAACAATGAGTGCCCGAGCGCTAGCATCTTAAACACTCATCCCTAACTTCTTAAGTTCATCCAAACGGTAGGTGATCGGTTGGTCAAATCGCACGAAGAAGAAGGGTCTTCGGTTGGTCAATATTACTCTTCCCACTCGGTACCTACTTAGGGTCAGTTGGTAATATCTCCTAAGTAACTAGCCACTACCGCCATTCAAAACTACCAAAACAAGGTGCGCTACCAACAAACTATGCATGCATACACTTGAAACAATTATACTGAAGCAATGTAAACATAAACAAAACAATAAAGGCATCAGAACTAGGCTAGCACCAGAGGTGCTTAGCCACTCATATTAACTAAAACAATCGATTCAATGTTTAACATATCGAAATGCATGAATTGAAAGTAAATAAATAATAAATTTCTAATGCTTATCGTAGGGAGTGATTTCTCCTTGGAGATGGCTCCATATGCTCCTCAAGATCGCCTTCAACCTTCTACCCACGTTCTCGATTTGGTGTGTGGATTGAATGAATAGAAATCTTTGAATTTGGCGGTATTTATAGGCGGATCGGTTACGGCATAACTTAAGTTGAGAGTTACGCCGTAACATCCATTTCTTCGTATTTTGCTCTGGAAAAGCTGTTCTGGCGTAACATGAGAAATGAGTTACGTCATATCTTCATTAAATCATGGTTACGCCGTATTTGTGGAATGAGTTACGGCGTAGCTTGCAGCGGCGCTGAACATCATTTGACCTAATTAGTTACGACGTAATCCTATGAGGGAGTTACTGCCGTAATCTTGATTTAGTTGGTTTTCTGAGCCACGCTTACGGCAGTAATGTGAGAGGAGAGTTACGTCGTAACATCTTCAAAATGGGCATACTATCATATATCTTCAATATTCTCTCCAAATTTGCGTATCAATTGCTCCAATGCTCATAATTTACCTGAAAGTGAAATATAAAGGAAAACAAGCGTAAATCCATATAAATGATATAAAATATGAGCATTATCGGGGGAAATTGACACTTAATGGGCATCCTATCATATATCTTCAATAATCTCTCCAAATCCGCGTCTGAATAGCTCCAATGCTCGTAATTTACACGAAAGTGAAATATAAAAGGAAAAGCAGTAAATCCATATAAATATATAAAATACGAGCATTATCGGGGGAAATTGACACTTAATATTCAAGACTATTTGATGTTATCAATATTACTCGTGATATTCGAATATCACTACGTGATATTATGAATATCACTTGTGATTATTTGAATATCACTTTGTGATATTCTTAATATCACTTTGTGTTACGAATATCACTTTGTAATATTCGAATATCACTTGTGATTTTTGGATATCACGTGTGATGTTTTGAATATCATGTGTGATTTTCATGTTACAAAACATTAGTTGAAAATCACTTGTATTCAAAAATCACTTGTGGTATTCGAATATCATAAGTGATATTCGAATATCACATAATATCACTTGCGATATTCCGCGGTATCATTTGTGATATTCGAATATCAGCTATTGAATATCACTTGTGATATTGAAGCGTATGAAAACGTTTAAAATGGCGAAACATTTAATACGGGGCGAAACATATGAAAACGGACAGCGTAAGAAAAGCGGGGCGAATATTTATGAAACGTAAAAACGCGTATGAAAGCGAGGAAGCGTATGAATAATGGACGAGCGTAAGCGGCGTATGAAAGCGGACAAAAGCGTTGTGAAAGCGTGCAACGTATAGCGGACGAAAAAATAGATGAAAACATATATGAAGCGGACAGCGTATGAAAGGGAAGAAAAAAAACGCGAATTAAAAAAAACGTAAATAACGTGAATTAAAAAAAACAAACAAAAGAAAACGTGAATATAAAAAATGTGAATTAAAAATATAAATATAAAAAAATATAAAAAAAAATAAATAAAAAGCGTGATTATAAACCAAAAGCGATTATTAAAAATGTTAGGATTAAGAAAATCCATTAGTTAAAGTGTCGGTCACCTCAAGTATATGTATTAGTTAGGAAGCTTCGTAGTCATAGTCAAGTTATGTTAATAAGTAGTTAGTTAAGTAACATGTGGAGGACGGACGGTCTTTACCCATATGCGATCCATAGCCCGTAGGTGGCATGTCTTATAAGAAACTATAAATACCCTCTACCTCCCAAGGTAGAGGGTTGGAGCTTCAATACCATTTTTCTTTGTTTCATCAAGTTCCCAATTATCTCTCTACTTCTCTCTCTAAGACACAACCCATACGCCCCTCTTTAATATTATTTGATGTGTTTATGAAATCCAATATGTTACAAATGGTATCAAGAGCCATGGTTTGATCATTCATCTTTCATGTTCTTGGATTTCTAGTGGTTTTCATAAGGTTTTTGGGTTTGAATGAGTTTAGAGTGGTTAGCATCATTTGGATCATTTCTAGTGTTAAAGTTTGGATTTTTATTGTACTTTTGTGTTTAGAATCATTATAAGTGCTTAGGTTTTGATTTGGAAAGCTTGAATCAGCATGGTTGAGTTGTTTTTGGATTGAAAAGTGGTGTTTTGAAAGTTTCATCGAGCGATTTGAGACTCGTAGCTTATTTCTTCGTAGCGATTTGTCCCTAAGCTTAAGCGATTTGTCTATTGAGACAAAACGACAAAAAGGACAAGGTAGTGGATGTACTTGTCTGTCTAGCGATTTGTCAAACTAGCAATTTGTATGTCTAGCGATTTGTCACTAGCGACTTGTCTTTCTAGCGATTTGTCCTTCTAGCAACTTGTCACTCTAGCAACTTGTCTTTCTAGCGATTTGTCAATCTAGCAACTTGTCTTTCCAGCGACTTGTCACTCTAGCGACTTGTCTTTCTAGCGATTTGTCAATCTAGCAACTTGTCTTTCCAGCGACTTGTCACTCTAGCGACTTGTCTTACTAGCGATTTGTCTTTTGAGACTTATTGTTTCTTATTGTTACGTTTTACGGTTTTCTCTTGATTTAGTAAAATCCCGTGAAAGAATCTATTTCCCGGTTTAATCAAAGAGTTATAAAATCCCGTAGAATCTGTAATCATATCTACCAACGTGCCTACAATCATCTCTTCTATAGTGAGGGCGTTCAAGCCTGCAGGATCGGATACTCGTCCACCTATGTTAGATAAAGCTGATTATGACTCATGGGCTCAAGATCGATTATCTTTGCTTTGGTAAGGAAAATTGGGTTAACATTCTTGTTGGAATCGCTCCTAACTCGTAAATGGAACGACATTGACGGGATTACAGTATCTATCTTTATTACCTTAAACACATGGGCTTGTTATGTCAATTACCCATTGTTGTATGTGTTTGGGTATATAAACCCCTCCATACTTCCATGGAGGGGTGAGTCTCATTAGTGTAACCTTCATCTTTCATAAATAAAACACCTAGTATTCTCCCTTCTCTCTATAGCTTCTCTCTCTAACTTGAAGATGGCTTTCTTCCATCTTCCAAGACCTCCCGAATCACCATATCATCCATATATACGATCCTAACATTGGTATCAAGAGCCCGGTCGGTTTGTTATTTATGGTTGATTTTGGTGATGTTATCTTGTCAAAATCTTGTGTTTAAAAATCGTTTTTATTCTTAACCTTTCATATTTTTTGGGTTAACGGGTTATTTTTAATACATGTTTTTGTATCCTTATCCTTGGTAACATAAAAAAAACGATCTTTCATCATTTATCATCTGTCTTGGGTCACCTTGTCCAAACAGTCATTTATGGGACTTTTTATACCAAATATGTGAAATATTATTGTGGTCAAACATTCAGTTTCATGGTCAAACTGGCAAAAACGGCGGTTTATGCTTTTCGGGTATTTTATGAAGATGGTCGGATTTTCAGTCGGAAAACTTGTCAGAAAAAGTGGTCAAAGGGTCAAAACCCTAAACTTACGCATAAGGGGAATCTACAAAGGTGTTACGCGTAGCTGTGAAGTTACGGCGTGATGAAAAGTGCGCGTATGCTCTGCGCATAAGCCTAGCTTACGCGTAAGAATGGGCTACATATAAGACTCTTTTACGCGTAAGGCTACGCATAAGGTTAAGACCATGATGTTACGCATAAGGTTTCGAGCTAAGAAAGATTATGCGTAAGAAATTTTATTTTTACGGTACAAATGGAAAAGGAAGTTATCGTAAACATGACCGCCTACAAAACATACCGTATACCATTTACCAAAACCCATTTCGCCTCGACCCATAACCTCATCATTCCGAAAAACCAAAACCAACTTATCCTACATCTAGACTCACTTCAAAGTACCCTCACTATCACTCCCCATCTCTCATTCATAACCAAAACTCAAACGAAATAACAAGAAATATCTCAAATTAGTTTCATTTTTTGCAATCTTTTATAGATTGTTTTAATTGAAACAATCATCATCATCGATCCATGTTGAAGCTTTGCTTCGTTATTATACTGAATAAAGGATAAGAAATAATAACAATTTTGTTTATTCCCCACCTTGTTTCGTTTATGACATCAAAACGAAAATACAAAACGTGAACCTACCTGAGATTCTCCAAAGAATGCGTCTTGATTCGAATTGAATAAATATGTCATCAAGTTCTTGTGTTTGTTGATTCGACTGTTATGTGGGATGTGTTTGATGATGAGATAAATCTGATATGAATGGGTATGTGAAGAGTGATTGATGATATCGATTTGTTGGAGAGATGTGATTTGATGTGTTGACTGCTTTGAAAGAGAAAAAGATAAAAGTGTAGGCGTTTTTATCACAAAATGAATTTAGGTTTAGGTCAAGATGTCTTTTAAGGGTTATCACATGTTCGGTTGTAGTATTTTTATAGGGATATGGGCTTAGCATCTCAACCAAATATATTTGTGTGATCTTGGATCGAGATATTTGGGCCTTGGATCATATATTCATTATTTGGGCTGAAATGGTGAACCGCATGTTGGACTCACAATAATGATATCCGAATTTTTGGTGTAATGTTTTATTTAGCCAAAAATTTGACAACATTGGTTTAATGAGTGGTATTTTGGTCGATTAAAATTTTGATACATGTTTTTGGTATCCTTATTTTTATTTTGGTATAACATTTGGTTAAAGAGTTGTATTTTGGTTCACACAAATTTCACGGGGATACGATTTTTGACAAGATCGGGAAACCATTATCAAGTTCATTTAAACGTGCTTGAAGGCTATTTTTTGGGGCATTTAACCGCAAGATGTGACTACGGCGTGAATTCAATATTATTTATTTGAAGTTGAAGTGGGATATCACGGGTGCGTGTACTTAGTATCTTGAAGATATCGGGGTTGGTTGGATGCATGATTCTTCGAGATCCTTGTTCGAGCTTTAACCGTTACGAATGACAAAGACTTAAGTTATCTAGTTGAACCTGATGTAAGGAGTTACATTGTTGTGCTCACAGCTTATAACTATCACTTTTAAGGAATTACGTTGTTGTGCTCAAGTGTCACACTAAGGTGTGGATAATTTGAGAAACTATAAGTTTATCTTTTTTCGATCAGGATTCGAAAAAGGGTTCTTCGTCTGACAATAGTGCAAGTTTAAGTCACAAGTTCGGGTTATTTTACGGTCTCAAGTACAATGCTAATTTACTCAAAGGTTCCAATGTTTTTGGGTCGAAGCCATTGCCCAGCTGCTTGCTACACCCAAAATCGTTCCCTCATACACATCACTCATGGAAAAACTCCATACGAACTTGTCCATAAATGAAAACCTGATCTCTCCTACCTTCATGTATTCGGTGCTTTGTGCTATCCAACGAATGATGGTCAAGATTTAGGTAAATTAAGAGCTAAGGCGGACATTGTAGTTTTTGTGGGTTATGCACCAAACAAGAAGGGTTACCGAATCTACAACAAACAAACTCGAGATATCATGGAAACTATTCACGTCACGTTCGATGAGTCATTGCGGGCAAATGGCTCCAGGACAATCAAGTTCTGGACCCGCATCTCAACATTTGTTAAGTAGTCCCATTAGTTCTTCTCTTGTACAAAATTTCTCACCAGCAATTCCATATGTACCCCCTTCGGAAGATGATTTGAAGAAATTGTTTGATCTAATGTTTGATGAACACTATGAGCTTATTGCTAATGATCAGTCTAATCCATCAACAGAGGTTGCCCCTAACCCAGTCAACGTAGATAACCCTTCAGTTTCTATGTCATTGAGTCAAGATGCGCCTAGCCGCAGATCACTCATCATCATCATCATCATCATCAAATTCTCAATCATCGAGTGTACATCATGGAAATGTTTCTGGCACCTATGATGGAGATAACCCCTTTGCTACTCCCAAAGATGCTCCATTTGAGAACATATTTTCTCCGAACCAACTTCAATCATCTTCATCGGGGAGATCCAAACTCGCTACTTCGGTCCCTCAACAACAACCACACGAACACCTTAGAAAATGGACACATGACCATCCATTGGACAACATCATTGGAAACCCTTCTCGTCCGGTATCCACTCGTAAACAACTTGCAACTGATGCCTTGTGGTGCTTCTTCAACTCCGTACTATCTAAGGTCGAACCAAAAGACGTTAAAACGACCATGATGAAGACAAGATTTGGTTCAATGCCATGCAAGAAGATATTCATGAGTTTGATCGACTTGATGTATGGGAATTAGTACACGCTCCTCGACGTGCTATGATCATTGCTCTAAAATGGATCTTCAAAGTAAAACTTGATGAGCATGGTGATGTGCTAAAGAACAAGGCTCGATTGGTTGCAAAAGGATACCGCGTCGAGGAGGTATTGACTTTGAAGAATTATTTGCACCAGGTTGCACTATCGTATCGAGGCAATCAGAATCTTCATGGCTAACGCTGCCAGTAAGAACATGGTAGTCTATTAGATGGATGTAAAGACGGCTTTTCTTAACGGAGATCTGAAAGAAGTAGTATACGTCAGACAACCTGAAGGTTTTGTGAATCCAGAGCATCCTACTCATGCCTATCGCTTGAAGAAGGCCCTTTACGGTTTGAAGCAAGCTCCAAGGGCATGGTATGACACGCTATCAAAGTTTCTTGTATCTAATGGATTCAGCAAAGGAGCAGTTGATCCAACATTGTTCACGAAAGTCGGCAAACACTTAATTCATGTTCAAATCTATGTTGATGATATTATTTTTGCCTCGGCCCCAATGAATGTGACCGTTTTTCTAAGGAGATGGGATCCAAATTTCAAATGTCAATGATGGGACAAATGTCATTTTTCTTGGGATTACAAATTTCACAAAGTCTCGAAGGCATTTTTATCAATCAATCTAAATATGCTAATGAAATCTTAAAGAAATTTGGATTTGATTCTTGCTGACCTGTTGACACTCCCATGGTGGAGCGTGACTAAACGGATGAGGACCACTCGTGGATCATGGTTGACCAAACTAAATATCGTAGTATGATTGGGTCCCTGATGTACCTTACTTCCAGTAGACCAGACATTCTATTCGATGTATGCATGTGTGCTAGACACCAGGCTAAGCCTACCAAAAAGCACCTTGAAGCGGTTAAACGGGTCTTTCGGTATCTCCAAGGAACCATCAACATGGGGCTTTGGTACCCGAAGGACACCGTTATGTCACTAACACCTATGCGATGCTGACCATGCGGGTGTCAAGATACACGACGAAGCACGTCGAGGTGCTCAGTTTTTGGGTGATAAACTGTGGTTGGTCTTCAAAGAAACAAATGAGTACCTCAATATCCTCTACAGAGGAAGAATACATAGCCATGTCATCTTGTTGTGCTCAAATCCTATGGATGAGATCCCATTATCTGACTATGGCTTTGAATTCAACAAAATCCCTCTGTATTGTGAAAACAAGAGTGTCATTGCTCTCTCTTGCAACAACGTTCAACAATCAAGAGCAAAGCATATCGACATTCGACATCACTTCATCAGGGAGCAAGTGGAAAATGGTGTGGTAGAACTATATTTTGTGAAGACTGAATATCAGTTAGCAGACATCTTCACCAAAGCTCTTCCTAGAGAACGTTTCGATTTTATCCTCCCACGACTTGGTCTAAAGATTCTACGACCAGAAACACTCAAACGTCTTCAAGTGGAAGACGAGGAGTAAAGGCTTTTTCTTCATCCATCTCTGTACATATCTTCGAAAAAATTAAAATACAAAATTATAAAACCAACCAAAAAACAAAAAAATAGAAAATTGATGAGTGTGTAAATACTCATCATTTTTGGTTAAATCTGAATCGCAAGCGTTTAAAATGCTCGAAATGCATCAAAATTCTGAAAATATCTCAAAATTGCATTTTATATGTTTCAGATGCAAAATGTTTAAATCAGATGAAAAATGAGCTAAGTTTGCATAATTGGCGCTTTGATCCCCCAAGTTTCAAAAAAGTTGTCAGAAATAGTCCCTGAGCACTTATTTCAAAAGAAAAGTCACCAAAGGTCCTTTTAAAATCATAACTTGTCATAATTAGTCCTTTGGTGAAAAATGTCAAAAGTTTTGAGAAATTACAAGTTTGGTCCTTTAAGTGTCAAATTTGGCAAAAATAGTCCTTGGAAGTTTGAAAATGTCCATTTTGGTCCTTGTACTATTGAAAATTGTCACTTTTGGTCCCTTGGAACAACTTTGAGAAATTGGCAGCTTTGGTCCCTCAAATATCAAGAATTGCATATTGGTCCTTGTTATTTAATACAAGCCATGACCCTTTGGACCTTTTGAGCCCTACCAAAACTCTTTGGACCCTGCCAAACCATTGAACCCCCTGTTTGACCCCTGCCTTATTAATACCCCAAGTCAAATCCAACCCAACTGCTTTCCCTCTCTTTTTCTTCTCCTTCACCCACCATGCCTGCAACACTCAACCCCCTCCCTCCACTCACAAACTCCTCCCCTTATCACTCCACCTCCACCAAACTCCAAGAAGCATTTAATGCTTCCATTTCCCTTGCACTCAACCCCAACTGCTAAAACCATCTTTTGGCGCCAAAAATCAATCAAACGGCCAAGATTATCTCAAGCCATCCAATGGTTGAAATTACAAGTGGGAATAGCTCAGAAGTCAAGTGGAAGCACATTTGCTATAAAAAGGAGGAAGATGAAAGAGAGAAGAGTAGTAGATTTTAGTTTTAAAAATTCCTATATGTCGTTTTTTATATAACTGCTTTAGTTTAAGTCAAAAACTTGTAATTTCAGTTCTATGTATTAAACTTTAGTTGGATAATCATTGTAATGCATTTTTGAAGTTTCAATTCAGAGTTTTAGTATGGTTTCAAGTTTTATGCTCACTATTTAAAATTTCAGTTTCAAGTTCCTACATTCAAACTTCTAATAGCTTCTATTTAAGTTCAAATAAGCCTATATAAGCTACTGATAGCTTTTGATAAGCTCACAATTCAATTTTAAGCAAGTTTGGTTTTTGGTCAACAAAAGTCAACTGAGAAAGAGATTTTGGTTAAGCAAGTATGGAAATGGATATGGGGTGATGCAGAGTTGGATTTGGGGATGATTCTGAGTTAGAATTGAGATTGATATGAGTTAGGATAGTGGTACTCTAATATCAGTTGCAAGCCATAGTGGCTATGGACACAAGTGAGTTTGCACATTTATATCTATCTTGATTTGTTGTTAAGATTTAGCTTATACTTGCTCATTTAACTGCTATTAGATCATAGTTATTAGGTTGGCAGAGAATAAGCCAGATAATCATTTAGGTTAAATCATTAGCTAATCAGTTGTAAAAAGTGGTGTTTGGATTAGAGGGTTAAACTAAGTTTGAGGATAGTTCAGTATCAAAGGATAGTAGAGCTAGTCTTTCACAGGTTATTTGCATAAATTCTAGTCCATAGATGGCATGTATAACCTCTTAAAGTCAAAATTAGTCTCAACTGATCATATGCTCATCACTGTTAGAATTTTCTTAGATAAAAAACTTGTTTTGTGTTTAGAAATTGTAGAGATAGCTTGCAGTAGTCTTACTTCACCACTTAACATCAAAATCAGTCAGTCATTTGGGATCAAAACTCACCAAAGTCAACTTTTCATTTCTGTTTCAAAAGTCAAAATTGAAAACCAGTTTTCCCAACACTTTGTAGATTTATCATTTGTTAATCCTTGGTCAAGAGCTTTTGGTCTTTTGGATTTAACAACTTCAACTGGTCAAGAATTGGAAAATGATTTTTGGAAATTTTTTGTAAGTTCTTATAAGCCCCAAAAAAGCTTGTCAATTAGGGCTCATTTGCCTTTGTGACACGACTTCGATTATCTGAGTCGCACGAGGAGCAGAGCTTGTAACGAGCTCATAAGAGCTTGTCCAAGGCTCATTTTTGGTTTATAGGTTCCTAGCCAGGTCTACTTTAGGTCCCTACTTTTGGTTTTGAGCTTAGCTTATTTGGGTAGCTTATTTTTAAGCTACAAAGTGGTACCCAAAATCTGTTTTTTAGCACTTGATCTCAAATGATCAAATCATAGCAGTTTGTGTCTTAGAGGTTTAGGTCAGTTGTATTTAGTTTCATTTGAGTAGTAACAGCTTATTAGAGCTTCATCAGACGTTTGGTTCCCATCGGTACCTTTGGCTTATTTCAAGTGCTTATTACATAAGCACTTGCATTGCAGTTTCATTTTCCTACAAACAAGCCTCTGTTTTTATAATTTTCCTAGAATTAGAATATTATTTTAGAGTTTTCTGAATTTTCATATTTTTCTAGGTCAGTTTGCTATTTTTCTTCATTTAAAACAGTTTTTAGGTAATTTTAATTAGCTTTTAATACAATTAAATCAGAAAAACTTCAAAAAAATAAGTTTTCATTTTTATTAGGTTAAGATAAATATAAAAAGTCAAAAAAATATTTTTCCAGATTTTTCATAGTTTAATTTGTAATTTTTAGCAATTTAATTAGTTTTAAATAGTTTTTAATTCATAGAAAATAGAAAAATAATCAGAAAAATATAAAAATAGTTTTGAAAATTCTCTTTAGTTATTTTAGATTTTTCCAAGTCATAATTTCATTTTTCTAGCTTTATTTCATATTTTCTTGTATTTTAGGCTATTATTTAATAGTTAAAAATAGTTTTTAATTAATAATAATTAGATAAATAGTTTTAAAAATAATTTTATTTTTCTAAAAATTTTCTCTTATCATTAGGATTGTAAAAATGTCATTTTCATATTTTTAGGATTTATATTGCTTCAGTTTCACATTTTCTTTTGCACGTCACGTAGTTTTTAATTTAAATTTTATAAAAGAAAAATCAAAAACATCATTTTGCAAATAGTGATAGCGTTTATTTAATATAGTTTATCTTTTTAATTTTCTTTAATTTGCATTTAAGCCCTGTAATTTGTAAACTTTTTCTTTAGGTTTAATCAATCACAATCCTTTTCCCATTCAAATTCTCTCGATCACTATTCGTTTGATTATTCTCGCATACCGTTGGGACATAACGACCGGGAAACACTATACTCTCCGACTTCATTGCATTTGGTTCCGCATGTTTGAAGTTTCTACGGTTAGCCATTCACAAGTGGCTAGCTTGCGTGATAAAACTTGACTTTGGGGAGCGATCAAAAATCTTGAAAATTTTCAAAAATATTGTCATTTTGTCATGTTTTTCCTTGTTCGATTTCATCTACGGACTTTGATTTGTCATTCAAAGAATGGCACGGGTCTTTAGATGAAGTTCGAATGTACATTAAAAAAAAGATGGAGAAAAATGGTGGTTTGTTGTCATTTCAGACAGTAACCCGTTTTAAAAGAAAGAACTGTGTCATGCTTTATATAAATATTTGAAACCTCTTGCTCTGATTCTAAAAGAAAACTGTGTTTTACCAAATACTTTTCCTTCTAACACATTCTTCTGAAAAATATTTGTCACTTTATGAAAACAAAATTGCTTTGAAAATAACTCGGAATATCTGTAAATCATTTGGTCTTATCATTTGACAAAATCTCTTACGCTCAATCAACAACATATGTCATTGATTGAGGGGGAAAATGATTTCTATCAAATCCAAAGGTTATTTTTCAAACAATTGGTGCGTAATCAAACAAGGTCTACTTTTAATAAATAAAAAAGAACAACGTTTTACATTGTTTTTATACATTTGGATCCAGACCTAGGTTGTGTTTTCATAAGATACTTATGCATGTTTGAACAATGGAGTTTTAAGTCTCAAAATCTGATCCTTATCAGTTAAAATGTTTTTCATAAGCAAGTCACTATTCTCCTCAAAAGTTCTCAAAATTTAATTTAAATCAATAGAGATCACAAATCTCAAAGGATTTGAAAATTGTGATCGGGGGAGAATTTGTGATTTAAATTGGATTTAAACTGATAATTCGATAAATGGTTTAGAAATATTATAACAAGCTCTCCTCCCTACATGTGCCAAACGATTTCAAATTTCCATGCACATGTTAAGGGGGAGCATCTATATCAAACCAAAAAGGATTGAAACGTGATTGATTTGTCTCTAAGTGCAGGTTCTCCCTAATATGTGCAAAACACTTTCGAATCTCGATGCACATATTAAGGGGGAGCAACTTTTTGAAAACCACATCCTTTCCCAAAAATATCTTTAACAAAGTATTTAAAATACTAATTTTGATCGAAAAAGTGATGTCGATATTTTTAAAAAATATTGATCAAAGAAGTGAATTCTTCATTCTCAATCTGAGATTTTCAAGTCCTCTTGCCTCCATGTGCCAAAGCAATTTCAAACATACGATGCACATGTTGAGGGGAGCTTTTTCAATATCAAAACAATTCAGTACAAAATGCTTTGATCATATATCAAGTACTGGATTGATTATTCAAATGGTTTTCAATTGGTTTCAATGGCAGAAGAACAATACCAAAAATACGGACCAAATTTATTTTATGCATGGAGATATAAGGATGGTTAGGTTAGGTATTCGTTCCCACGATCCCGCCAGAGCCGGAGGGATCTACCCAGGGACAATCCACTAGATAGTGTAGAAGTCCTTAGGTATAATGGAAAAAGGAGAAAAGTGAGAAATGGGAAGAGTGCGGACTGAGATAGAGCTAGAACCGGAACAAACCCAACAAGGTTCTAGTTATGAAATTTCGGTAAACACTGAAGGGCTTGAAGAATGAAAAAGAAATGAATGAGAAAAGGGTGAAAAGAAATAGCCCTCCTTTATTTCAACCTTAGAGCAGAAACCGGGTTCAATTCATATTGAAAAAGGAGACCCTCTCCTTAGTCTCCGGCATAGGAACCAAATGTGCACTATTGAGTCTAGAGCCACGAGATCATCAATAAATCTCAATAGGACACAATCAATGAAGACTCACTGTTTCACACAATGTGGAGAGTAAGAATATATCTTAAGAGTCCTACGCATTATCCTTTTGGTATTGCCAGAACATCTGAGTGATATGCCAACATACTCACAATGAAGATGGAAAGCCTTCTAGAGTCAACATCAAACAAGCTCTTGGTAGGTGGCATGTGACATCTATTCAATAGATCAATCATGTGACAAATGAACAGAAATAATTGAGCGATTCAAAATTATGAATCAATCCTGGTTCAGGAAATGGATTGACGGATACCTTTGAAAAACCAGTCGTTGTGCTCAAAATTTTCTATAGCACATCGACTGTGTAGTACATTTTCAAAATCAAAAGGTGTTTGTGATTGAAAATTGATTTCCAATATAAAACCTTCGTTGTATTGCAAAAATGCTTTCCGATAAGCAATACACGATTCTTTTCAAATCATTTTCTCAATCAAGCAAACCTCAATTTGCTGGTTCACCTACTCCGTTGTCTTCTTTGAGACGTTCCGATTTGAGAACAGCTAGAGCAGCTGGGAAACCCTGTCAAGGAGATTCTCAGGAATTATACCTGATCACAGGCAGTACTTGTATTGATCAACGGGGAACCGTGGGCCGTGTACCTCAATTCAATGAAAGTGATCAAAGACACTTTCGTGCGCTTTATTGCTAACTATTGTATGCAGGTACACCCAACGTTTGCGTACTGATCAGAATGGAGAGGTCAATCCATAGCCGCATGCTCGCACATCACATTCATATCCAAAGAAATCATGATAAGTGCATCAATGACTCTGACATTTTCACTACATGCTTCTGCTACGCTGCTGCAAATATCATGAATCAACAAAAGCTTCCGCTACTCTGATGAGAAGAAATCATGATCCGGAATGTGAGCATGTCGGTCCAATGTCACAACATCACATAATGTCAACACCACACAGGAAGAGTCAGAGATTTATGGTAGCTGATGATCTCAAAGCTGGCTCAAAACTCATCCTCACGTGGATCAGTTAAAGACTCCACTTGGATTAACCAAACATGCAAAACATGAAGAATCAAATACTACGAGCTACAGAGCAAAGAACTTAATCAAGAATCCAAGAACAATCAAAATGTAATATCTGTTTGTATTCAATGTAAATTAAGGTGACCTCCCTTAGGGGAGATTGTTAGATTTAAAATCCATTAGTTAAATTGTCGGTCACCTCAAGTATATGTATTCGTTAGAAAGCTCGTAGTCATAGTCAAGTTATGTTAATAAGTAGTTAGTTAAGTAATACCGTGGAGGACGGACGGGTCTTTACCCACTGTATGCCTGATCCACAGCCCGTAGTGTGGCGTGTCTTGTAAGTAAACTATAAATACCCTCTACCTCCCAAGGTAGAGGGTTGGAGCTTCAATACCATTTTTCTTTGTTTCATTAAGTTTCCAATTCTCTCTCTACTTTCTCTCTCTAAAACACAACCCATACGCCCCTCTTTAGTATTATTTGATGTGTTTATGAAATCCAATATGTTACAAAAAAAAAAGAGAAAAAACAAACAAAAAAAGAAAGAAAGACAAAAAAAAAGTGAATAAAAAAAACAAAAAGATAAGAAAAAAATATGGATTTAGGTTTATATACTAAATTTTAGGTTAATCTCCACCATTAGATCAAACTAGATGGATGGTGAGGATTTATCCTTTAGTAAGCACCAAAATAAGAGTAAGCATTTGAAAATTCCTCATAAACAATATATATTTTTATGAATTTAGTTTTTTGTTCGGTTTTGACCCGAATATTGATTTACAAATATGGTTCGATTTTTTTTTTATTTAGGTTGTTTTCAATTTTCGATTCTCGTGAGTAGGGTGTTCATGGGTTGGGTAATATCCGAATAAACCGAAAACCAAAACCGAACCGAACCGAAAATAACCAAACCGAACTCGTAACTGAACCAAACCGAATTAAATATTCGGTTTTCAGTTCGATTATGGTTTTAGCAATCAAAACCGAAAACCGAATTCAAATAAATTTATATATATTTTTATATATTTATATATAAAAAAATATTAAAACTCTTTTATATTATATATATAACATTTTTTAAGCTTAAAAATTATTTTTTGTTAAAAATATATATATAAATAAATAATTAATTAATTAAATTTATGTAATTCGGGTTATTCGGTTCGGTTTTCGGTTATGGGTGTTCGGTTTTCGATTATTCGGTTCGGTTTAATCAATTTGTATTCGGTTCGGTTCGGTTATCGGTTATACCCAGAAAAAAAATTATCCGAACCGAATAACCCGATAACCGAACCGATAAACACCCCTACTCGTGAGTATTACTTGGATTATGAACACCCCTACCACTTTTAGAGCATTAGTTATTTAGTTGCAGGACCTAAGTGCCTAATAGATTATAGATCAACTTTTTCAATTACATATATCATGGCTTTGCCGTTCAGGCTGGGCACAATCGTGACCAGACATGACCCAAGTCATCAGGTGTCACATCAGCTTTCTCTCTCCGGTGACCAGACATGACCAGGATGCCACAGTAGATGACCGACGTTTTTTTTTTTTTTTTTTTTTAATTCAAACATTTTAAACATCAAATTTAAATTCATTAAAATTAAAATAAACATTACAATACTAAATTAAAATAAACATTACAATACTTAAACTAATAATCTAAACCGTAGCGTTCCTTGATTGTTGCCTTGACTTTCGTCAATTCTTCTAGTTATCGTCCGGTCAAAGTTGGGTCGATTGGGGTGTTGTAGAAGATTATGTCGGTCTCCCGTTTTGATAGCCTCAAGAGCTCAAGTTTCTCTTTCTTCATCTCCAACTCTTTTTCCCTCAACCGTATGTATGCATTTTCTAAACCCTCCTTATTTTTACCTTTCTCCCCTTTTGACGGCTTCTTGAATTTGAAGAAAGTTTTGGCGATGGATTTTACAAATGATTCTGATGGTTCATCATCAGTACGAGAGGAGGAGGATGATTTCTTCCTTGCTTTGTCACGACCTATCGGTCGTGATTCTCGAGTCTCATCATCAGAATCATCAACATCTTGGACATCCAAAGGATCACGAGCTTGGGTTGAACCCGAGGTAGTGGTAGAACCCTTTGTTTTCTTCCGACTATTCGCCTTGCTTGTTTCGGGCTTCTTGCCTTTGTCCTTGGCCTTGAAGCACTTGATGGCTGCTTTGGTTTGATGGGGGACATTTCTTCAGATCGGTTTTTTCATCATCAGAATCTTCAACGGGAATGAAATCATGGTACGAATCGTGGTACGAACCGTGGTGCGAACCGTGACCCGAACCTTGGCCCATCGAAGCCTCTTGACTTTGGTAGTTTTGTGTTGGATACTCCGGCAAAAAATCTTCCAAATTCATGTCAAGATTAGAACTTCGAAGCGGGGAATAAGGTTGATACACTAGGTTCTTGCCGGTAATCGGTGTAAGGACGTTGCGGTGGGACAAAAGGACGGTTAACGTAAAACGGGTTTTGGTTTTGATTTGGTTGTGCTAGTTGTGATTGATATTCAAAACTTTGTGGACGAAAGCGAATATGCCGGTTTTGTTGTGGTGTTATGCCGATAATCGAAGTTGTTTTCCGAGAAATTCATAGTCGGTTGATTTTGTGGTAGTGGATCGGGTCGGTTTTTTATGGTGGGTATTTTTCTTTGACATTTTGAACTTGGATGTGAATTAGATTGAAGTGAATATAGATGAGATGTAGTTTGAGGTGATTGTTTTGAGATTATGTTGGAAGTTGGTATTTATAGAGTGGTAAAAAAAAATTAAAAATTTTTATTTTTTTTAGTTTAAAAGACCTAACGGTCGAAAATTTATTTTATTTTTTACTTTCAATGCCCCAAACGGGCAAAAAGTGGATGGGGAAGTGAGTTTTAATTCGGTCGAATTTTCACCAGATATTGGGTTTTAAGGCTTGACGACCGATGTTATGACCGACTGCCACAACCGATTCGACCGATGTCAACATCGGTCGAGGTGTGTGATTTTTCGTGACCGACCGATGTAAATATCACGATTGTGCCCAGCCTCATACATGGTTGGTGATGTGTATTTAGTGATGTACTTTAGTTTTTGGTTTGTAAATGGGTTTAGAATTTAAATTTAGATTTAGATTTGAAAATAGAAAATATATTATTATTTAAAAATAAACTTAATTTATAAACTAAATATTGTTTTAAAAAAGATATTTATTTGAAAACAAAGAGAGGATAAAAAAAAGTTTGTGGCTAAGATTTTAAAAATTATAATTTGTGTCAGATAAATATTAAATGATAGATAAAATCTTATATTTTAGTGTAATGATTTCTTCATCGGACACCTTTATCCGATACCATAGTTTCCAACCAAACTAGTTTTTTTTTATTCTAATCCAACAATGTAATACATCTATACCAAACGCTCCCTAAAAGCGTTTACGGGTTTCAACAGGTTTGGGATAAAAGATTTATCAAATCAATTATTGGGTTTCTTGTTTCTTTCACCGACACATGGTGTCATCCTCAAATTTGAGTCTAGCATAAACTAGTGGGGTTTCACAAAATCCAACCAATGAAAATTCACTTTTTATTTTGTTATTTTTTACATCTACATGTTTATCCATTATTTATTTATTTTCTATTTCTTTACTTCAAAATAAATCATAATTCTTAGTCCAACCACATATGATAAATATATTTTCTTTTTCGTAAACCCACACAAATCTAAATCATATATCAAATCCAACCCCATTTATAAACCAAATGGACCCT
Organism: Chrysanthemum makinoi; assembly: GCA_910596185.1. NCBI lineage: Eukaryota > Viridiplantae > Streptophyta > Magnoliopsida > Asterales > Asteraceae > Chrysanthemum > Chrysanthemum makinoi. Next base: position 273,112,222 of record OU343224.1, read on the forward strand.
AAGTGATTAACCGATTGGGTGTAGTTTTCTATCATAGAAACCCTCTTGTTTACTTTCATTTTAACGACACGCCATCCTTGTTCACTTTTACTCACTCATAACTTACACTTATGTAACCCGCACCCATCATTTACTTATATCAAATTTTCATTTAAAGAATAAATAAAAACACGCGCACACACAACATTCACATAACAACACATACCTCATAAATTCCATGATCCAGTCACCACGTTGGCCGAACCCACTGTAAAAGTCACCCTTAACGCGTGAGATGGGAAAGGGTGTAATAGTATCGCTTACTCTCACTCACCGTCACACATTTTCTCACGTGTAAAAGTAACACGGACCACGTACAACCAAACAAAATTTCACATCTTTAAGAAAAAAACATACTCCATCCGTCTCCAAATAATTGTCTTGAAATATTTATTTTTCAACTTTAACTTTAAATATTTTTGTTTGTGTTATATAATACTTGATGAAAATTATACGAATGAAAATACATTTAAAACTCAATCGATTCATATATTTTGCATCAAATATTATATAACACAAACAAAAATATTTAATATCAAAATCGAAAAAAGAAACTTCAAAAAGTTAAAACAAACTGTTGGAGGGAATATATATTTGGCTATGAAAAAAATAGTGACACTTCGCATATAGGTTAATATACAAAAAAGTTACTAAACTTTTAAAAAAATTTGTCCTAAGTCACTAATGTTTGTCTTCTGTCATCTAGGTTACTATACTTCACGTAACCGGTTATCTTGGATACCAATAGTGAGACAACCTATTGTTACCGGTTAAGAAGTTGACGTGTATACACACCGAGTTGTGCCACATGTTATCTAAGTTACTAAACTTTGCAAAAAATTTGTCCTAAGTCACTAATGTTTCATTCCTATCATCTAAGGTACTAAACTTCACGAGTTGTGGCACATGTTACTGAACCTTTAAAATTATACGTTTTATACGATTTTATACACCTTTTATACGTTTTTATTCATTTTCATTCGTTTTTATACGTTTTTGTTTTTTGTTTTGTTGTTTTATACGTTTTCGTTTTTGTCCCCATATATCCGTTTATGTTTTATAGTTATCCAGCAGTTTTGTCCGTTTTAGTTTTATACAGTTTATAATTCGGCATCGTTATCCGTTATCGCCATCGCATGTTTCTTATTTCGTCCCGTCTTATGTTTTTGCCTATTTCTTTATGTTTTCAAACATAAAAGGACGAAAATGAATGAAATATAGAAAACGGGCAAAAACATAAGAAAATGGACGAAAACGTAAAAAAACAGACGAAAACGTATAAAAACGGATGAAAACGAATAAAAACGTATGAAAACGAATAAAAACGTATAAAAATGTACAAAACCATATAAAAACGGACAAAAACGTATAAAAACGGATGAAAACATAAAAACGTATAAAAACGGACGTAAAAAATGGGACAAACACGGACGAAAACGTATAAAAACGGATAAAAACGTATGAAAATGAATAAAACGGATGAAAACGAATAAAAACTTATAAAAGTTGTATAAAACGTATAACAACGTATAAGAACGGACGAAAACATATAAAAAAGATTAAAACGTAAAAAAAAACGGATGGAAACGTAAAAAAAACGGTTGAAAACGAATAAAAACGTAAAAAGGGGATGAAAACGGACGAAACCGTAAAAAAAACGGACGAAAACATATTTTAAAGGTTCAGTAACATATTTAACAACTCGTGTAGTTGAATACCTTAGATGACAGAAATGAAACGTTAGTGACTTAGGACAAATTTTTCGCAAAGTTTAGTGACTTGTTTGTATAGGTTTAGTAACATATGTGCCACAACCGGTTGCCCTTCCATGTAGTGACTAGGGTGGCACATATAAAAAGGTTTAGTAACATATGTGAAAAACCCGTGAAGTATAGTAACCTAGATGACAGAAGATAAACATTAGTGACTTAAGACAAATTTTTTTAAAAGTTTAGTAACTTTTTTGTATATTAACCCATGAAATATATACAGTATGGAGTTTATGTTCGAGCAAATACATGGTCAAACATATCATTGCATTGATATGACAATTAATTGAATGTGTGCACGACACCCTTTTTGAAGTAGCACGCCATGATAGCTTGTTGGTCTTCAACCTCAGTTGTTGAGCACGACGTGCTATAAAGGAGCATTGTCTTGTTTCTTATTTATGGGCCTTTGAGCAATGACGGATTCACGATTTTCAATCGCATGTAGCACAAAAAAAAGTATGTCGGTCGCCATACTTCACCAAAACTAGTTTCTAAACAGAAAATTAATATTCGAGTTGCTTAAAGTTAAAACCAATGATAGGTGACATGCGTATCGATCAAGACATTGCGGTTCAAGTTTTGTAGGAGACATGTATGAAATAGTGGTATAACGTTTGAAACAATTGTCTTAAGAAAAGTTAAATTTTAGAAAGAAAAAAAATTACTTGGTATTCCAAAAGAGTAAAGTAAATCAAAGTGTTTAAAATTGTAAAAACAACAATAATGTATAACCGTCACATAGTCATAATCACTGTTCTAAAAAGGCTCGCAAAGGCTTCGTAAAGGCGTGAGGCTTGGTCATGCCGCCACGCCGCCTTATATCACATCTTTTTGTAAACTCGATATATATGAAATATGATATGAATATATAAATATTTTCATATTTTGTGTCGCCTTATGGCACGCCTTATAAACGCAAAAGCTTCACCTTAACCGCAAAGACGTGAGGCTTGGTTATGCCGCCACGCCACGCCTCGCGCTATTTATAACCTTGGTCATAATATATAAACCTTGTACAACGTAAGTGAGTTATTCCTAGTAATAATACAACTAATAAGGGCTTAAACTGTTAAAGTTGTAAACTCCTTACACTTATTCAAAAACTAGGCGAGTACCCGCGCCTGGCGGCAGCGGTTCCTAGCGGTAGACAATTAACGATATGCGATATTATAGCAAGTGTTTCGTTTAATATTCAAAATAGAACGTGAAAAGATCAAAATGTAATTGCAAAACAAAAATTCTTAACATGGTTTGACATTCACGAATGGTATGAGTATAAGGTATGATAGGTTTTTTTGCATACCATGAATACTTTTCAAAGTTACCATGCAAACCACATTTTCCACTTTTCACATTCCACTTTTTCAATTTTTGACTTATTGACCATTTTCGTATTTTATGTAGTATAGATAAAACTAACAGTCAAGGCAAAGTTGTAAAAGCTATAAAATTTAATGGGCTAAAGCGTAGATGAACCAAAAATCATCTTCCTTCCCCAATACAGTTTTAAACGTCGCAGCCATGGCCTCTGTTTTCTTTCATCTTAGAACATTAGGTGTGGTAATAAGCATACCCTCTTCATTCGGGGCTCACGGGTGTCACATCACTATAACAAACATCCACAACTAACCACAGCTAACCCCACCCCAACCCCCCCCCCCCTCCCCAACAAACCTCAACTTACTCATTTGAGACCCACCACTACAACTTTATTTTTTATTCAAATTTCCAAATCTAAATTCATTTCATTAAAAATAAAAATACAATACAACATAATAAAAAATATACGAAAGGTAAAATAAAGATACGGTAAAAAAAAACATACGCAACTTAAGAAATACATCAAATTGTAACGAAACTAATTATTTGGATTCTGTTGTTGAAATTGTTCCCATTGATGTTGTTGCCAAACATGCTCGATGAGACATCGTTGAAGCTTTGCGTGTTTGCGTTTATCATGTAGTTCTTTGGATTTTGTTCTTTGCATTGCGCAACGGTCAATCCATGTCTGTTGTAAATTTGGTGTCGGAGAAATATACAGTTCAGCAACGTCGGATATCGCAAATTGTTGATCTTTCAAAATCATGTTATGCATTATGATGCACGAGTACATGATTCTACGTAACTTGCCAACAGTAAATGCACGTGCCGGTTGCGCAAAGATATGCCAACGTCCTTGGAGGACACCAAAAGCTCTTTCGATATCTTTTCGAGCACTTTCGTTTCACTTTGAATGACATTTTTGGGTTACTTGCAACTGAAATGACTTGACATGCACACCGTAAATTCCGCCTAGATAATACCCATGCTTAAATTTACACCCGTATACTTCAAACTCAATCTCAAGGGCGATGTCATCAAAGGTCGTCGAATAAAGAATTATTTAAAACCCAAATAATTTATTCGCACCCGCTACCCCAAAAAATGCATGACAAATCCACAAATCGTATGAAGCAACGGCTTCAAGCATTATATTTGGATACTTTTTATCACCTCTGTGAAATTGGCCTTGCTATTTTCGGACAATTTTCCATTCCCAGGCATACAATCGATGCTTCCCCAACATTCCTAGAGGTTATGTGCATTGTATAAGTTACGAATGTCATCCTCATCTGGTTTTCTTAAAAACTCCTTCGAATATAAATGGATTATGCACATAGTAAAAAAATCTAGGCAATCGCGTGCACAGTGTTCACCTATAAATACTCATCTAATGCATCACTGATACCCTGTAGCCAATCATGAGGGCACATGCATTTCATAATCACACTAAAACTCATTACACCCCTAGCATCGGGTCGGACTCTAAAGAAATCAAAATGCTTGGGAAGAGGATGATGAGTTTCAATATATGTTTCAATACCTTGTACTATTTGTAAAAATAGTCTATGGCTCATACGAAGTGACACCTAAAATTTTCTTCCGTATATTTTGGGTTGTCACCAAAATAGTCAGCAAGTAGACGTGCTTCAGCAATTTCACGTTCACGGGGGACGTATCGACGGTGGAATGAAGGGCCGGCTTGTTGTTGTTGCAACGATTGATCGAACTCAAACTCTTGAAGAATCATCTCTAGCTCCGCTAGCTCTTCAATGTCACTTTTAACTGAATAAGATGATTCAATCATGTTTATATATATAGATTTTGAAATGTGTAGATTTTGATTGAAATCTGTAAATTTTGATTGAAATGTTTAGTATTTATAGTGTGTTAAAAAGTGTGTTTAAAAAAATAAAATTAAAAAAAAAAACAAACGTTACCCAACGGTAACAATTCAGAAAAAGTACTCCCATTTGGTTTGTTGTGCAGATGGTGAGGCTCTTCACGGCGAGCCATGACGAACGACCACGGTGTCGCGGCGAAGGTACCACCGTGGCTCGGCGAACACCACACCTAATGCTCTTATTTTCTAAAAAAAATCATATAAAGATGCGTTTTTTAACACAAACTTATTAATTTAACGCTATAAATCAAATTAAATCAGTTTTTAGGTCTAAAATCGTAAGTCAGCCTTGCACATGCTCAAATCAGGTCCCATTCGCCGAAAATTTACATTTGTGGCACGTGCTACATGTAGCCAAACACTGGATCTGCCCCTGCCTTTGAGGCTACACACCTAAAGAGGTTTACAGTTTTTCTAATTAAATGAGAGGTATGTAGATTATTACTATTAGGGTTTTTTAACTTGTGTTTTGGGGGCATAAGTTAAGCACACTAAAAGGACTCAAGGATTCATGAAAAAATACTCAGAGACCCCACACAAAAATACTGAAAAATGTACCTTTGTGTGGGTAACTGATTCCTTTTTAGTGGGCCCCTGAGTTATTTTGGTGTACTTAACTTGTGCTATTATTAACCTAACGTCGAGCTATTGTCCCTGTCCCTTACAATATAGTCATCCATTAGAGTTTAACTACTAGTTATAGATGCATTCATATGATTTAATATATGTGTGTAAACTTATACATCACACCTTTGCAAATCTAAGTAGGGCTGTAAACGTAACTGACGAACACGAACGGAGCTTTGTTCATGTTCGTTCGTTTAATTTTAACCGAACAAATAAACGCACACAAACGCTTAAACAGATGAATTTTATTGTTCATTTTCGTTTATTAAGAAAATGAGTTATTCATGTTCGTTTATGTTCGTTCATTAAGATTGTTGATCTGATATATGTGTGAAACATCATGAATTATATAAACAAAAGCTCGAGCAAATGAAAGTAACCAATGTTCATTAGAAAGAAGAGCATGTTTACACAATCTTGACCTAAATCAACTAATAATACCCATTTGTACATTACGACAGTATGAGTCTTGGCATGGGTTGAGGTGAAAGCTTTACGAGGGATAATTGCGGAATACTATCTCTAGTAATGACAAATGTTGTTCTTCAAGTTATAAAGAGGAAGATCGCACTTAGAAGAGGAATATTCTAGTGGTGGAATCTATTGCCTATCACTACTAACCTCCCTTTATATACTAGGGAGATACATTGTTAGTAGTTACAAGAGAATGGCGATAACTTAACTAGAACAAACTGGAAGTAAGGTACACGTGCACTTGCGTGGCTAGGGTTGCTTTACTGTGCTGACAACTTTGGTACATGCAAGTTGCTTTACCTGCTCTCGATGAATGCTTATCTTCCCAAGGGATTTTCCGCTTTGCCTTATCTCAAATTATTCTCGCCTAAGCGTGTCTTAGAACATCAATTAGATCCAAGGATATACTTTGCAAGTATGTTGAAGAATACTGTAAGTGTATATGATCTGTAAAACTGGTTCACCTGCATGGCTTAAGATGACAAGTCCATTTCAGAGCCCTAATGACATTTGTCAGTTCTTTGCTCCTTGCTAGCTAACTTCGTTATCAGGTTACAAAGTTTTTCATTCAGTTTGGATTTCGGCATTTGCGAAATCTGACTGTTTCAGCAAAGAAGATACACAACATATCTGAGGTGTTATCCTTTGATATGTGAACACTCAGTGAGTCCCTTAGAACTGCTGGTCTTCCCTTGAGTGGTTTTTGACTCTGACTTCTCTGAGGTTCGCTCATAAGGTGTATACCTTTGAGTCTTTAGGATAGCTGATAATGATCAGCTGTGCTGATCATTAAGTCAGGGGGTAAACTTTGCTCATGGTTTATGATTTGACTATATCAGAAAGAGAGTTGGGACTCTGATGTAATCAACTATCTTAACTTAAGCTGATTTAATGATTTATATACTTGTGAGGGATAATTTGGTTAGAATTTGACTCAACAATCTCCCCCTATTTGAACATAAATTAAGCCTAAGTTTTATCAGAAGTAAGTGAGCATAACGGCTTCTTCTTACGTTATAATATACAATCAAGACTGAAAATCATAAACATATGATTCTAGGTGGTCTAAGTTTATCAGAGGTAAGTAAGCATAACGGCTTCTTCTTACACTCTGATTTACACCAAGTTTATATATGTATGTGTCTAGGTGGTCTAATTTTTTCAGAGGTAAGTGAGCAAACATGCTTCTTCTTACACTCTGATTTGCAACAAATGATAAACATATAAATTTAAGCAGATGTCTAATTTCTTCAGCGTTCTTCAGATGCTTGGCTTTATCCTTAAGCTCTGTCTTGGGTCTTGTATGTTACAAAGACTCCAAGCCTTGGAGCTTCTCCTTGAAAAGGAAGCCAAGATCTTTCTTGGAACTTTATCTTCCATTTTTTAGTCTCTGATTATAGTATTCTCAAAGACCAATGGAAGGATCAAGTTATGAGGTATGAGACTAGTAGTTTTTACTAGGTATTTCAGGGGTCAGGGACAATTTTAGAATCAATCTTGAGAAAATTGGTTTAGAGAAAGGGTTTGTGTTTGAGTGTGCAGTTTTTAGTAGTGACTAGTATACGATACACCTTCATTTACAGACACAGATGATGAAGGTATCATTTCATCATCCTTTCTCTAATTTTTTTATTGCTTTTGATTCTCTTCAATCCCTGATGTATCAGTGGCATGTGCTGAGGTGTCAGCAGTACTGCTAGTGCCTTATTACCCTTGGTCAACTTACGCATTGATATCCCTGAGTTACAACTCATACCTATGAGGTTGCTGAAGCAAAATATTCTTAGGATCTTGAAATTTTTTCAAGTTCAGGAAAGTCTTTTGCATTCAGTGATTGCTTATTCTTGGCTATTCTAAGTACCTTTCAAAAGACAATTTGAACAGATGTTTTTGTTTAGATGCTTTTAGTTAACTGTCTCCCTTTGTTAACCTTTGAAATTGCCTAGTCTAATCAGATGTGAGTGAGCATAATGGCTTCTTCTCACATTTGTGGTTACAACAACAAGCTATAAGATAGTTCGTGCAAGATGGAGCTTTGTTGTTGATGTCTTCTTGGTGAGATCACTCGAGGATCGGGAATTGTTTGGTATACTAAACACTCCCTGATATACCTGATTTACCTCAACAGAAGACAAATCCCTATCCTTCCCCCTGATACTCCATTATCAGCAGCCTCTGGTTCTTCACATATATTCTCATGCTTCACTCTCCTACTGGTGATTGCTACTTGAGAGGCTGCCAGTGGCAGATATTTCCACACTTATAGCTTCTGTTCTATTGTTATTACATATTTTGCAAGATCCTTTTGAATGAAGATTCTTGCAAAGGATTGTAAAGATATAGGTGTGGTTTAAAAGAGTTGGAGTAAAAGCATTTTGGACCATCGGATACCCAAAAGAGCAGTAGATGCTCTTGTGTAGAGTTGAAGGTGGAGGTGATAATGAGGAAGGTGTTCTTGGTGGAGATTTAGTGAGGACAGGGTTTGAATTTTATTGACCATCATTCGAGAGCGGCTTGGCATTATTAGTCGTCGTTCAAGAACGGATCTAGATCATGGGAGTGATCCACCCGCTCTGATACCACTTGTTGGTCTGATAAAGTTGTGAACCATCATGAATTGTATGAACAAAAGCTTGAGCAAATGAAAGTAACCAATCTTCATTAGAAATAAGAGCATATTTACACAATCTTGACCTGAATCAACTACTAATACCCATTTGTACATTACGACAGTATCAGTCTTGGCCTGGGTTGAGGGGAAGGCTTTACGAGGGATATTTTTGGAATATTATCCCTAATAATGACAAATGCTGCTCTTCAAGTTATGAAGAGGAAGATCGCACTTAGAAGAGGAATATTTTAGTGGTGGAATCTATTACCTATCACTACAACTAACCTCCCTTTATATACTAGGGAGATACATTGTTAGTAGTTACAAGAGAATGGCGATAACTTAACTAGAAGCAAACTGGAAGTAAGGTACACGTGCACTTATGTGGCTAGGGTTGCTTTACTGTGCTGACAACTTTGGTACATGCAAGTTGCTTTTTATGCTCTCAATGAATGCTTATCTTCCCAAGGGTTTTCCCGTTTTGCCTTATCTTAGTTACTCCCGTCTAAGCATGCCTGAGAACATCATTCAGATCCAAGGATATACTTTGCAAGTATGTTGAAGAATACTCTAAGTGTACCTAATCTGTAAAACTGGTCCACCTACATGGCTTAAGATGACAAGTCTATTTCAGAGCCCTAAATACATTTGCCAGTCCTTTAGGTCTCTGATGGTTTTGTCACTTCTTTGCTCTTTGCTAGCTGACTCTGTTATCAGGTTACACAGTTTTTCATTCAGTTTGGATTTCGACATTTGCGAAATCTAACTGTTTCAGCGAAGAAGATACACAACACATCTAAGGTGTTATCCTCTGATATGTGAACACTTAGTAGGTCCCTTAGAACAGCTGGTCTTCCCTTCAATGGTTTTTGATTCTGACTTCTCTGAGGTTTGCTCATAAGGTGTATACCTTTGATTCTTTAGGATAGCTGATAATGATCAGTTGTGCTGATTATTTAGTCAAGGGGTAAACTTTGCTCATGGTTTACGATTTAACTATATCAGAGAGAGAGTTGGGTCTATGATGTAATTCGCTATCTTAACTTAGGCTGATTTAATGATTCAAATACCTGTGATGGATAATTTGGTTAGAATTTGACTCAACAAAGACACTAAACGAACGTTAATCGAACATAAATGAGCATAGACAAACAAATACAAACTTTATTAATTTATACACAATATATTGTCTTATAAGTGTTGTTTTGTTTAAACAAACTAATTTTAAAATTATACAATTAAAATATAGATATATGAACATAAATAAATAAATGAACATAAACGAACGTTATTGAACGCATAATCAGACGTTCACTAACATAAATAAACGGGCGCGACTTCTATTCATAGTTTTTCATTTAATTAAACGAACGTAAAATATTGTTCACATTCTTTTATTTATTAAATAAACACACAAAAATGAACTTTTTATCAGACGATTCATAAATTTTTTACTGAACTTCAGTTTATTTCGAGCCCTAAGTTTAATGAACGAAATAATGATGTTATTTCTTCTATACATTTTTTGTGGATAACCCACGTGACAAATATGTGTCGACTTTTAGAGTACTTGCCAAAATAGTGGTACAAACTTTACTATCCATGTTACAAACTAATAGAGCATGAGTTACAAGGGTATTGTCTTTATTATGAGCAATGATAGAGAAGACTAACTCATATGCCTAATAAGAGGGAATTGATTGGCACACTCTTATTTATTATTTGTACACTCAAATGTACAAACCCAGAAAAGCAGATATTGATAAATGTATTAACCGATTAACGCATTTATCTGGAGCAGTGACAAATAAAAATCGAATGCATAAATCATTAGCCCTAATAATATGCCTAATCCATTTAAAGATTGACATGTAATAAACCTATTTTATCTCTTCATCTCAACCTTTCACTGGCAAGATCTGTTACAATCATATTGTTGCTGATAATTTGCACACAAGTTTTAGGCATACTAATCATTTTCCCCTTGTTATTACCACCCTCGGAGATAAGTATCACCCTTCACCTCCACAATCCATGCCACATAACTCATTTCCAAAATCCCTTCACATGGAGGTCGCAAGTACAAAAATTTACTTTTCCTTATTCCTTATCATCATCCATTTGTCTTCTCACCTCACACTTGCTACTACTACTCCATCCAACACATGGGTTGGTTCAAAATACCAAATCCAATGCAAAATGTGTGCTGCTTGTGACAACCCATGCAACCAACAACCACCACCATCACCACCACAACTACCACCACCATCACCATCACCTCCACCACCATCACCACCACCACCATCACCTCCCATTTGCCCACCACAACAACTACCATCACCATCACCACCACCACCACCACCACCATCACCTCCCATTTGCCCACCACTACAACTACCACCGCTATCACCATCACCATCACCATCTCCACTACCACCATCACCTCCCATCTTCCCACCACCACCACCCTCAACCACCGGTGGTTTCTACTACTACTCACCACCACCACCATCAAATACCATTACTATTAACTACCCATATTACTATCAGAACTCACCACAAGGACTACAACTTCAGTCAGCAGCCAGCACTACCATGTTCTCATTTTCTAGTGCCACCTGCATTTTAGTACTACTAGTTACTATATTTTTGTAAGTTAAAGATTAAGAACAGATTCTTATTATGAATAAAATGTTGAAGATTTATGGTTCTAAAGCTAGGGAGTTTGGGATTATGGAATCTACTGAAGTGCCCATCAATTATTTATGGATTTAAAAGGGAGTTATTATAGCATACATAGGTGAAACTCTCCTTCTCTTTTACAGTATTTTTTTTGTTGGTATTGGTGGTGAAGTGTTTATGTATATTTTGATGACTTATGTCCTTTTCTGTAATTTGTAATAACTATTGAGTTTTATAGTTGGAAAGTAAACTTCTTTTTTAATTACTACATCCGTCCCAAATTATAAGTCCAGTTTGACTTTTTGACTCAAACTTTGACCTTAAATATTTTTGTTTGTATTATATAATACTTGATGCAAAATATATAAATAGATTGTATTTTTAAATGTACTTCATTGGATAATTTTCATCAAGTCATATAATACAAACGAAAATATTAGGTCAAAGCTCGAGCAAAGCTCAAATCAACTTAAATTTCGACGGAGAGAGTATTTTTGTTCAATTTGTTGATGTTACGGAGTAAAATATTTCTTTGTTGTGGATTCGATTTTTTGAAATGTTTATTATTCTATTTCTATCACCTTGATTATATCAAGGATCAATCTTCACCTTTCATTTTATTTTATTTAATGGATGAGATTAATCTAACAATTTAAAAAATCCACGTTCATCAATTTTTTTCAAATATTAATATCTTTCAAACCGTTAATCGTTAAGCGAAAAAAAATATATCATTGCGATGAGCATTTAATTATCTTTCTATATACAGGCACTTTCATATATGTTCGACAAAAAAAAAATCGTATTTTTCAAGTTTTTTTTTTTAAGTTTTTTCGTTTTTTTACGTTACTGAAATTTGCATTAAAAAATCATATAGATTAAAACACTAATTTGAATATCACATGTGATATCAGTGTTAAATCATATATGATATATCATATATGATTTAACATATCATATATGATTTAACACTGATATCACATGTGATATTCAATTTAGTGTTTAATCATATATGATTTTTTTCATGCAAATTTCAGTAACGTAAAAAAACGAAAAAAAAGGTGAAAAAAAACAATTTTTTTTTTTTTTTTTTGAGAAAGTATATCAAAATACCCGTCTATAGAAAGATAATTAAATGTTCGTCTCGACGGTGTAAATATTTTCACTTAACGATTAACGGTTTAAGAGATATTTAAATTATAAAAAATATGTGCTTTTAATCTCAACTATTCATTTTTTTTTAAATGGATTGTGAAGATGAGTCCTTGGCATGTAAGAAAAGTTTAATTGGTATGTAAAATAACTTTATTGTGCAAATGTTTAGGTTATTTGTTTGTTATTAAAAAAAGTTAAAATTACGGATGTGACTGTATTTAGTAGGTTTTTAACAAAAAGAGATGTATGTGGACCGTGTTTCATATTGTCTCATTTGGCGCATAAAAGCATAGCGTTTTGCGTATGAAACTTTTTTCAAATGGAGAGTTTTTGGTTTGATTTTTAATGGAGAATAGAAGGGTTTTTAGGTTTTGAAAGGAAGAAGATGAAGTATACTTTACGAAAGGAGTAAAAGGTTTGGGTAGAAGTCAGTGATAATCGAGAGTAAATGATTCGGGTGTGTAAAATTGGGCATGAAAAACGACAGATGGTGCGTACGTTGGCTTTAAAAAACGCGCCGGATTAAATTTTTTTTAAATAAATGGACAGGTGTCGTATCGTTATAGGCTTAAATGGGTTGCGCGCTAGCTCCACACAAGAGCGCTGCACGTCAAAATGGACAAAAATGTAAATAGATATGAATTGGGTAGAAAACGGTAAACAAAGGATGTATATTGTGTATATATGTAATTTTCTTAAGAAAAAATCATTTGAATGTTCAGGGATTTCTTATATATATCAAGGGTTGTCAATTGTATCATTTCCTAACTTGTTATACCTTTCTTTCCTCTTTATAAACGAAGTTCAACAAGAAGAAAATGCTACTGTACAAATGTTAATGTTATTTATTTTTAATTTTTTTAACAAAATGTATGATTTTAGTTTATTGGGGAAATTTTAGCTGCGTAAAATTATCTATAGAGTAAATTGCAAAAGCTATCCTTGTAGTATGTCTAAATTAGAGACGCAATCTCTGCTTTTTTAAATGTATGAGACGCAGTCTTTAATTTTTCGAATGTGCAAATGTCATTACTCATTCCTGTGGGAAACCGTGAGAAAACATTGATGCGGATACCGTTATTGCCTAAAGTAAATGACTAAACTACATTTGTATTTGGTAAAGAGGTTCTTGCCTCAAAGTGAGACATTTTTTTTGTTTTCTTTTTTTTTTTAAATTCACAGTTTTATAACAAAAAATAAATAAGATGTGTTAGTTCAGGGGTCATACCAATATCCAATCCCAACTTAAAAACCTTGGGTGAGAAACTTTTTGTTGGATTCAATTCAAAAATGTTATGCATCAACATTGGAGGACAAGGTGTTATAACACCATAACATCAAAAAAGTACAGCAATTTATCATCAAATCAGCTTTAACATTTTAACACAAACACACGAAAATAATCCTTTATCATAACATTCCATAACATCACCCTTTTTGGGACCAATCATTTTTTTTTTCTTTTTCATTTATTTAAACAAACTAATATTACATTTATTAAATAAAAATACAAATTACAAATACTTACAAAAAACATAGGGAAATTTGAAAAACAAGTGAAAAAATTTTAAAAATACGAAGAAAAAAAAACATACACCCCAACGACTAACTTCTTCATCTTGATCTTGAGGTTGCTGCCAAATATGCTTCATAATATTTCGTTGAAGACTAAGATGCGTATTTTTGTCCCGTATTTCTTTTGCCTTTCCAGGTTAGACTTCACACCTGTCGATCCACCAACGTTGTATATTTGGTCCCGGATTAATAAACATTTCGTTGAACTCACTTATTGCAAACTCTTGATCTTTTAAAATCATGTTATGCAATATGATGCAAGAATACATGATTCTACGTATCCTGGAAACATGGTATTAACGTGTTGGTTGTTGTCAGTGGCGGAGCCAAAAATTCTAGTTAGAGGGGACAACTTTTTTTCTCAGCAGTAAAAGTTTGAAATTTTCTGGGTCGGGTTGGGTTGGGTGTTGCTTAAAACAAAACTCACTATATTAGTTGTCAAGGCAATGCATATCAACTACAGGTGTGTGTTTGTGTTGATAAATGAAATGAAATCAAATCAAAGACAAATTTGGTACTGTCAAACTTAAAGATGTGATTTTAACAAGTTAATTTGTACACGGTTATTTTATGTTAGTTAGTTGTACTGAGTAAATATACTTGTATGTAAGTTTGGTTTTAGAAAAATATGGACTTGAAACAAGGAAAAAGTATAAAACATTTTTCAAAGTTGAGGGCACATTTCATTTATGTACGAGGGCACACTTGTAATTTAACCTTATTTCTAATACTTTACTGCTAAAATTGCATACGAAAGTACCATTTGCACAAACTCTATTGAGGGCACAGCCCCCCATATCTAACCATATGGCTCCGTCTTTGGTTGTTGTATTATTTCTCAACGTTTTTGGGAAAAACCTAAAGCATGTTCGATATTTTATCGTGTACTTTCTTGTCGCCTTTTAAAGTAACCATGTTTCTCGTTTTGTGCGACTGTAAACGATTTGACGAAAGTTTCCCACTGTAAGTAAATTCCGTCGGCTAAGTAATACCCCATTTCAAACCTAACTCCATTTACCTCAAACGGAGCTATAGGAGCGATGTCATCAAGAATGTCGTCAAATAACGGAAAATTATCTAAAACATTAATATTGTTAATCGCACCCGCTACCTAAAAAAATGCATACCAAATCCACAAATCATGCGAAGCAACAGCTTCAAGCATTATAGTTGGGTATTTTTTTTTTATCACCCCTATCATATTTCCTTTGCCATGACACCGGACATTTCTCTATTCCCAATACATACAAGCAATGCTACCAAGTATTCTCGGAAAACCATAAACATACTCATGTCTTGCGTATAGATTTTGAACGGCAGTAAAGTTTGGTTTTCTTAATAACTCCGACATGAACAAATCACTAACGCACGTATTAAATTATCTAGAAAATCACGTGCGGTATGCTCACCCATTTGAAAATATTCATCAAATGTATAGGATGTGGTGCCGTATACCAAATAGTGTATGGCGGATGTGCATTTCATAAAAACACTAAAACTCATTTGACCCGTAGTATAAGATTTAATACCTTCGACTATATGCTTTGGAAGAGGATCGGCAATATAAGATTTAATACCTTCGACTATATCTAGAAATAAGTTTCGGCTCATACAATATCTTCTTCTTCGAAAATACTATAACGGATACTTACAATCTTCATTAAAATAATCAGCCATCAAACGTATTTCGGCAACCCTCACATTCACGTGATCGGGTTACGGTCAATCAAGGTTGAGCTTCTTGTTGTTGTAAACCATTCAGACGCTTGCATTAGATATATATATATATATATATATATATATATATATATATATATATATATATATATATTCTATATATTATATATATATACTATATATATAAAGTTGTCACCAATCCCCCGCCCGGCGGCATGTGTTATAATTTTACTTGTAATGGTGTTGGTTAATGAAAAATTGATACTTAAGTATGTTGTTTTTTATTATTGTTTAAAATATATTTATTTATGTTTAGTTGTATACTTGTATTTTTTGTTTTGATGGTGTTACTTAGCGGTATATATTAATTCTTTGTTAATAATAAACTTGTTTAAACACTTTTATAAGTAGATGTATGCATCACAATATTTTTCTTTTCATATGATCCAATATTATGTTTTTAATAAAGGATAGGGCATACAAAGAAATAAAGGTAATGGTGACGCCAACACTTTCAATAGCAGACCTTCGTTGGAGTTGATAATAACTTGAAGTAACTTCTTCAATAACAAATAAAAACACATTTTAAGAAAACTACATATAATTGATACAATATATGTATTGATTACTAGAATAACGTAAGTACCATTTCACAGTGGTCTGATAGCAAAGTGGGTTTCACTTTTGTATTGTCTTTCGCTTCTACATTGTCGTACTTGATCAAGAAACCGCTACCGCCAGTCCAAGCTGCGGTAATCGAAAAAAGACTATCCACTGCCGCATGCAAAGATTTTTTTTCCTCCATTTCTCGCCCGACAGGTACCATTGGCCATAACGTGGTCTATTCAAGTTGACTCGGAACCGATAACCATCGGAACTTGCAATATAGACGTGCTCCCTACCATTATAACCTTCAAAATTATATACAAACGGAAGGAAAAAACATATTAATCTTCTAGGTCAGGTGGAAGGGTTAAAATCAAATGAGCAGAACTTGTGAATTAGGTAGCAGATAAATTAATATCAAGCATACCATAAAATTGGTATAATTCTCCTCGAGTGTTGTCATGGTACTGCCAAAATAAATATATGTGTACATTTAACATTCTATAGACTATAACAGCCCATAACAGTCTTATCGCCTTGTATGCAACTGCAAACTATTCTTAACAAAATATTAACAATGGTGTGGATGGTGGTGAATATGACAAATAAACAACAAATCTCATTATAATGAATTCCTAAACGTTGAAATAATCATCGATAAGACCCAAGAGATCCAGCTAGTCACAGAGCACGGCTGCAACAGAAGCAAAATCGTCATTTAAGATGACAATATCTGAGCTTTCCTTTGTCACCTCAGTCCCTTGAATTCCCATCAATAGTCCAATATCCGCTTCTTTTAGAGCTGGTATATCGTTTGTACCCCTTCCCTGTGACTACAACCACGTGACCTTTATTTTTCAAGTACCGAAAACTTTCCCATTCTTTCCTCATCTATATAATTACGAAATACCTCACCTTCAATAACTTCCTCTTTGCTTACCATTCGACTAGCTTCAAGTATCCCACATTCTGTGGCTATGGCTTTTGCTGTGAAAATGTTGTGTACGGTTATCATCTAAATCTCCACACCAGCTGACTTGCAAGCGTCAATAGCTTCCTGTGCCCATATAGTCTGCTAGAGGATAGAGCATTTGAAGTTTATTTATGTCTTCGGTATAAAATAACCTGTTTTATTTACATAATATATATTAGTAATATAAAACCATTCAACAGATGAGTATGAGCTTAGTAAAAAAAAACAATCTGAACTTTTACTCACAATTGTATTCAACATCAACTGTCGATTCCCTAAAAGTAAAAGATATAATACTTGCCTTCCTTAGGCTCTCTAATATTAACTGAAATTAATGTTTTGCGCATAGATTAACATGTGTTTTAAATATAACAAAACCATAATCACTAAAACCCTTTTTATCAGTACATACCTTATACATTAATGGCATTTTTTTGTCATTGACCAAGTCAAAGCCTAATTCTCACCGTCTTCAGATTCACATACCCCCTTTTACTCTTCATGTGAATGCAGTTAGATATGCTAAAGAAAAGGTAAATTATTCAAGACTAAGCTTATCAAATATACATTACATACACTTTTAGAACCTTACCTTAACAACATCTAAAAGTTTGGGATCGTCACTTAGATATTTGAGTATTCATGTTAGAACAATCGCTTTTGTATGCAAATAACACACCAATGATGTTATTTTCTATTTGTTCATCACTTAAAGCGTTTTCCTTTTTATCTCTGAAGTTCAGGAGATCACCTAAGAGATTGTTTGCCATGACACCGGACATTTCTCTATTCCCAATACATACAAGCAATGCTACCAAGTATTCTCGGAAAACCATAAACATACTCATGTCTTGCGTATAGATTTTGAACGGCAGTAAAGTTTGGTTTTCTTAATAACTCCGACATGAACAAATCACTAACGCACGTATTAAATTATCTAGAAAATCACGTGCGGTATGCTCACCCATTTGAAAATATTCATCAAATGTATAGGATGTGGTGCCGTATACCAAATAGTGTATGGCGGATGTGCATTTCATAAAAACACTAAAACTCATTTGACCCGTAGTATAAGATTTAATACCTTCGACTATATGCTTTGGAAGAGGATCGGCAGTATAAGATTTAATACCTTCGACTATATCTAGAAATAAGTTTCGGCTCATACAATATCTTCTTCTTCGAAAATACTATAACGGATACTTACAATCTTCATTAAAATAATCAGCCATCAAACGTATTTCGGCAACCTCACATTCACGGTTGATCGGGTTACGGGTCAATCAAGGTTGAGCTTCTTGTTGTTGTAACCATTCGTACGCTTGCATTATATATATATATGTGTATATATATATATATATATATATATGGGATATCTTGGCTACAATTTTTGTAGCCAATTAGCTACAATCCTTCATAAAAATACACTAAAATGATTCAGGACCCATAGAAAAGAATCATGACCCACAAAATTAATCAGGGACCTACATTTTTTTGCACAAAATGTAGCCAATTGGCTACAATTAATTGTAGCTAATATGTTCCTCTCTATCTATATATATATATATATATATATAATATATATATATATATATATATATATATATATATATATATATATATATATATATATATATATATATATATATATATATATATATATATATATATATAGGGTAAAGTTAAAATAAAAAAACAAATATCCGTAAAAAGAATAAAAATATTTTTTTTTTTAAATTCTCCAAAAAATCCAAAAAAATTCCACAAGATAGGGTATGTTGGTGCATAAAACTTTTGTGAAAACGTTTTTTATAATTTTGAGTTTTGATACGTTTTTTTTAATGCACAAAAAACGAATTTTGATGCACAAAGTTTTCAACTTGTTTTAGTTAGATGCGCAATGTTATTTTGATGAAAAAAGTCAAAAGAAGTTAGGTGCGAATACCAATATTTGATGCACAAAAAAACGATTTAATGCACAAACGTGTTTTTTCATAATTTTTTTTCGGTAAAAATATCCACTTTAAAAAAAAAGTTTTTCACAACTTTTTCATACACCATCATCCCCGATCTTGTGGAATTGTTTGAGAATTTTTCGAGAACTTTTTTTGAAAAAAAAAATCTTTTTATTTTTTTACGGATATTTGTCTTTTTATTTGATCTTTATCCTATATATATATATATATATATATATATATATATATATATATATAGTGAAATATTCTTTCTTAATATTATAACTTTTATATTACATTATTTAGACATAATTTATTATTATATCAGATGTTTAATCAATAAAGTCTATATCTTAATTAGAAAATTATTAATATAATTAAATCTAATTACAACGATCCATAGAATTGGTATCAGAGCCAAGTGCTCTATTTTGAAGAAGTAATAGTATTGAATCTATGAATCATGGCTTTTAAAAAATTATTCCGATAAACAACGTAGAATAAGTTGTATATTAAATGAATGCATAACTGCGTTGGTAAGCCCTGTCGATCAGTCGGTTGGAATTAGCAGCAACATTGTGAGTCAGACTGCCGTACCACGACGATATGGGGGTGTTCCCGGAGATTCATGTATTCAGGTAATATAAAACTTACTCTATTGAAATTTATCAGACTAAAATTTTAATAATCATTATGAATAAGATTTCGAGACTATTACTAAATCAAAAAAGTAATACTTCTGATATTAATGATGAGCCGGATCTATCTAATTTGTTAGGATTCAGAAAATCCATAGTGAAGAGTCGGTCACCCCAACTATTATCTAGCATAAGTTAGCTCGTAGACATATCGTTATTTACGTGTTTATTAATGTAGTTTAGTTTAGAGTAACACCGTGGAGGAAGGACGGGTCTTTACCCACTGTATGCCTGATCCACAGTCCGTCAGGAGGACGTTTGTTCTGTAACTATAAATACCCCTTCCATCCTTGGAAGGGGTGGCACTCTTAATCTAATATTTCTTTTTTGTTGAACTTTCTCTCTCTAGTTTCATCCTCTCCTCTCTTCATCTCTCTAAAACCATGGCTTTCTTGTTTCATCACCATCCAAGGCCACCCGAATCATCATAACACAATATATGTAAGATCCTACAAATGGTACCAGAGCCAAGGTTATTGTGTTGTGTTGATTTTTGTGGTTTTCGTATCATGTTTTGAAGCTGTTTTTACCCATGTTTTTCGGATCTGAAATTTTTCTCATTATCATTCGTGGTATAACAGTTTTTTTTTTTAAAAAAAACATGTTTTTTGTATCCTTATTTTGGTCCAATGTTTTTCGGATCTGTTTTGTGTTATCTTTTCTGGTCCAAACAGTGTTATAACATCATTATATGAGTTTTTGTTTACCAATATTCGTGAAAGTCTCGTGGTCAAACTGGGTCAACTGACGCTCTATCACTTTTTCTAGGTTAAATGAATCTGGTCCGTTTTTTATAGTCAAACATGATCTAAACGAGTAAACAAAAAGTCTTTCTTATGCTGTTTATGGGTAAAATGGGTAAAAGATGCATTTTTTATGCAGTTTTTCTGGGTTTGCTATGAAGATGGTCGGAAAACATTGTCGGAAAACTCATCGAAAAAAGTCAACGAGGGTCAAAACCCTAGTTTTCTACGCATAAGGAGCATCTTCAGTGATATTTACGCATAACTGTGAAGTTATGCGTAAGGAATGGTTACGCGTAAAAGTCAAAGGGTCAAACCCTATTCTACGCATAAGGAGCATCTACAGAGTTATTTACGCATAGCTGTGAAGTTATGCGTAAGGATTTGTTACGCGTATGTTTTACGCATAAGCCTAGGCTTACGCGTAAGACTGGGTTACGCATAAGACTAAGCTTACGCTTAAGCCTGATCTCACGCATAACCTATTTTACGCGGATGCTTACGCATAAGCGAGTTAGTTTTACGCATAAGCCAAAGAAGTTACGCGTAAGAAGAGAAAAAGGCCTATGCGTAAACTAGTAACATAAATGACCATGACCATTACATACCATAAATACTCATGACCTCAGTTTCACAATGAATATCATCAGTCAATGAAATGAAAAGGAAAACATATCCGAATTAAAACCAACAACTCCTACATCTAGACTCACCAATGAACCCTCACCATCACTCCCCATCTCTCATTCATACAAGACTCAAAAACGAAAATAAAACATCATTCAAGATCTCAGAAACGGGTTCAATATCAATATTTCAATATATTTTTGGTTGAACCCTCATCATCACAGATCTATTATGAAGCTTTGCTTCTTAATTCATGTTCGAATTATAAAGATTGACCAAAACCAATAGGTTTCACTCAACTCTTTGGTTCGATTGAAAGAAAAACGAAATAACATCATACACAAACCTACCCGAGACCTTTTCTAAGATCTTGATGTCGATTATCTTGGAGCCGGTGCTCATAATTTTTAATAGATATTCAGTTCGTAGATTAGGTTCTTGGTTCAAGTGATTCGTGGTTATAAAAGATTTGTGTTTGTGACATTTACTTGATGTGATGATGGAGATGGATATGAGATTTATATTAGCAGATTTGAGAAGAAAGTAAAGTTGGGAGAGAGAGATTTTAGTGTATGGGAGGCGGATGTATTGAGAATGCGTCTAGGGTTATGATGTTGACCTAATCTTTTGGATATCACACGTTTTATATAGCCGGATTGTCGGATACTACTTAACTTTGGATCGTGGGTTACTAGATTGGACTTGGGCTTTGTCTTAAGATTTAATCGTGGGCTTGTGTGCATTATCCGGTTTATTAATAGGGCTGATGTTATGGTTGTAAACTGGGCTGCATAATTGCGCTTTCTATGCTCACAAGTCACAAGAAATTGGTATCCGAAAAGTTTGTGTTGATACAAATTTTTGGACTCAAATTTTTTGTCACATTGGTAAATTGATTGGTATGTTGGTATTATAAATTTTCACGGAGGATACAATATTCACGGCTTGAGCGAAAAAGTGAAACATGACTACGGGGTTTGTGTACGGTTTTATTGAAGTGACGTTATCTTCATATGTGGTCATTACTATTAGCCGATGAATCAATGGAGGTTCAATATCTGCAATTCCCATGAGATATTCGACGCCACAAAATGTCAATGATACTTCACAGGCTAAGCAAAATCTTTCTAAGAATCGTCAGCGTCAGTCATGATTTTTTTCAAGATGTTTGCTTATGACAAGAACTTGTCGTGCAAATAGTCGTACACGTTATGATGCTTCCGAAAGTTCGAAACCATCATGGGTGAGAAACGTGTACTTTGATGTGTTACGGTCAACCTCCAGGGGGAAGTAGTGAAACGTGTACTTTGATGTGTTACGGTCAACCTCCAGGGGGAAGTAGTATATACTACTTGACTTAGTATGGTTTGTGAAGCTGTCTACATTTGGGTATAGAATTGTTCATGGTGAAGAAGAATCGTTGAAGAACCAATGCATGTTCCCCTAAAACAGATATTCACCAAAACCAAAGTTGTCTTAACACATTCAAGCTGACATTGTTTACGGTTTTGTCTTGATTTTGTAAAATCCCACGAAAGAAATTCTCGGTTTAAATCATAGACTTGTAAATCCCGTACAATGGAAACATCCTGTAAAAGTAATGAGCATTTCCGATCTATCTTTAAGCGGTTTATTCTTGGCTTTGTAAAATCCCGCGAAAGAAACTATTTCTCGGTTTAAACCATAGAACTGTAAAATCCGGTATTGATGGACCATCCCGAGAAAGGAAGGTGTATTTCTGGATCTTATCTGATGCTGATACTACGGTTTCTACTTCGAAGAAGGGATAAAAGGGTGTACTTCATGAATTGGATGTGTGTTTGGATATTCGTCATGGCAGTTTGGTTACTACATTGTTTTACGGGGTTATGTGCTTCTTACCATGGTCGGGATGAAACCATTATCATAGTTCACTTAAAACGTCAAAGGAGGCTAGATTTGAACTTTTAACCAGAAGATGTGACAACGGCGTTAATTCAGTATTATTTATTTGAGGTTGAAGTGAAATATCACGGGCGAGTGTACTTAGTATCTGAAGATATCGGGGATGGTTGGATGAAGATTTTTCAAGATCCTTGTTCGAGCTTATTTTCAAAAACGAAGACTTGGAAATCTAGTTATTGTTGGGTGTCTTTTACCTTTTCTTTTACCACTTGGGAATTGGCTCATACCACTACAAAATAACTATCACTTTAAGGAGTTACATTGTAGTGCTCAGTGTCACATTCAATTGTGGATTTTCAAGAGGTAATGTACGTCTTATACTTGATGGTTGGTTGGTTGAAGAGTATAGAGTACATAGAGAGTACTTAGAGATGCTAATGGAAATCGGCACCGCTCTTTGTTACATATGTGCAAGTTTAAGTCACAAGTTCGGGGTAGTTTACTTTAGGGTCAAATTCATCATATTGGATTTTCTCCATCAGCTGTCACGACAAAGAGCCTACTGAATGATAATGGGGTTGATTAAAAGTTTTGCCAAAGAGAGTTGAAAAGAGAGAGATAATGACGTATGAACACATCAGTTCATGCCTCGTACTCTAAAGAAAAGAAAAGTGTACGCTTCAGTGCGCTTTATCTTCTGAAGAAGAGAAATCTTCTTATTATGACCATTCTCATCCACATGCTTCATACTTTTTCCATGCACTTCAGTCATCAAGTGAACCGGGCTACCACTGATTGTTTTCTCATTCCACTTGCTCGATTATAATGAAGATGGCGACATCATGTGCTTATTTTGCGGGAGAGAAGTGTGAATAGAACATTCGGATGATTTTCACTTATTTAATCAAGAATGGCAACTCCGTATGCAATTCTTGAGGGGGAGAAGAAGTGTGAAATTACTGCATGGTTTCTGAGAATTAATGGTCATACGGCTCCAAACTCATGTAAGAACCGAGCTTCTTCTTATCGGGTCATTTCTACATGGAGTTTCTTCTAAGAGTCGTTGGTTGACATCTTCACGGGCTGATATGATTAAATGACAAAGTGCTTCTAGTTGATGGGCTGATTTCTTTTATGAACATCTTTTTGTTCTTGTTTGATTGGGAGGGATTTTAGTTAAGGATATTTGCTACATATAAGGTAATTGGAACGCATTTGGTGAGATGAAGATGTTAACTATCTAATCCCCAATTGGACAATCTTGAAGAAGGTCGAGTCTACAGTCTGTCCTACATTTTCTGCTACATGTTAGAAGACTAAAGACGAGTTGCATTTAACGATCTAAAGACTTCTTCTCAATTCAAGCATTCATCATAAAGATTGTCGGTTTAGGGGAGAGCACTAATTGGGGAAAAGTGTAAAGCCAAATTTAATCCCCAATTAGACTTGCTCACATTCTTCAGTAAGTTGATTCTCACAAGAGTTCAAGTGTTCTTCTCAACAAATTTCTAGTATACGGGCTTACAATGAGTTGCTGATTCTGAAGTATCAAAACCAGCAAGGGGGAAGGAGACACACTTCTAAACGCGAGTAAACTTGATGAACTTAATACTTCTAACTGATTGAAGAAATCCCGGGAAGACATATGTCATTACCGCAGAGAAACTCAAGGTTTGACTCGTGGCGTTTAGTGTTCTTATTCCAACTATGTGGGGGAAGAGATGTTAGAGAAAGTTTCTGAATATAAAAGAGGTACACAAGTACGACATATTCAGGGGAGATAAATGTGTAACATGAGGGAGGTGTTATCAGTTATTCTCTCGTTGTGAATGTGTGTACTTCGGATTCTTGATCTTCATACACATTCATCAGGGACGAAAGATATGAACATAGGGGAGGTGTTCTTCATTACCCTCATGATGTGTATCAGGGAGAGTTCTTGGATATTGGTGTACTTCGGATTCTTGAGCTTCATACACATTCATCAGGGACGAAAGATGTGAACATAGGGGAGGTGTTCTTCATTACCCTCATGATGTGTATTCGGGAGAGTTCTTGAGCATTATACAAAGAGACTGACTGCATCAATTCAACTACTTGGAGGAATTGTTCTCTTGACACATTTTGGAATGGATCGCTTCAGACGTCAGTTGAAAAGGAAATTTGAGAAGATTATTTTAATGTGGGATGATACGTTGCTGTTGTTCTATTGGATGATATAACCTCGAACGAAGAATCATGGTGATTATTCTTAAAAGGAGCAGCTGGGTTTATGATAATGGTGTGCTTCTTTGTGCACCTGGCTAAAGCAAGCTTGAAATAGAGCTTCGAATCTGCTCAACATAAGGATTTTCGGTTTAGGGGGAAGCTGCCAAAGTCTTACTTTCAGATGGTTCAATTTCTCTCATTCAGGAGCTCGAAAGCTTTGGTGGTGGAAGTTTAAGAGATGACGAATTCTATCTTCTACGACGTGCTGCTCGATTTCATTATCTCGGTACTCGTATCATCATCCTCTTTAACTATATCATCTACTCTATCTTTGTAAATATTTTTCAAAAACCAAAATACAAAAATATAAAACCAACAAAAAGAAAATAGAAAAATATAAAACCAGCAAAAAGAAAATAGAAAAATATAAAACCTTCAAAAACCCATAAAAATCAAAAAAATTGAAAAATACCAAAAATATGTTTTTTCAAGACATGTCTTCTGGTATCGATAACATCTACGGTCTTAGAAATGTCATTCAACAATGGCACGGGACCATAGATGAAGTTCGAGCAGGAGGTGTAAATATTATTTTCCAAATTATGTCTCAAAAATTGGCTTACAGTTATTTCAGACTGTAACCCGCGCTTCAAAAATGACTTGCAGTTATTTCAGACTGTAACCCGTGTTTAACCATGGCTTGCTATTATTTCTGATAGAAACCCGCTCTTCAAGAAAGGAAAGTGCTGCGCTAAAACAATTTTCAAATATTTCGTGCACTTATCCTAAAAACAAAAATGAGGAAAGTATGTCGAAGGACTGCTGTTCCTACACAAATGTTTTTCCGTCTAAATTCTTCAGAAAAATATTTGTTGTTTGTCAAAATGGTGGAAAATGAGTTGCTTGAAATACAATCAGTTTCAGAGTTTTCGCTAAAATTGAAAACTTAATCAATGACTTCAGCGCTTTTAAATTTTTCAGAAAATAAGTCATTGATTGAGGGAGAGAATGTTTTCAAATTTATATCATCTATCGGACTTATCTAACTATCCTAATATGCTTAATTATAAATGATGTTAACCTATGTTGAAGGACTAGGTGCCTAGGATAAGATTGTTAGGATTAGATGATTAGAGTTTGATAAACACATTATTCCCATGCTTTTATGATATGATTGATATGTTGGATTGACTTTTATTAGTCAATTGTTGTTGGGTGATGTCGACCACCATATATCTGTATGTATGTTCACTAACGTATGCAGATATCATGGATATACGAATATTCCAGATCCGGATCCCACAAATGAAGATGATTGGATGCCGAAAGGAAAGGGTAACTATTTCTTGGGTTGACAAATGAAGAAACGGAGCTTAATTGGACTTCATTGGAGAGTTGGCATAAATGCAACGTAAGAGGTGTCACTGCATCAGCAGATGGTTTTCTTCTAAGTGATTGAAGAAACGGAGCTTAATTTGACCTCGTTGGCATTCAAAATGCAACGTAAGAGAAGTCTTCTTGCATCAGCAGACGGTTTTTCTTCCAAACCCTACAGTAACAACAACAGAAGCTTCTCAACCACCTAACGTATCTTTGTGCAGGATACCATTTTTAAACAATTTTGATTAATTTGATTAAATTGTTTTTAAAAATGGAAAAATATTGTTTTGAAAATAAATTGGACTAAATTTAGAAAATCACCGGACTTGTTTTTATCAAAACCTATGTCACTCAATCATCGACTACGGTCATCGATTGAGTGGGAGAGTGATTTAAAATAAAATATTTTCAAACAATATTTCTTCATAAAAGTTCCGGTTTGTACCTTAAAATGTGGTGATCTAAAGATTTAATGTTATGTCATGGTATGATTTTCTTTAAAACTCAAAGATCTGTCAAAATGAAATTTTTTCTGTTCTTGTTTGATTGTGAAATTATTTTATTTTACTAAAAGATCTCTTAAAAAAATCATATCTGACACTAACAATCTTTAATGTCTTAAAATGGTCCTTATCTGTAATTTTTCAAAACTAAACCAAGCCACAAGTTCTCCCATGTTTTATAAACCTTATTAAATTACTTGGGATCCAAAATCTCAAAGGGTTTGATATTTTTGATCGGGGGAGAATTTGTGATTTAATAATGGAATTTGATAAAAGGTGATCGTTTTGATTCAAATTGCAAGTTATCTCTAATATGTGCAAAACTCTTTCAAATCTCGAGGCACATATTGAGGGGGAGCAAATGGTTTTATCTATGGCTTGTGTGATCGTGAAAGTACTTATAAGAACTCTTTCCTCTATGTGATAAAATGTTTTACAAAATCCTACGCACATTTTGAGGGGGAGAATTTACCAAGAAAATCAAATGGCGTTTTCTATGAAAATTGTGATCAAGAATATATTTCAAAGAACTCTTGCCTCCATGTGCGAAACAATTTCAAAATCATATGCATATGTTGAGGGGGAGCATTTCTAAAAGATCAAAAACAGTTAAGGTACAAAATGCTTTGATCTCGTATCTCAAGTACCTTGATTGATTTTCCAAATGATTTTTCAATTGGTTTTAAGAAGGAAAGAACAATACCAAAAGACCGTCCAATATACTTTATGCATGGTGTTATAAGGATGGTTAGGTTAGGTATTCGCTCCCACGATCCCGCCAGTGCCGGAGGGATCTACCCAGGGACAATCCATTAGATAGTGTAGAGTCCTTAGGTATAGTGAGAAAATGAGAAAAGTGAGAAATGGGAAGAGTGCGGACTGAGATAGAGCTAGTACTGGAAAAAACCCAACAAGGTTCTAGTAATGAAGTCTCAGTAAGCACTGAAGGGGTTGAAGAATGAAAAAGAATTGGAATGTGAAAAGGGTGAAAAGAAATAGCCCTCCAATAATTCAACCTTAGGGCAGAAACCGGGTTCAATACATATGCTACTGGTGGTTACTCAGGTAACACTAGTATTGAAGACAAGACATCATGGACCCAGTGATGCACTGCACTAAACTTCCCAAGCTACTCAAGTTCCTCTTAAAAGGGCTTGTTTCATTCTCACGGGGAACCGACATTATCTATCGACTTTCTCTTAGAGATGGTTGATATTGAAGAAGGAGACCCTCTCCCTAGTCTCCGACATAGGAAACCAAATGTGCACTATTGAGTCTAGAGCCAAGAGATCATTCACAATATCTCATTAGGACACAAAATTAATTAAGACTTGCTGCTTCACACAATGTGGAAAGTGAGAATATACATTAAGAGTCCTACGCATTATCCTTGTGGTATTGCTAGAACATCCGAGTGATATTTTAAATATTCACAATGAATATGGAAATCCTTCTAGAGCCAACATCAAA
This sequence comes from Chrysanthemum makinoi, assembly GCA_910596185.1. Classification (NCBI taxonomy): domain Eukaryota; kingdom Viridiplantae; phylum Streptophyta; class Magnoliopsida; order Asterales; family Asteraceae; genus Chrysanthemum; species Chrysanthemum makinoi. The sequence goes on from OU343224.1 coordinate 273,141,104, forward strand.
CAAGCTCTTGGTAGGTGACATGTAAGAACTTGCAAAAGATCAAGCTTGTGACAAATGGATAGAAACGATGGGGCGATTCATTCTTGAATCAACCTTGGTCCAGGAAATGAATTGACGGATACCTTTGAAAAACCGGTCGTTGTGCTTAAAGTTCTTTCCATAGCACATCGACTGTGTATTAATGTTTCAAAATTAAAGGGTATTTATGATTGATAAATGATTTTCCATAAAACCTTCGTTGTATTGCAAAGCACTTTCTATTCAGCAATACACGATTGTTTTCAAATCACTTTTCATCAATCAGTGAATCTCAATTCGTTGGTTCACTCACTCCATGTTGTCTTCTTTGAGACGTTCCGGTTTGAGAACAGCTAGAGCAGCTGCGAAAACCTGTCAAGGAGATTCTTCAGAATTATACCTGATCACAGGCAGTACTTGTACTGATCAACGGGGAACCGTGGGCCGTATACCTCAATTCAACGAAAGTGGTCAAAGACACTTTCGTGTGTTTTATTGCTAACTGTTGTTTGCAGGTACATTTGGACGGTTGCAGCTGATCGATATTGAGAAGTTAATTCATAGCCGCATGCTCACAGCATCCACACTTAATTAAAGAAATCATGACAAATGCTAATATACATAACCTGGCTCTGATAGATGCAAATATCATGAACCAGTAAAGCTTCCGCTACTCTGATGAAAAGATGTCATGATCCAGAAAGTGTGAGCATGTCGGTCCAAAAGTCACAACATCACATGATGGCAACACAATAAAGGGTGATCCAGAGATTTACTGTGGCTGATGATCTCAATGAAAGCTCGATGATCATCATGATGTGGATTAGTTCAAAGACCTCCACTGAAAGTACAAAACTATGCGGACTATGAAGAGTCACTGCTAAAGCACAAAGATTACGGAAGTGAAGAATTGAAGTCTACGAGCTTGGAACTAAAGACAAAGAAAGAATGCTAGGATGCAAAATGTATTTCATGGGGTGACCTCCCTTAGGGGGAGATTGTTAGGATTCAGAAAATCCATAGTGAAGAGTCGGTCACCCCAACTATTATCTAGCATAAGTTAGCTCGTAGATATATCGTTATTTACGTGTTTATTAGTGTAGTTTAGTTTAGAGTAACACCGTGGAGGAAGGACGGGTCTTTACCCACTGTATGCCTGATCCACAGTCTGTCAGGAGGACGTTTGTTCTGTAACTATAAATACCCCTTCCATCCTTGGAAGGGGTGGCACTCTTAATCTAATCTTTCTTTTTTGTTGAACTTTCTCTCTCTAGTTTCATCCTCTCCTCTCTTCATCTCTCTAAAACCATGGCTTTCTTGTTTCATCACCATCCAAGGCCACCCGAATCATCATAACACAATATATGTAAGATCATACATAATTTTATAGAAGTTGTTAGGAATTAGAAATTCCAGGTATTAAAGAGTCGGTCACCTCAAGTATATGTAATCGTTAGAAAGCTCGTAGTCATAGTACTTTTATGTTAAGTAGTATTTAGTTGTAACACCGTGAAGGACGGACGGGTCTTTACCCACTGTATGCCCGATCCACGTACCCGTTGTGTGGCGTTATATTGTAAGACTATAAATACTCTCTACCTTCCAAGGTAGAGAGTTGGAGCTCATAATAAGATTTTTCTTTCTCTCACTAAGTTCCCTAAACCTCTAACTTTCTCTCTCTAGAACTCACCTTTATACGCCACTTTGAGTTATGGTTTGATGTGTATGTGAAATCCAATATCCTACAATTGGTATCAAGAGCCATGGTTAGATCATCTCTTACATATCTTTGGATTTCTAGTGGTTTTTAGGTGGTTTTTGAGTTTGAAAAAGTTTAGTGGTTTTTGCATCATTTGGTTGATTTCTAGTGTTAAAGTTTCGATTTTGGTAGTACTTTTGTGTTTTGAATCATCACAAGTGTTTAGGTTTTGATTTAGAAGGTTTGAATCATAGTGGTTGGGTTGTTTTTGGATTGAAAAGTGGTGTTCATGTGTTTTTCATGCTAGCGACTTGAGCCACGGAAAAGTTTTCTTGGTAGCGACTTGCTTTACAATTTGGTAGCGAGTTGTAGTTGAAAGTCTTAGCGAGTTGGGTTAGCGACTTGTCTAGTGAGACAAGCCGAAAAAAAGTACAAGTAGTGGATTCTCCACTACACGTAGCGACTTGGTGTAAGTTAGCGACTTGTACTTTATATTGTTAGCGACTTGGTGTTAGCGAGTTGGTACCTAGCGAATTGCTATTTAGCGACTTGAATATTTAGCGACTTGGTGCTTAGCGAATTGCTGCCAAAATTTTGCTAGCGACTTGGATTGTAGCGAGTTGTTATATAGCGACTTGAGACTAAAGCGAGTTGGCTATTTAGCGACTTGATTAATTTAGCGAGTTGAGTGTGTTGCGTGTTGATTGCTTATGCGAGTTGTGTGTTTAGCGACTTGTTCATTTAGACCTTTTTCTTCTTCGTGTTACATTCTTACGGTTGTTCTTTTGGTTTAGTAAAATCCCGTGAAAGAATCAATTTCCCAGTTTAATCAAAGAATTGCAAAATCCCGTAGAGCTTGAAACATGTCTACAAACGTTCCTACTATCACCCATGCTTGACAGAACTGACTACGATTCTTGGGCTCAACGAATCAGATTGTACTGCCTTGGAAAGGAAAATGGTGTCAACATTCTCAAATCCATTGATGAAGGACCGTATCGAGTTGAGACGACTAGAGATGTACTTGATACTGCTGAAGATGGAACTCTGATTTACGGAATGGACGGACCAAAGATGTATGATGAGCTTGATGATAAGGAGAAAAAGAGATTCGATGCGGATATCAGGGCTTCTAACATTGTTCTTCAAGGTCTTCCTAAAGACATCTACAAGCTGATCAATCACAACACAAGCAAAGGCAGTATGGGAAAATGTCAAGATGCTTCTCTCAGGTTCAGAATTAACTATGGAAGACAGAGAATCACAACTCTATGACGAATTTGAACACTTCAAGATGAAACCAGATGAGAGTGTCTATGAGTACTATGTGAGATTTCATAAGTTGGTGAATGACATGAGGAACATCGGAATGACTATGCCTAACATTCAGCTGAACTCAAAATTTGTGAACAACATGAATCCCGAATGGCACAAGTTTGTCACCTCTGTGAAGCTCACTAAAGGATTGAAGAATACAAACTATGAGCAACTCTATGCCTTCCTCCTTCAGAATGAGAGACATGCTATGTTTGAAAAATTGGTTCTTAATCAGGTCAAAACCAACCAGGGAGAGACAAGCTCGTCTAATGACTCAACTGCCTTCTACTCAAACATCGGAATCACAACCAAAGCCTCACAAGTCATACCCATGGGAAATGGTAATCACAAACTAATTCCGGATCCTATGTTCAAACAAGCTGATGCTGATGCACACGTGGGTAATTTCATTAATCAACTAGCTCTTCCGATTAGTCAAAACATGAATTCTCTCCCACAAACCAATAACAACCTCAGAACAACATCTAACCCACACAATCAAGCTACTGTTAAAGATGGGAGGATCATGGTGCAACCAGTTCAGGAAAGACAGTATGATCAGGGAAGAGGTGGAGCTGGTAGAGGTTATGTTGGTAATCGGAATCGAGGAAGGAATGGTAATCAAGGTCAAGCTAAGCCGATCAAATGTTATAATTGTGGTGGTGAGGGACACATTGCAAGGAACTGCACATCTCCAAAGCGTCCACGAATCTGATTACTTCAGAGATAAGATGCTGCTTGTGCAAGCTCAAGAAAATGGTGCTGCTTTGGATGAAGAGGAATTGTTGTTTCTAGCTGAGGGCAATGCCAAGACCTATGATGCGATGTGGATGAGCAGCCTATTCAGGAGATAGGTCACAATCATCAGAATGCCTTTCAAGTCGCTGATTGTGATGCATACGACTGTGATGTGGATGATGGACCTACTGCACACACAATATTTATGGCTAGCATTTCTCCAATGGTTTCTCCTAAGGTCTCCTCTTCACCACAAGCTGGCCCATCCAAAGACAAACTCATCTCAGAGGTACTAAAACTATACGATGATGCTGATGTGCAAAAGATGCATGACAAAGTACTATCAACTGAAACTTTTGTATCAAATATTGAAAATATGGGTAATATCAATGGTGCCCCATATGATCAATATGTGAAACAAAGTGAAAGTGAAGTTGTACCAAGTGATGCATCTCCTGCAGTCAACAATGACTATATTTTTTATGAATACACTGCATGTGCCCCGATGAGTCTCAGTAATCTCTGAACTTAAAGCCTATAAAGAACGTGTTGCTATTTATGAACAACGTGCTAAATTTGAGTTGACCACTCGTGAGCGGGAAATGGATGACCAAATGCGTATAACTATTAGAAAAAGTAGGTTTAGAGAAGAAGTATTAAAACAAGAGTTAAACTCCTTGCAAGAAAAGCTTTCTAAAACTGCTAAGCAAAAACAAGAACTTCAAGAAAATGTTAAAATGCTTAAGCAAGAATTCAATGCTAAGGAATCAAAACTTTTGAATGATTTTTCTAATCTAAAACCTTGAAAAACAAGCTTGAAAATAAGTTGTACGTACAAGGAAACACCATTCAGATTGCTCACATGATCACTAAGCATAGAGTCCTAAGCGATAAGCATAGCATTCCCCTTATTGAGGAACCAAATCCAGAGGTCATTAAAAGGCTAGAAATGCTCATAAGGTTCTTTATGATGGCAATGAAATCCTTAAACCTAGACAGAAACCTAGTTGCTGAGTGCAATGTGAGGAAGATAAGAAATCAGATGAAATCACTAGGGAAAAGTTAAACAAGAAACTAGATGATCCAAAATGTAAAGAAAAGAAAGTAATCATCACACCCCATGATTACAAAAGGGAGAATTGGATTGCCTTAAACAAGTTTAAGCCTCAGACATTGTTAACTCCCGAACAAGTGTTCTGGAAAATGGATTTAGATAAGCAAAAAGCTGAAAATATTGTTGAAACCAACCCCCCCCCTTTGGAAAATGCCTAGAGCGAATGTGTATCCTCCAAATACACCAATGCATCTAGTTCCTAGAACAATTGCCACTAAAAGCAAGACCTTAATCAGCCAATATGTTATCTTTCAACTATTTGTTGATTTTGAGAAAACTTGCAAGAAAAGGATCACACCCATTGGTATAACTGAAGGAGAAAGAGGTTTTGAGCAAACTAAAGAATGTTATTTAATTGAAGTCATGCCCTTCTTTAAACAACTAAAAGATCACTTTGAGAGTCTTAAAAGGGAATGAATTCAGACATTAAAGAAATGGAAAAGGAATTTGATGCAATGATAGTTGAGGTTAGTGACTATGAGCGAGCATTAAAATATAATGAGATTGAGAGGAAGAACTTGCATACCTTGAATGAGAATCTTATTTCTGAATGTATTGCTCAAGATGTGTTTTCACACTACAAATTGCTCCATTAATGCTTCTCAATTTCATGAATTATCTGTTGCTCTGAAAGTCTCCCATGATCGTGTCATTGAGCTTGAAAAGATTAATTCAAAACTTAATGAGAAAATTGATCGGGATGATCACGATAATTTGGTAAAACATTTTTCTAAACTAGAAGTTGAACATTTTAATTTACAACTAAAATATCAACATCTAAAAGAAAATGTTAAAACCTCAAATATCAAGACATCCTTGGATGCTCCTGAATTTGATGCAGTTTTTCAAATTAGCAAACGTGATGAACAGATTCGAGCTCATTGTAACACGATCAAAAGTTTGAAAGCCCAAATCTCTCAATTAAAGGGTCAAAAGAACAATATATGACTGATCCCAAATGCCTCCTCCTTTAGATTCTCAGGATTCTCAAACTTTTCATCTTCAAAACTTAGTTAATGCCTTACAAAAGGAAAACGAGAGTTTTCTAGAAGAAAATGAAAAGTTAAACGACATTTTAAAGAGTTATATGATTCAATGAAAGTCACCCGTGACCAAAACAACGAAAAATAACGTCTTTACAAAAGGAAATTGAGAATCAAAAGTCGGGAAATGGGAAACTGCCACTTGTTTTCAATAAGAATGTTGTCTCAAAGTCACCCATAGACTGCAAATACACTGTGACAGTTAAATATATTCCTCCTCATCTTAGGAATAATGAACATGCTTTTCATGACTATTGTGCTCACCTTAAGGATAGTCTAGAATGTCTCCGTGAGATTGTTGAAGAGGACTTCATTAATAAACCTCTTGATAGTGAAATTAGGTTTGCTTGCCTCCAAACGATCTCAAGAGCGGCTTGAATGTGTAATTGCAACATGTCCAAAACCCTTAGGTGAAAAAGGCAAAGGTGTGAAGCCTTGTTCTATGCCTAGTGCCAAACAGGAAATCCGTTCTATGCCCAGTCTTAAGAAAGGAAACACTAATGTGCCTTCAAGTAGTTCAGATTCCGGATATGTTAGTGCTAAGAAAGTGAACTTTAGTGTGCCGCAAAAGCTCAAATCACAGTCTTAAGAAAGTATACACTAATGTGCCTTCTAGTACTTCGGATCCTTGCACATCAAGTTCAGGAATGCAAAAATTAGATCAACCAACTAATGTTCCCATTCCCTCTACAGGAGTAATCAGTGACTTTAAAGCGGCAGTCAAAGTCTCAAGGTAATACAAGGAATGATAGGACCTCGCAAGCTAAGAATGTGCATTGGAAGAGTGTAGAAGACCAATCTAGGAACTTTAAGCTTGAGTTGAATAAAACGAATCGTGTTGATTCTAGTATTAGCCTTAGGCGCATCTTGTAATTAATTCAATTCGATACTATTTGCAAAACCTTGTAATGATGTCTGCTTGAATTCTGTTGCTAATCATGAATGTGGTGTGAATGCTTTGTCTAATGCTGTCAAATGCCCGGTTAAAATTGTTAATGCTAATAATCGTGCAAATAAGGCAAAAAGGCAAAACGAAAGATTGTTAGAAAACAGTGGAAACCCACAGGAAGAACTTTTATAAAGATAGGTTATTATTGGATACCTTTTGGCCATAAGAATAATCAGTTTTGCTCTCAAACTGCTAAGATTATGCCCACTAGAAAATGAATGCCTACTGGTAGAACTATTCCCTTAAGAAGTGAACATACTTTGAATAGGTCAAATACAGACACCAGATTGCATCTATTCCCAATGATTCCATTGCTTCTACTTCTGATATGGATGTTTCTATTTATGATGTGGGTGTTCCAATTACTGTTACTAACCAAGTGGAACCCATTCTTGCATGGGGATCCCAATTATCCAGTTATCCATTCTTGTCTGTGTTCAACTGCAGATCGTTCAAATCGTTATGTGGTACCTGGACTCAGCCTGTTCCAAGCATATGACTGGAGACCGGTCGCGGCTCATGAACTTCGTGAGCAAATTCATCGGACAGTTAGATTCGGTAATGATCATTTCGTGCAATTATGGGTTATGGTGATTATGTTGTTGGTGATAGTGTTATCTCTAGAGTATACTATGTGGAAGGTCTTGGTCATAATCTGTTCTCTGTCGGTCAATTCTGTGATTCGGATCTAGAAGTAGCCTTCAGAAAACATACTTGTTTTGTTAGAGAACTTGATGGTAAGGAACTTTAAGAGGAACTCGTGGTTCAAATCTTTACACCATCTCTATAGAAGATATGATGAAGTCTTCTCCAATTTGCTTGCTGTCAAAGGCTTCAAAACAAAGTCATGGTTATGGCATCGACGTCTCAATCACTTGAACTTCGGCACCATCAATGATCTCTCCGGAAAGGACTTAGTTGTAGGTTTACCTCGACTAAAGTATGAAAAGGATCATCTTTGTTCAGATGTCAATTGGGAAAAGCAAGAAATATGCCCATAAACCCAAACCTACTAACTCTGTCACGGAAGTTCTTCATACAATTCATATGGATTTATGTGGACCAATGAGAGTGCAGAATATCTTTGGGAAGAAATATGTGTTAGTTATAGTTGATGATTACTCTAGATTCACCTGGGTCAAGTTCTTAAGGACAAAGGATGAAACTCCCGATATCATCATCAAACTCATCAAACAAATGCAGGTTCGACTTAACAAAACCGTCTGAATTATCCGGACAGACAATGGAACTGAGTTTGTTAACAAACAACTTAGTGAATTCTATGAAAGCATTGGAATCACCCATCAAAGAAGTGTTCCACGAACTCCTCAACATAACGGTGTAGTTGAAAGACGAAATCGAACTCTTGTAGAAGCCGCTAGAACAATGCTGATTTACTCAAAAGTTCCAATGTTTCTCTGGGCTGAAGCTATTGCCACTGCATGCTACACACAAAATCGTTCCCTGATTCACACTGTTCATGGAAAGACACCATATGAACTTGTCCACAACAGAAAACCTAATCTCTCTTTCCTTCGTGTGTTTGGAGCATTGTGCTATCCAACTAATGAGGGTCAAGACTTAGGCAAACTTAGAGCTAAAGCTGACATTGGAGTATTTGTAGGGTATGCACCAAACAAAAAGGGATACCGAATCTACAACAAAAGAACCCGAAACATCATGGAAACAATTCACGTTACGTTTGATGAGTGACCGTCAAACGGCTCCTGTACAATTCAGTTCTGGACCCGCACTTCAAATCAGTCCAATTGGTTCATCCCTTGTTCCAAACTCTTCTCAAGAAACTCCATATGTACCTCCATCTGAAGATGATTTAAAGAAATTGTTTGATCCTATGTTTGATGAACTTTATGATCCAAGTACTAATGAGGTGTTGATCCCTACAACAGAGGTCGCTCATATTCGTGAATGAAGTCAATCCCTCAATCTCAATATCTTTAAGTCAAGAAGCGCCTTCTGCTGATCCTTCCGTCTCATCAACAAATCATCATTCTTCAAATGTACATCATGGAACTGTTTCGGGCATCAATGATGAAGTTAATCCCTTTGCTAATCCCGAAGATGCTCCATTTGAAAACATATTTGCTCCTGAATCTTCTTCAGAACCATCCTTCTTCAGAGACATCGACTCTTCTACTTCAGTCCCTCAACAACTACCACATGAACACCTCAGAAAATGGACTCACGATCATCCATTAGACAACATCATTGGAAATCCCTCCCGTCCTGTATCAACACGGAAACAACTTGCAACCGATGCCTTATGGTGCTTCTTTAACTCCGTACTCTCTAAGATCGAACCAAAAGATGTTAAAACCGCCATGAATGAAGATACCTGGTTCAATGCTATGCAAGATGAAATTCATGAGTTTGATCGACTAGATGTATGGGAGTTAGTACCTGCTCGAGATTGTGCTATGATTATTGCTCTAAAATGGATCTTCAAAGTGAAACTTGATGAGCATGGTGATGTATTGAAGAACAAGGCTCGATTAGTTGCTAAAGGATACCGTCAAGAGGAGGGTATTGACTTTGAAGAATCTTTTGCTCCAGCTGCTCGAATCGAGGCAATCGAATCTTTCGGCTAATGCCGCTAGTAAGAACATGGTAGTCTATCAGATGGATGTGAAGACGGCATTTCGAACGGAGACCTTAAAGAAGTCGTCTACGTCCACCAACCCGAAGGATTTGTAAATCAAGAGCATCCTACTCACCTTTATCGTTTGAAGAAGGCCCTTTACGGTTTAAAGCAAGCTCCAAGGGCATGGTATGATACAATGTCAAAGTTTCTTCTATCAACCGGATTTAGCAAAGGAGCAGTTGATCCAACATTGTTCACCAGGAAGTCGGGCAAACATTTAATTCATGTTCAAATTTATGTTGATGATATTATTTTTGCCTCGTCAGACCCAATGGAATGTGATCGTTTTTCTAATGAAATGAGTTCAAAATTTCAAATGTCAATGATGGGACAAATGTCATTTTTCTTGGGATTACAAATTTCACAAAGTCCCGAGGCATTTTCATAAATCAATCTAAATATGCAACTGAGATCTTAAAGAAATTTGGATTTGATTCAAGTGACCCTGTTGACACTCCCATGATTGATCGAACCAAACTAGATGAGGACCACTCAGGGATCATGATTGACCAAACAAAATATCGTAGTATGATTGGATCCCCGATGTACCTCACGCTAGTAGACCGACATCTTGTTCGCTGCTTGCATGTGTGCTAGATACCGTGCTAAGCCTACTAAAATGCATCTTGAAGCGGTTAAACGGGTCTTTCGGTATCTCCAAGGAACCATCAATATGGGACTTTGGTACCCGAAGGACACCGTATGTTACTAACGCCTATGCAGATGCCGATCATGCAGGTGTCAAGATACTCGTCGAAGTACATCCGGAGGTGCTCGCTTTTTGGGTGATAAGCTTTTAAGCTGGTCTTCAAAGAAGCAAATGAGTACTTCTATTTCCTCTACAGAGGCTGAATACATAGCCATGTCATCTTGTTGTGCTCAAGTCTTATGGATGAGATCTCAATTATCTGACTATGGCTTTGAATTCAACAAAATCCCTCTCTACTGTGATAATAAAAGTGCTATTGCTCTCTCATGCAACAACGTTCAACACTCAAGAGCAAAGCATATCGACATTCGACATCATTTCATCAGGAACAAGTGGAAAAAGGTGTGGTGGAACTATATTTTGTGAGGTCTGAATATCGGTTAGCAGACATCTTCACCAAAGCTCTTCCAAGAGAACGTTTTGAGTTTATTCTTCCACGTCTTGGCTTGAAAAGTCTTCAACCGGAAACACTCAAACGTCTTCAGGAGGAAGACGAGGAGTAAAGGTCTATCTTCATCTATCTCTTGTATATATCTATTCGAAAAACAAAATACAAAATTATAAAACCTTCAAAAATAAAAATCGAAAAAAAAATTCGAAAAATCTTCAAAAATATTGTCAATTTGTCATGCTTTTTCTCGGTTCGTCAATATCTACGGTCTTTGTGCTGTCATTCAAAGAATGACACGGGACTTTAGATGCTGTTCGAACTCTTAAAAAAAAAAAAAAAAAAATTATTTTTGGGAGAAAGAGAAACAATGGTTTATTGTCATTTCAGACAGTAACCCGCTTTTCAAAGAAAGAACAGAGCCATACTTTATCATGTTTTCAAAATTCCATGCTCGGATTCTTTAAACATTTATCTGCTGAAAACTAACTGCTTTGAAAAATAACTCGGTCTCTATTTTTGATAATCATCCGGACTTATTTGTCAAAATATCAATCTCTCAATCAACAACCTATGTCATTGATTGAGGGGAGAATGATTTCAATTAAATTAAAAGGTTATTTGGCATTCAATTGTTTTCAAAAGATATTCATGCATGTTTTATCAATGGAGTTTAAAGTCTTAAAATCCGATCATTATCACTTAAAACGCTTTCATAATCAAGTCACAATTCTCCTTAAAAGCTTTCAAAATCAATTTAAATCTATAAGAGATCACAAATCTCAAATGATTTGATAATTGTGATCGGGGAGAATGTGTGATTTAAATTGGATTTAAACTGATAATTCGGTAAATGGTTTTATAAGGATGTACAAGCTCTCCTTCCCACATGTGACAAACGATTTCAAATTTTCCATGCACATGTTGAGGGGAGCATCTATCTTAAACCTATGATTTGAAACGTGATAACTTATCTCAAGGTGCGGGTTCCCTCTAGTATGTGCAAAACTCTTTTCAAATCTCGAGGCACATATTGAGGGGAGCAAAATCATGAAAACCTCATCCTTCCCCAAAATGCTTTATCTACTTGATTCGATTAGGAAAGTGATGTTGATATTTTTTGAAAATGGTAATCAAAGAAGTTAATTCTTTCTCTTGCCTCCGTGTGGAAAACTATTTCAAATACTTGATTCACATGTTGAGGGGAGTTCTTCTTCTAAAAATATCAAAAACAATTCAGGTACAAAATGCTTTGATAAAATATCATAAGTATCTGGATTGATTTTCAAATGGTTTTCAATTGGTTCCTATGGCGGATGAACAATACCAAAAAGACCGACCAACTTTACATTATGTATGGTGATATAAGGACGATAAGGTTAGGTATGTGTTCCCATGATCCGCCAGAACGGAGGGATCTACCCAGGGACTATCCACTAGTTAGTGTAGAGTTCTTAGGTATGATGATAAAAGGAGAAAAATGAGATATGGGAAGAGTGCGGACTAAGACTGAGCTAGTATTGGAATAAACCCAACAAGGTTCTTGCTATGAAGTCTCGGTAAGCACTGAAGGGTTGAAGAATGAAAAAGAATTGAATGAGAAAAGGGTGAAAACAAATAGCCCTCCATATATTCAACCTTAGGGCGGAAACCGGGTTCAATTCAAATGCTACAGATGGTAACATCGGTATTGAAGACAAGACGTCATGGACCCAGTGACGCACTGCACTTCAACTTTCCAAACCACTCAAGTTCCTCTTAAAAGGACTTGTTTCATTCTCACGAGGAACCGACATTATCTATCAACTTTCTCTTAGAGATTGTTGATATTGAAGGAGGAGACCCTCTCCCTAGTCTCCGATATAGGATCCAAATATGCACAAATTGAGTCTAGTGCCACGAGATCATCAATAAATCTCATTAGGACACTTTCAATGAAGACTCTCTGTTTCACACAATGTGGAAAGAGAGATTATATCTTGAGTCCTACGCATTATCCTTGTGGTATTGCCATAACATCCGAGTGATGTGTTTACATATTCACTGTGAAGATGGAAAGCCTTCTGGAGCCAACATCTAACAAGCTCCTGGTAGGTGGCATGTGAGATCTATTATACAGATCAACCATGTGACAACTGAACAGAAACAATGGGGCGATTCAATCTTTTGAATCAATCCTAGTTCAGGTTATGGATTGACGGATACCTTTGAAAACCGGTCTTTGTGCTTTAAAACTCTTTTCATTAGCACGTCGACCGTGTACTAATTTTTCAAATCAAAAGGTGTTTTATGATTGATAATTGATTTTCATTAAAACCTTCGTTATATTGCAAAAACAATTTCTATTGAGCAATACACGATTGTTTTTCAAATCTCTTTTCATCAATCATGGACGAAATTCGCTGGTTCACTCACTCCGTGTTGTCTTCTTTGAGACGTTCCGGTTTGAGAACAACTAGAGCAACTGCGAAACCCTGTCAAGGAAATTCTTCGAATTATACGATCACATGCAAGATACTTGTATCGATCAACGGGAACCGTGGGCGTGTACCTCAATTCGATGAAAGTGATCAAAGACACTTTCGTGCACTTTATTGCTAACTATCTTATGCAGGTACACCCCGACGTTTGTAGTGATCGAATGGAGCGGTCAATTCATAGCCGCATGCTCACACAACACATTCATATCAAAAGATATCATGATTGGTGCATCAATGACTCGGATATTCTAACTCCATGCTTCGCTACGCCGCCAATATCATGAATCAACGAATGCTTCCGCTACTCTGATGAGAAGATATCATGATCCGGAATGTGAGCATGTCGGTCCGAAAGTCACAACATCACATAATACCAACACCACAATGGATGTATCGGAGATTTTCTATTAGCTGATGATCTCAAAAGCTGGCTCAACATTATTATCACGTGGATCAGTAAAAGACCTCCACTTGGATTAACCAAACATGCAATGAGTGGAATCAATGACTACGAGCTTCGGAGCAAAGTACTACATCAAGAATGCAAGATCAATTGTTAATGTAATATCTGATTGTATTCAATGTCATTTTAGTATATGTTTGAGGTGACCTCCCTTAGGGGGAGATTGTTAGGAATTAGAAATTCCAGGTATTAAAGAGTCGGTCACCTCAAGTATATGTAATCGTTAGAAAGCTCGTAGTCATAGTACTTTTATGTTAAGTAGTATTTAGTTGTAACACCGTGGAGGACGGACGGGTCTTTACCCACTGTATGCCTGATCCACATCCCGTTGTGTGGCGTTTTATTGTAAGACTATAAATACTCTCTACCTTCCAAGGTAGAGAGTTGGAGCTCATAATAAGATTTTTCTTTCTCTCACTAAGTTCCCTAAACCTCTAACTTTCTCTCTCTAGAACTCACCTTTATACGCCCACTTTGAGTTATGGTTTGATGTGTATGTGAAATCCAATATCCTACAGAAGTATCAATAGCTAATATAGAAACTAGTTTACATAACTGGAATATACCTAGAGTAGAGGTTAAAACTTTATATAAACAATGTTCTTTTGATTGGTTTCAAAGCTATTCTATTAAAACTACAGAGAAAACTATACCTTTATTAAAAAAATCAACAAGAGATAAAATTATTTTCTTCAAAAGCTATACATGAACATAGAAAAAATTATAAATTTTTACATATAGGAATGGTTCAAGTAGCTATAAAACCTATGACAAGATTAGGAATTAATGCTCCTATATGTGTTGTTTTAAGAGATGCTAGATTAACAAATTTTCATCAATCCTTATTAGCCTTAGGAGAATCTAATATATGTAATGGTCCAATATATTTTCAAGCTTATCCTGATTATACAATATCTTTATTTGATAAAAATATATTAGATGTATTAACCTTAAACTTAAAATTAAAAGAAATTGAAATAAAAGAGGGATCTGATCCATTAGTTTTAATATATAGAGTATATTATGAAACTGTGACTACTACTATAGAACAAAAATATAAAAAAAGAAAAGTCAATTAATGAAACTTTACTTATGGAATCAAATTTTCAAAATTCTAATATAACCGTTCCTAAAAGGATTAAATGGGATGAAATTATTAGAAATCAAACATGGAATTTTAAAGAAATTATAGAACCTAAACCTTTAGAAATCAATAGTCATATAAATAATATTATAGATCATTCTAATTGAAATATAGATATAAACTTTTTGGCTCACCAGACATTCAATGTATGTTCCATCGACATCAATTAATAATATAAATTTAAAAAGAACTCAGTCTATGAAACTTAAAGGAGTAAATTTTGATACATCTATTCCAACACCTTTATATGAAGATGACAATATAGGTGATGATTTTAGCGATCAACCATCAAGATCTGAAGTATAATATTATAGAGAAAATTATGAGTGATACTTCGATACAAGCAAAGATTGCTAGAAATCAAAACAATATTAATCATTTAAAAAGTTTATATAAACAAGAAAAATCTTTAAGATTAGAAATAAATTATGTTAAAGACATGATTAAAAAAGGAGCAAAATATGTAAATTTAAGGGTACATCGAGGTTATCAAGTATATGATATTGAATGGAGTTTAAAACATTTACTAGTAGATCTAAAAGTCAATCAAGATATGATAAAATTGGTAAGATCACAATTAGTTATTTCTTAAAAATGAGTTTATATCAATACGAACTTAAAAAACAAATAATATATTATCAAGAATCCATTTTAAGAAATAGTAAATCAATAAAAATATTTAAAGAAGAATTATTCACCGGAGAATATGTTATTAGTAAAAAGGCACATAAAGATATGATATTAAATTTAGTTTTACAAAATCTTCGTTTAAAAGAAAAATTAGAACAATTAAAAAGACTAATTCATTAAAATGGAAGAAATAAATAATATTCCTTTTAAAATGGAAATAAAATTTCTAAAAAATGAAATGTTTAATAAATATAATAATGAAAAATTAATATGGTACTATCAAAAATTTAACGAAAGAAAAAGAATGTTACATAATTTAGAATGGCAATCATATATTATTGATAATGAAGTAAATATTCCTTTTTTCACATGGTTTTCAGCTTATACAGTATAGAACAAAAAATAGATTTCCCTTTTATAAAAAAAATAGAGGTAACTACAGATGATATTAATAAGGTATATTATGATCCAAAATTAAATAATCCCATAGTTTGTCAACATCCTCCATGCAAAGATATTATAATTAAAAAAGATAATGAATAATATATAGGACAACCTTTAGCCAATCATAATAATGACGACAAAAAATCATTATCAACAATAATATACCAAAATAATCATACAAATGAAATGCTAAATACTATAGCACAACAATTAGATAGAATAGAAAATAAAAAAGAAGCTAGTACGTCACAAACCAAGGAAAAGATAATAAAAATAGAAGAAAATCCTTTATTTGTCCCATATAGTATGGACACACCTATTAATTTAGGAAAGCAAGATTCCATATTAAGAGAAATTGAAATCAAATTATCTAAGTTAAATATATCTAATGAAAAAATAAATGTTATAAATAAAAATGATTCAGAGGATAATATATCAGAATTAGAAGAGCAATTTGATTTAAAAGTAAATAAAATAAAATATAATACATACACACCAAATCCAGAAACAAGAAATTATTATCCTAGACCTACACCACCAGATTTACAATATGAAGAACGACATACTTTAGTACAATCTAGATATGATGGTAGTTGTATATATGAATGGAATATAGATGTTCTGTATTTAGAATATCAAATTATAAATTTGTTACAAGAAATGACTATGGCCTCTAATGCTTATAAGTCACATAATAAAGATAATGAACAACGAGTTTTTAACGCATTAATTAGTGGATTTACTGGGAGTTTAAAAGGTTGGTGGGATATGTATGTTTCACAAGAAGAAAGGGAATCGTCACGTTCTGCTAAAAAGATTATTATTAAAGAAGAAAACGGTCAACAAATACCTACTGAAATGAATGACTCAGTTAATACTTTAATTTTTGCTATACTTAAGAACTTTGTAGGAGACCCTGCAGCTTATCAAGATAGAAGTGCTGCTATTTTATTAAATCTAAATTGTAGAAAACTACAAGATTTTAGATGGTATAAGGATGTATTTTTATCAAAAGTAATGCTTAGATCTGATTGTAAAGAAGCATATTGGAAAGAAAGATTTATTGCAGGGTTACCTAAGTTGTTTGGAGAAAAAATAAGAAACAAATTAAACATTGAATTTAATAATTCTATACCATACAAAGAACTAACTTATGGAGAAATTATAAATTATGTTAATCAAGAAGGTTTAGCTATATGTTCAGATTTGAAATTAAAAGCTAAAATTAAAAAAGAAGGCATTAATAATAAGAATGAATTAGGAAACTTTTGTGAACAATATGGTTATGAACCTTTAAAATTGCCATCATCCAATAATAAAAAATATAAGAAAGAAAAAGATATAAAAAATTTTGAAAACCTAAAAGAAATTATATACAAGATAATAAAAATGAAAAGCACAACAAATACAAAAATAAGAGAAAAATGTATAATTATAATAAAGATACAATTATATGCTATAAATGTGGGAAGCCTGGTCATACATCTAGAAACTGTTATACTAAAAAGAAAATAAATGAATTAAATACTAGGGTGAGTATAAGAGAACAAGTTCTTAAAATATTAATAAATGAAGAAACTAGTGAATCTGATATATCTGATTATGAAGAAAACGATTTAAATATAGTAGAAAATGAATCAAGCAGTAGTAATGAATAAGAAGAATTTGAATGTTTAGGTAATTGTGTTTGTGAATATAAAATAAATGCTATAACTAATGATAGTGAAGAAATTAAAATATTAATAGAATTAATGGAAAAAATTGAAGACAAAGAAGTAAAAGAATATATTAGATAAACTAAAAGAAAAAATAAAAGAAAATAGTACTATAGAAGAAACACAAGATTATAATTTAATGGAAATATTCAAAAGATTTAATGAACAAGCCAAACCTATAACAATTCAGAAACTAAGAGAAGAAATAAAAATGTTAAAAGCAGAAATAGTTACTATAAAACAAAGAATAAATATATTAGAAAAGTAAAGAGAGAAAGCAAAAGAAACTAATAATAATAAGATCACAGGAACATCTAGCAATTTGGCTATTAATAATATACAAAGTATTAGCACACAAAGATGGTATATTAAAATAAATATTGTAATAAATAATGATTATAAATTATCACTAATTGCTATAATCGATTCGGATGATTTAAATTGTATACAAGAAGGATTAGTTCCAGTTAAATATTATGAAAAGTCATCACAAGGTTATCTGGAGTTCTGGAGATAAATTAAAAATAGGATATAAATTATCAATGTTCATATTGTAATAATTATTGCTATAAAACAAATTTAATACTAGTTAAAAATATGGGTTCTCAATTAATCTTAGGACAACCTTTTATAACACAATTATACCCGTTCAACGTAAATGAAAAGGGTTTAACTACAAAAAATTTAGGAAAAAAGATATTATTTCCCTTTGCTATACCAATGATAACGAAATACATCATTGATAATAAAAAGAAACATATAGAATATTTAATAAATGAAATAAATGATAAAAGAATAGAAAATCAATTACGAGATAATATTGTAAAGAATAAAATAAAACAATTAGAAGAAAGTTTAAAATATAATATTGCAACTATACCAAATGCTTTTGGAAAAGAAACAATATTGTTAGTTACCTTATATAAAAGAGTTTGAAAAGAAAGATATTCCTACTAAATCTAAATCTATACATATGTCTCAATAATTAGTACAACATTGTAGAAAAGAAATACAAGATTTATTGGATAAAAATCTTATAAGAGCTTCAAAGTCTCCTTGGTCTTGTTCAGCCTTTTATGTAATGAATAGCGCTGAAATTGAAAGAGGAGCACCAAGATTAGTTATAAATTATAAACCATTAAATAAAGTACAAAATGGATTAGATACCTATTCAAATAAAGATTTATTAAAGACTATATGATTCAAAAATATTTTCTAAATTTGATATGAAATCAGGATTTTGGCAAATTCAAATAAATGAAAAGGATAGATATAAAACGGGATTTAATGTTCCTTTTGGTCATTACGAATGGAATGTCATGTCTTTTGGTTTAAAAATGCTCCCGGGTTCCAAAATATAATGAATAATATAATTATTCCTATAAGTAGTTTTGCTATAGTATATATTGATGACATTCTAATATTTTCTAAAAATATAGATCAGCATTTTAAACATTTAAATATATTTTATGACCTTGTATACAAAAATGATTTAGCAGTCTCTCCTACTAAAATAACTTTGTTTCAAAGGGATTGAATTTTTAGGTCATAATATAATCCAATGAACTATTAAACCCATAGATAGAAGTCTACAATTTTCAAATAAATTTCCAGACGAAATAAAAGATAAAAAACAATTGCAAAGATTTTTAGGATGTTTAAATTATATTCATGATTTCTTCAAAGATTTAGGAAGTATATGTAAACCATTATATGAAAGACTTAAGAAAAATCCTGAACCTTGGTTGGAAAAACATACTCAGTAATTAAACACATAAAAAATAAAATAAAAGAATTACCTTGCCTAACTATACCTAATCCAGAAGCAAGTCTTATAGTAGAAACAGATGCAAGTGATATAGGATATGGAGGTATTCTAAAACAAAAATTAAAAGACAATAATAAAGAACAATTAGTAAGATTTTTCAGGGATCTTGGAATGATACTCAAAAGAATTATTCTATAGTTAAAAAGAAATATTAAGTATAGTTTTAAATATTCAAAATTTGAGATGATTTATATATGAAACCTTTTTTATTAAGAGTTGATTGTTCTTTAGCAAAATATATCTTAGAAAAAGATGTTAAAATTTAATTTCAAAACAAATTTTTGCCAGATGGCAAAGCTATCCTCATAATTTTGATTTTCAATTGAGGTTATAAAAGGAAAACAATTCTCTGGACTATTGTTAGGTCACTAAATTTACCACACAAACTTAATAGAAAGATAGAGAGGCGATTGAACAAGTAAACAAACACACACATACACGATAATAAAACGGTTTAAGTAGGTATGTGAAAGAAGAAAACTTGAACAACCAACCTTAAAATGAAGGTTCAAAGGTATTTATAGGCAAGGAGCTAGGGCAACCTGTCCTTCCCTTCCTTATTGGACATGAGCCTAAGCTCATGGGCCTTCTACATAAGCTTAAGGCTAAAAACAAACATAAAGGCCATAATTAAGCTAACTATTACATATGAGAAACTAACACATGAATAAAGGTTTATGAGTGATTCCAACAATCTCCCCTCAGTGTTGGTGATGATAACAGGTGAAGGCGTTGATGTAAAAGTAGCTTTGGCGTCTTCTGACATTCTTCTTTCTTGTGAGAAGAATTGCCTTGATTTGAACCATCTCCCGATTAGTGAGATAGTTTTCTTTGAACAGTTATGCTTTGGCGTCATCTTTAACTTTGTTCTTTGATCATTGTTCTTTGTGATGAAAGTGATAGTATGTTGTTGTTATGCGCAAGTTACGCTCAGTGCTGCTTCAAGCGCCAGGTGTCTCCACGTCTTTCTCCAACATGCTCACATTACTCTTACGTTGGATTACGTACTGATGAAGTTCTTTAAGTCTTAAACTTTGTAGATTCTTTGATTTGATGAAGAATCATTCGACTTTTTGTTGCTTTAAGATAGAACTTCTTTGATGATGTTGTTGGTGTGAACAAGTGGAGAATCAGCACGATCATTCCGCTCTAGAGCTTCCATAAGAAGTAAACATTAAAACGGTTAGTAATAAGCGGATTCCGACACTTACAAGTTTGAACTTCGAGAGTGTTGACAGCATAGTGTGAAAACACAACTCTAATTCTTACAAAGGCGTTCGAGTCGGGTCCCACAAGTGAGATAACACGATGTACGAGAAGTACACCTACAATTCAGATGAGTCGCTGAGACACGAAGCATCACCTCACGACGTAGACCGTTTGAGACCACTAAGCGCAATCCAGGGTTGCGAAGCGACCTCTGTCAGGGTTGTTTGATGTTGACCACGGAGTTTCCATTCAATTATTGAGGATCACAATTGTGAACCTCTCATAAATGTTCTCGACAGATTGCTAAGATCTGTGAAGGACTCGATAATGTACCACAGAAATTCTTATTGTTGAATATCAAGTGATGAAATGTCAAGTGTACCTAAGAGATCTTTTGATGAATCTCGTGGCTCTAGACTCAATAGTGCATTTTGGTTTTCTGAGCGGAGACTAGGGAGAGGGTCTCCTTCTTCAATACCAGCAATCTCTAAGAGCCAACCGATAGTTTACGTAAGGTTCCCTGTGAGAATGAAACAAGCTTCTGTTGAGAGAAACTTGAGTGGCTAAGAAGGTTTAGTGCATGTGTCACTGGGTCCATGATGACTTTTAATCTTCAATACCGGTGTCATCTAGTGACAACCAGTAGCATATGAATTGAACCCGGTGTTTGCCCTAAGTTGAATAATCTGGAGGGCTATTTCTTTTCACCCTTTTCTTTGCATTTCTTTTTAATTCTTCAACTCCTTCTTTCTCCGATTCTCATTCTCTCCTTTTTACAATCATACCTAAGGACTTCTAAATTCTAACTATTGGTAGTGTCCTTGGGTAGATCCCTCCGGCTCTGGCGGATCATAGAGACGGTTATTCTAACCTTAGTCACCTTATAACTCCATGACTAACCTATGTTGCCATAAAACCAATTTGAAGAAAATCTCTCAAAGGGTTTGTAAATGAAAAACATGTTTGAACCACTGAGAGTTTTATCTTTTAGCGAAATACTCCCCCTCCACATGTTCTTTAGAGTTTTGACGCTGCATTGAGGAAAGAGCCCACATTTTTGAATTGACCAACTCAAGATAGACATTCCCCCGCGAGACACGGTTACGTGGCATAGTTAAAGAGTTGCATTGTCAGCTTTGAGGTGACAACTAGCTCTAATAACTACCTTGAAGGTGTAGACAATCCTCGAAGGTTGTCAAACCCGTCAGAGTTCATGTCTACCAAGAGTTTCTCGAATGGTACATTCTACTCATACAAGTCCTTTGGAGACACGTTTACATCACTAGCGAACTAGCTTGAAATTATTACCCGTCCCGGACAAGTCTTTTCGAGTTACTAACAGTTAAGATCTCGTCAATTCATGGGTTAGGTCTATAGCACAAAGATTCATTTGCATTTACACAACATATTTCTTATCACGTATTTTCTCCCCCTCAAAAATGGCATATAAAATGTTATTTTTGAAAAGTTGAGAATAAATATGACCATTTCGAGTGTTGCGGGAAGAATGACCACTGTGAACAATTTGTGAACAAAGTTTTAAGTCCCCCTCAACGAGTGATATAAACGGTTGAGGTTTTGAAAATCATAAGGGAAAGTACTTGTTCTTTTGAGCAAAACCTTGAAAAGTGAAAGGTTTGATAGGTTTTACTCAAAAGTAAGAAGCTTTCGCTCCTTTTATAAGGATTGAGGCAGCGTACGGGTCCTTTATTTGCAAGTACGGGTTGTACACTGTAATGTGTGCACAAGCCATAGACATAATAGATCATACATCCAAATTTATAATGAAAGAAGCAGTTCAAGGGGTACCAGGTAGTCCAAAGATGTCGCCGGAGATGTGAATCGGGCGTTGAAAGATGATGTTTCTGGGTCGACCACCAACAAAGCTTTCCAATCTTCTGAACTGATCCCTTCAATACAACCGTTCATCAATCATGGTGATGATCCTCTTCACGTCCTTCGATCTGCGAATTCCCGGCTTAGGAGACCCAATCTTTTGATGTATATCCTTCAACCGATAAGTCAATCCGTCCCTAACCAACTTCAAAGTGTGATCTCCAAATTTGTGTAGAGATCTATGCGCCATCAAGCAATTTCTTTGAAGTTCACTGCTGTGACGCCGAATGGTTCTTGATGAGTGTAAAATTGTGAGAGCTGGTTGATATCGGAAGATCAAGCTGCGATTGAGTGAAGTTGACACGGTGCTATAAATTCAAGCGCAAGCGGAGATCTTCAACCACGTTCTTTGATAAATATGCGTCTGATGAAGATGAGCACTGACTTGATGAATTCACGTTGTACTTCAGTGGAGAATTATCTCATACGACCCTGTACTTTGGCAAGGTACATATCTTCGATGTCGTTGATAGACAAATTCTCAAAGTCAGCTTCAGAGAATGCATAATCCCTTTCGTCTTGTCTCTTGACTACAATATTCTTGAGATAAGTGTAGTCCCATTTGGACGAAAGATCAACGTGTTTGATGGCAACGATGTTTTTAGTCTGAACACCGCATGTTGAGACTTCGTACACAAACCGTAGTAGATTTGTCGTTAGGCCAATGATGAATCCCGTACATTGCATCTCGGTCGTATGCTTCCACTTTGTTGGAGAACAACTGATTAGCTCTTTCCTCGATAGCTATGCAGTTTGAGTATTCGGTTGCTGGGAATGGAAGTGTCAGGGATGTAACGTATTTCCTTGAACCATCGCACGTTGTAGAAGAAATTCCAAGTCTTCGTTGAAGAAATATCTGAATGGGATCCTAGGCTACGGTTGGCCGATCGTTGGTAGTGGTTTAGACCAGTCGGTGTAATATGGAGGGTTGTCCCGCTGTAAAAAGTCGATGTTTGCTGCTGGGTTGAGCCAATCCATGTTATTAGACATAGCTCGAGCAATGTTATCAAGGTGATATTCGACCTCGATGGCACTTTCCGCGCTATCTTTTAACAGTTGAAAAGCTTCATTCTTGATTCGCCTCAACTTAGATTTCGTCATCTTCTTTACACGGAACTTTTCTTGCAGAATCTTAGCATGCTCTAAAGTATTACCGTCTACCACTCTTGACCTTCTTAGGGTAGGGAGTGGAGTTAACAAGAGTAGAGAACCATTCAAATTCCTCGAGTTATTAATCCATCCAACCTGATAGACCCGTCCCCGAGTCGTTTTCTTCTTCTTTTCGAAGGCCTAGATGATGATTCTGGTTTCTTAACTTTGTGAGGGTTGTTGTTGGGGCTCATGATTCTTCATCGTCACCACCTGTATACTCAAAGTGGTCACCGGTTTTTGAGTCTAGGGTGGTAACTAAATCCTGTGGTTTATCAGTAGAAGAGCGGGGAGGAGATCTTTGTTGAGCTGGAGTCCTTTGTGGTGGCATTGAGATACTGAATCGAAGATGTTTCACCAGACTTCTTTGTGCGTTTAGGCTCCTTATCCTTATCTTGATCTTTGTCTTCATCATCTCTTGAGCGCTTAGAGCCTCTTCTCTGAAGGATGACTTGAGTTGGTATTCCAGCAATGCTTCAAACAGTTTAGTTTCATGGGAGTGACGTTGCAGAGCGTGTTGACATTTGCGCTACCAGCCGGTTTACTAATTCATCATTTGAGAAGATTGTAGTTTCAACTGGATTGATGCTCAAATTCATCGGAGTTGATTTCATGGCTTGCTTGGCTAAGTGTAAGAGATTCGGATAAAGTTGTCTGGTATACATCTCCTTTGTCAGTTTCGGAATGACGTCCATTAAGAACTTGTGAGTGTATCCTTTTATCATCTCGTCCATGCTCCTTTGAAGATCATCCTTCATAAGCTTATGTACATACTCCCTTTCAACTTTCATCTTGTCATTCTCATCATGAAGATACGTTATCTGATCAGTGAGGAAAGTCAACTTTCTGTGGAGAATATCTTTCTTTCTGACTCGTTTGACCGCTTTAACGATTCGATTCTTAGATTGAGAGATCCAAGATGGAGTTGGCTTCTTCTCTGATTTGGATGATGATTTGGTTGATTTTGTTGATGGTGGTGGTGAAGAATGAGAAGACGAATCTGATGATGAAGAGACATGAGGAGACTCTGGATCCTTTGGAGGTTGAAGGTTTTCTCTCTGATGGGCGAGGTACTACTGAGAAACTTATCATAATCGGTGTCATCTCAGACTTATCTTTCTCTTCAGTCTTTTCTGTCTGGTCTTTTCTTTGTCACCCTCATCTTTCGGACTTTTCTTTAAGGTTCCTCAAATTCATGCTCAATAGTTTCTCCTCCACGGCTTTGTTGTTGCTCCAAAGTGGTGGAACCAGATCCCTTATCGGGTTGATTAACCGCATCAGGATCTGGTGAAGGTTGAGCTGCACCACTTGACCCTCCGGGGCCACCCATTTGCTCTTTTGCAAATTCTTTTGCCACGTGTTGGAGTCTAAGGAATTTGAACTTCTTCCTGTATGAAGTATCCAGTTGCTCTACTTCTTCATCTGAGCTTTCCTCATAAGGCACAAGTACAGGAGTCTTCCCTTTTCCTTTATCAGCTGGTGGACTTGGAGGTTTAGCTGTCTGAAGGAGGTGTTCGATTCTTGATTGAGTAGAAATTCTCTTCAATTCTGATTGACCTCGGAGTCCTCGTCCATTAGCTTTCTCGAGGTTCAGGGCTTAGATACGGGAATAGGCGAGCTTCCTTGGCGGGGACTGTCCCCTTTAGGTGGAGGATTCCTTCTAGGAAACATCTCGACTCTCAGTGCTTGCGGCACTTCCGGCACTTCCTCTTACGGTTCTCCTAGTAGGTGTTCCAAGGCTTATCATCGAGATGGCCAACTTGCCTTCTCGTACGCTACTTGATACCTTTTGTATGTTTCAAGCTTTTGATTTCATTTGTGAAGGTGATGGTGAGCACGGCACCACGTTTCTTTGTTGTGATTCCTTGATTACGATAGGGTAGGCTCAGTCAACATATCGTGATTATCTGGGTCATGGAGCCTCTGTGGAATGTCGGGATGAAGTCCAAGTGCTCTCGGATCCAACAATTTCATGTATCGACATGGGGAATCTTTTAGCAAGTTTCTTGTGAATGACATCATCTTCCATGCTTGATGCTTCAATTCGATGTCCTTTTTTGTTGATTAAAGACCAGAAGATTTGTAGTTCCATGAGCTTGGGATGCTCATAACCACTATCACGACCAGAGAATGATTTGGTAATGATGATGTAGAGGGTTCTCCACGGTTGAGGAATGTTTTTAAGCTCCACATGAGAGTGCTTAGTGATTATTCCTGAAGCTTCATCATAGCCAATATCAATCAGGAATTGAGCTGTCTCTTCATAGGTGTGGCATAGAAGTCGGTTGGCTCGATTTCAGGAATTAGAAGAAACAGCCCGTATAGATGCTTGTGTGATGGTGATTTCTGTGATTGAAACGTCACAGTCACCGCACTTTGACCTTTGATCCTTTGCATTGAATTCTGGAATTGTTGTATGTAGATCTCCGGTACTGTAGCAGAGTGTGAGAGCATGTTATGGTATGGATGATTCCTAAGAATATCCACAGCGATCAAGCAAGAAGATTATGAGCATGTGAGGGTTTCAAAGTCAACTCTGAGATTGTTCTTTACAATCTTTCTTGGATAGCCATTAGGAAGATATCAACAATAGTGAGAACTTCGGTGCATCCACATTCATTTGAGCGACCATGTCGTGATCGAAATAACATTAGCCAAAGAACCAACATATCGAAAGACATAATGTTATTAGCGAAGGTTTTATTGACAAATTATTGAATGTACAAAGTTAATGATTGTTACGAGTCCAAAGTCACTTGTTTGTTCAATAGTCCAATGATGTCGTGATAAGTTTCGTGAGTTAGTTAACTTTAAGTTTTAAAGTTTATGTTATCACTTATTTAACACAACATATTAAACGTTTAAGTTTATTAGTGACATTATTGGAGTCATGATGTTATGATTTGTTTATTTACAAGTTTGCCCGCGTAACAATTCATAATTAAGGTCAATCAAGGCTTAGGGGTAAAAGTGGAAAAGTTATCGTGCTTGAGTGTTATCTGGCGTAGGCAACTTATCGTAGCATCTAACTACGCGTAAGAGATATTACGGCGTAGGAGCAAAGAACCTTATGCGTGGGAAAGCATAGGCATATTAAAACCTTATGCGTAAGGATTACTCGTAAGAGTAAACCTTATCGCGTAGAATCCTTGTTTACGCATATCCTTCCACGGGATGCGCGTAGTCCCATTGTAGAACCTTATGCGTAGACACTACGCGTAAGATTACTCTTACGCATAACATGATACAGCGTAAGGAGATCCTTATCGTGGTTTACTTAGAACCTTGATTCGAATTCTCACTTGTGAAATAAAATTCATCATATCATCAATATTAACCCATACATTCATCTTATAGCGAACATGGCATGAAAGCATTACTTGATTGGCGTAGAAAGTCATACTACGTAAGTTAAAACCCTAGAGTTTAAGAGTTACGCGTATGATTTCTAACCATAGGATTGCACCAAATGTTTTTCGAGGTAGGTCTTAAGTGTTGTGAGAGTCTAATAAACAAGTTTTAACATCCAATTTGTGGTGAATCAAAATACCCAACTCAAGAACATTAAACCTAATTCCCTAATTCTGACATAATTAGTGTTTACGGGTTGTTATAGGGCTGGAAATCATTAATTCAACATGATATGAACATCGCTAACAATCTTTTTGACCAAAACCATTTGAAAACACCCAATTCGACTTAAGAACCCTAATTTTGAAAAACCATTAATTCGTGTTTCTGGGTGGATTTTGAAGGTAAAAATAGTATCATTATTGTTAAAGACACGTTTTGACACATTCTTTTCAACCACAAACACACACCAATGATTGTGTGTTCATACATTATCGTAGAACACATAATCACATATATCTAACGATTTAATTTGGATTTGCATCAAATTCAAAACGTTTGCTTGTATTAACGTTAAGATCATGAAAACACTTACACTTTGATGATCAAAAACACGGATTTCTTGAGCAATTTGTGCGTAGGATTAGTTAGATGAGAGTAATAAATGTGAAGTGAAGGAATTAGGTGGGGTGTTTTATTTAAAATAACTTTAAAACTTTGCGGTTTTGGTCATCCACCTTTTCCTTTTCATCCAAGCCATTTAACTTCCGTTTTGGTTTGTTGGGAATTCTATGAAGTAGAATTACTGCTGAAAATAATTTGAAGGAATCTGTGAAGTACATGGATTCTGGCTGAAGGAATACTGCTTGAAGTACATGGATTAGCTGAAGAAATTCTTTGAAGTTATATTACTGTATAGTTGGTTTCTCTAGGATATAGATATTCCATTATATTTATTAGTTTGTTAGGATATGCATGGAGCTATTTTAGGTAGTGATATGCATTTATTTTCCTATATTATTGTTTATTTAGGGTTCCTTGTATAAAAGAGGCATAGTTTTGTAGAGATAGACTGGCTAGAACTACTGGAGAAAAATATTCGGAAACACATTAGAGAGTGAAAAAGATCCATAGAGGGATCATTGTTTACGAAGAAAAACCTTGTTGGTAACTTTAGTTGTGTTAATTATTATCCGGTATCATTCAATCATTGTTATTATACCCTAGTTGAGTCAGGGATCTTGGATTCATAATTGGTATGTCGGAAGCGGTGGCTCTTGATCTAGGGTTTATAAGGTTTTGGGTAATTAGGGTTTATACCCTAATTGGTGGTGGTTAGGCAGATGGGATGTTAATTTGTTGTGTGCATGCGTGACTATAAAAATACAATAGAGATCAGAATTGGTTGTTGAAAGTTTATTTGTCACGTGTCATTGTTTAAAGATATAGTGAAGGTAATTTAATCATATAAATCTTGCTTGGTATTATCTGATTGGTTTCATTCACATTAATTTGGTCGTGAATATTATTATTGGTTTAAGGTCATTACTACTAATATTTGATTGGTTCTCATACAATTCATTGTTTTGACTTATTCAAATCCATTGATGTACTGATCATTTAATTCACGTGCCGTCTCTTTGTTCTCATTCATTCACGTGAGGGTGATTGAGGGATATATTAAATGTTCTTCAATTGATGGTTCCGCGAGGATAATACATATTCTTGTCAAACATGGGATTAATTGATGGTATTCATTT
>OU343224.1:273169909-273253129 GCA_910596185.1 Chrysanthemum makinoi
AAATCCTTTGGATGAGATCTCAATTAACTGACTATGGCTTTGTATTTAACAAAATCCCTCTGTACTGTGATAATAAAAGTGCTATTGCTCTTTCATGCAATAACGTTCAACACTAAAGAGCTAAGCATATCGACATTCGTCATCATTTCATCAGGGAACAAGTGGAAAAGGGTGTGGTGGAACTCTATTTTGTGAGGTCTTGAATATCAGTTAGCAGACATCTTCACCAAAGCTCTTCCAAGAGAACGTTTTGAGTTCATACTTCCACGACTAGGCTTGAAAAGCCTTCAACCAGAAACACTCAAACGTCTTCAGGAGGAAGACGAGGAGTAAAAAGTCTATCTTCATCTATCTCTTGTATATATCTATTCAAAAATCAAAATACAAAATTATAAAACCTTCAAAATCCATAAAAATCAGAAAAATTCGAAAAATCTTCAAAAATATTGTCCTTTTGTCATGCGTTTTCTCGGTTCGATTATATCTACGGTTTTTTTGCTGTCATTCAAAGAATGACACGGGACTTTAGATGTTGTTCCTAATTTAAAAAACCAAAAATATACTTTGAGAGAAAGAGAAACAATGGTTTATTGTCATTTCAGGCAATAACCCGCTTTTTCAAGGAAAGAACAGAGCCATACTTTATCATGTTTTCAAATTCCATGCTCGATTCTTTAAACATTTATCTGCTGAAAACTAATCTTTGAAAAATAACTCAGGCTCTATTTTTGATAATCATCTGGACTTATTTGTCAAAATATCAATCTCTCAATCAACAACCTATGTCATTGATTGAGGGGAGAATGATTTCAATGAAATTAAAAAGTTATTTGGCATTCAATTGTTTTCAAAAGATATTCATGCATGTTTTATCAATGGAGTTTAAAGTCTTAAAATTCGATCATTATCACGCTAAAAACGCTTTCATAATCAAGTCACAATTCTCTTTAAAAGCTTTCAAAATCAATTTAAATCTATAAGAGATCACAAATCTCAAATGATTTGATAATTGTGATCGGGGGAGAATGTGTGATTTAAATTGGATTTAAACTGATAATTCGGTAAATGGTTTTATAAGGATGTACAAGCTCTCCTTCCCACATGTGACAAACGATTTCAAATTTTCCATGCACATGTTGAGGGGGAGCATCTATCTTAAACCTATGATTTGAAACGTGATAACTTATCTCAAGGTGCAGGTTCCCTCTAGTATGTTGATGAATGTCTAAATACTCATCATTTTTATACTGTTAGAATGCCAAAAAACATCTGAAAACACTTTCGAAACACATCAAAATAATAAAAATATCACAAACAAGTGTTTTATATGTTTTAAATGCAAAAATACCAAAATCTGATGAAAAACGTATCAAGTTTGCATAATTGGCAGTTTTAGTCCCCCAAGTTTCAAAAGTTGTCAAATATAGTCCCTGGTCATTCCAAAACTTATAAAAAGTCATAAAAGGTCCTTTGGATTCACAAGTTGTAAGAAATTGTCCTTTGAAGTTTAAAAATCACAATTTACAACTTTGGTCCCTCAACTTTACAAAAGTGTCAAAATCAGTCCCTCGGTGTTTAAAAATGGAAATTATTTAAACTACACCCTTGTACTATTCTAATGTAGCATATTTGGTCCTTATATGATAAGTTTTGAGAAAATTACAAGTTTGGTCCCTGGAGTTTGAAAATTGTCAAAACTAGTCCTTGGGTTTATAAAAATGGAATTTTATGCAATATTGGCCCTTGTACTATTCAAATGTTACAATTTAAGCCCTTGTGATAACTTTGGAAATGTGGCAATTTCAGTCCTATACTTTCAGAAATTACAAGATTGGTCCTTGTTGTTAATAATAAACCAAACGGACCCTTGTTATTATCTAAACCCAAATCCAATAAACCCAGCCAAGCCCAAGTCCAGTCCCAAGCCCAAACCAGTTTTAAATATATAACCCGCTATCACTGTACACCCCTCTCCTTCTCACCTGCTATCCCAAAACCAGAAACCACCATGGTTTCACCACCTCACCACCACTTTCCACCTTGCCATCTTATCCCCCCACCTATATACCAACCCCCCTCCACCTCTACATACAACCAAGAAACATTAAATGCACAAAACCTGCCCAAGACTTTTTTGGCGCCAAAAGCTAAATCAATGGCTAGGATGTATTTCAGAGATCTAATGGTGGTGGGATTTACTCAGAAGCATGTGGGATATCTAAAAAGTCTATAAAGAGTGAAGGAAAAGCAGAGGAGAAAAGCAGTAGTGTAGTTTTAGTTTAGTTTATGTCGTTTCATGTAGTTTTCATATTCTAAATGTAATTTTAAACTTCCAATTACTTTTGTTATCAATTTCAGTGTATATTAATCCTTTCTCAATAATCAATTTCAAGCTTTTAGTTTAAATTTCAGTTTTTGCAATTTCAATGTTCAAAATTTTCATGTTAAGATCAAATGCTATTGTTAGTTGTTGCTAAGAACTGAACAAGCTCCTATAAGCTCTGTTAAAGCTTTTGAAAGCTTTAAGAAACTTAAAAACCGTTTATAGTTAAAATAGAAAAATTCTCAAAAATTACCAAGAAAATAGTTAAAATAAAAAATCATGGAGAATGATCAAGAAAGCTGAAGCAGATCTGGTGTTTGGATTGCTTAATGGTTTAGAGCTTCTTGGGAAGCAATAGGGTGGTTCTCAGATCTTGGGTCTCCATTTTGTGCATGGACTCATTTTGTAAGGCATTTTCTTAAAATTTGCATTTCTTAATTCAAGAGCTTATACGTTGTTAATTCTAGTTTAAACCTGTTTTATTATAGCTAATATAAGTTAATAAATAGATTACTTGGTTTAAAAGTTTATTTTAGCATATTAAGCTTCTTAACAGTTATAATAAGTGATGTTTGGATTTTCTTAGTTGAACTGAGTTAGAAGGTATTTGAGTTGTTGTTTATTATTGTTCTCAGTCATAATAGGATATAATAGATCAGTCAAAATATAAATTACAATACTTATTTGCTAAAAAGTCAATTTCATCTTCAATCTCACTTATTTAGTTGCTGTTAAGAATTTGGATTTCCAAATTCATGTTTTTTGCTTAAAAGTTATTACCATAGCTTAATTTCATATATTAACAGCTTATTGCAACATAATTAGTGAGTAAAATAGATCATAAATTCATTATAGTCAAACTAGCTTATTTTTATAAAAAGTCAAATTTTCATATACCTGTTTTTGAATAAAATGAATAATTTTGTCTAGGATCCCATATTAGGATTTAGCTTAAGCCCTTTTGGGAAAATAATATTTAGCTGCTAAATAAAAATATAAAAATACTATTTTTTATAAAATTAGCTCATAAATAGCTTTTTATTAAGCTTCTTTTGGACCCTTGTCTGAAAATGGTGCCCTGTGCACCAGTTGAGCTTGTCTTTTTTTATAAGCTCCTACAGAGCTTATTAGTAGCCTTTAGCTTATGTAACTTGGTTCTTTAGAAAGCTAGTCTAGCTGGCTTGAGAGTCCAAGCTTAATTTTCTAATTTGCAACTTATTTGATAAGCCTGCAATAAGCTTTTGTTTTGTCCCATTTTTTTAGTAAAACTGCATAAGCAGTGACTTGTCACCATATTCATAAGCTTCTCACAAGCTCTATAGTGGACAAAACTGTGAGTGTTTTAGTTTTTTGAAAAGCTCAGCTGGTCAACTTGCTTAGTCCAGTCTTTGTTTTCATTTCCAAGCTCATATAAGTACTTAAAATTAAGCTAGAAGTACCTAGTAAAACCATGCAGTACCCTGTGCAAACAGTATAGCTTATGCTCATTTTGGCTTATTTTGTGCTTATTTTTAGCTTATTTGCATTATCAGTTGTTATATTAGCTTATTTAAAGTAGCTTAGCTTATTTTCAGTATATCTTGTGCTTATTTTAGCTTAAAAGCCATTTGGCTTAAACATTTTGCTTATTTCTCTTTTATTGTTCACTGTTGAGTTAAATAAGCTCTCACAGAGCTTATTGCTCATTTTCATAAAAAGTCATAGTTGTATAAAATGCTTATTTTCATGTTCTTAATAAGTTGTAAAAAGAAAATTTCAAAAATAAAATGTTTTGCAAAAAGGGGGTAGGCAGGCTCGAACCTGAGACCTCCCCCTTGTGGCGTAGAAGGGTACCTGGATACCAGTTGCCCTTGGGACTTGTCTCGTTAGAATCTTGCACAATCTATGTTTTAAATACGTTTTGTCTCTTAAGCTTATACGACTTATTTAGCTTATTTGTAGCTTATTCATAGTAGCTTTTTCCAGTTTTCTAATTTTCATAAATCTGTATTAGTATAAAGTATTTTCTAAAAAAGTTTCAGATTTTTCTCATTAGTTTTAATATTTTTAATCATTTAATTAGTGTAAAATCTTAATTAATTCATAATAAAAAATATAAAAGTCTAAAAAATATAAATCTTTTTTCTAAAATTTTCTTTTATCATATAGTACGTAAGAAAATTAGTTTTACATTCGTAGGCCTTTTATTTCATAAATTTTACGTTTTTGCTTGCGCTCCAGCGTAATTTTTAAACGTAACGCTCGTTTTAGTTTTAAGTAACGTTTCTAGATAATTTGAGTTTATGTTTTAGTTAAAATAGTTTATTTAAGATATTTTATTTCATAAAAACACAAAAACATCATTGTAAAAATAGTGATAGCGTTTATTTAATAGATTTTAACTTTTTAATTTCTTTTAATTTGCATTTAAGTCGCTT
The DNA here is from genome assembly GCA_910596185.1 of Chrysanthemum makinoi. Classification (NCBI taxonomy): domain Eukaryota; kingdom Viridiplantae; phylum Streptophyta; class Magnoliopsida; order Asterales; family Asteraceae; genus Chrysanthemum; species Chrysanthemum makinoi. Next base: position 273,174,650 of record OU343224.1, read on the forward strand.
TAATTTGTAGATCTTTCCTTTAGGTAATTTTCCATCAAAATCCTTACTGATCACTATCCTTAGTGATCATTCTATCATCTGAAGTTGTTTAAACGCCAATTCATCCTCCGTGGGACTTAACGACCCAGGAATACACTATATTCCTTTGATCTAAATTGCATTAGTTGCTTGAGCGGTTTTAAGGCGATTACGATTACGGCCATTCACAAGTGGCAGGCTTGAGTGATTTAGCTTGACTGTTTTGCGCAGATCAAATTTTGGCGCGCGGGAGCTGTTAGCGTGTTTTAAGCAGTTCCAGATCCATTCTTGCACATATACCATCGTTTGTAAACAGTTTTTATAAAGTTATAAAATCAAAAGTTCATTAACACTTTTCCTAAAGTGTTAGCAACCCAAAAAATATTTTCATTCTTTGTTTTACAACATGTTTTCAAAAATCCAAAATATCCATCTTTACCCTCTTACCCTTTTGATTCTTCATTTCTTACCCTCTAGAACCATTTGATTCTTTCTATGTCTTATCCTCACCCTCTTGGTTGTCAATGGTGTGGTGGTCCTTATAATGGTGGCAATTGCCCAGTTGTAGCATGGTGGAATCAGAAGCGGTCTGTCTATAACCAAGATCCCTATTCCTACCATAACACAACTGATTTATTCCATCGGCTACACACGTGAGACTCGCAGTTTTCTGTTGTGAGTAATGTGATGATTCACACCAGGTTCGATTGTCAATCGGAAACACGCTTGTCTATGAGCGGGTTCCTCGATAACAATTATGACTCTGACACATACGACTCACGGCCACATCGGTTCTCTGTTGTGAGTATTGTGGAGGTCCTCACTCTAGTCGGATTGTCAAACAGGAATCCATTTCCTTGTAACAATTACGACTCTTCATATCAAGACCAACCTCCACAATACCAAATGATTCAAGTAACTCCTCATGAAACTACTGACGGACCTTCTAACTGGAGTCTTGAGTTATTAAAAGAACTTAAGGAGGAGTCGGCTACGTCACACGAGAAATCCATGGAAGAATTGTTAGCTGAGGAACGGGTTGCTAAATTAGATTCCCAGATTGCCATTGAAAACACTGTTAGGGAATCAATTAAACTACAAAAAGCATTCAAATCTTGCTCTCAATTCCATTTCATTCCTGATGACGATGATGATGAAGATACCTTTGATATTCTACAATTTTATTCATCAAATTCATCAGTTGAGATTCTATCCGTGGAAATGCTGGGAGAAAAGAATATGACCTGAATCACTAGCAGAGAAATAATGGAACTTGTAGAATCCATAACTGCTAGTCCTTTCAACTCCCTCAGTTGTTGTTATCACACCCGAGGTTCACACTCGCTCTCAACATGGGGATGAGCTTCTTGACACTATTCCTGAAAAGGAATCGGACGAATTCATAAAGTCTAGTGTTGAGGACCTTGTTCCAATCCCAAGAGAGTCACAGGGAATTCTTGAGCATTTGTGTGATATCCCTACCCCTCTTGTCTTCCAAAGTAATCATGTTGAGATGTTCTCTGATTCTGATGAGGACTATTCTTTATCTTGTGGAGACATAAGTTATTTGGGGGAATTACCTTCCTGAGCTTGTCACCTTAGGAGAAGAGAATGAGGAAGAAATAATCCAAGGACGAAGCTCTTCGTCTTACATTATTGAATGTTAATCTTCTCATTTCTAGAATCGAGGCTTTTAATGAAAAGCCTACTTCATATCCTATCCCTTTGAGGATAGTGAACTTTTGTTCGATGATTCTATTCCGGAATTGCAAACGTTCCATTTTGATCAGATGGGAGAGAAGATTAGTGGTATTACCACTTCTCATTCTCATAATTCTCTCCCCGATTATGAATCATTCACTTTTGAGGAGTTCCCCAGTGAACTCAGTCAAATCAATCCTGAATATGAATCATTCTCCTTTGAGGAGTTCTCCTGTGAACTCACTCATATCATATCTCCACCGGAGTATGATAACTTCTACTTTGATCTAGACACACCCGGGATATGTCTAGACCAATTGAGCTTAAAAGATGAAATTCATGCTATCATGAATTCCCCTTCTGATGATGATGAGTTAGTCATGATTTGTATCATGATTTTCTTTCTTTTCTTCATATATCCCGTGACTTCTCCTGTTCTTCACTCCTTCGGGAATGAAGACATTATCTTTGACCCATGCATTTCCATATACCATTTGTGAGCCGGTCTGCATCTCATGTATCTCATCGGTGTGGAACTTTCACGTACTTCAATGTTTATACAAACATCTTGAATGAAAGTCCGATGGAGATTGTCTCTTCCACTTACTTCCCCATGAAACAAATTAATTCGGTCGAGTCGAAGTAAGCTAGCGACTCGGTAATCAAAAACAGTAGTTAAACATGGGTTTTCACCCGTGTGTCCCACCCTTGTGTGGGGGAGATGCCCCGCATGTTGTATATAGATTTGAAAAAAAAATTTGTAAATATTAAAAAAGAGAATAATTGTTGTGTTTCTACACTTAGGTAGTAATGTTATCTTTTGACGTTCTAAGTTTCGGCATAACAGCCGGTACTTTGAATATTGAGGACAATATTCATTTCTAAGTGTGGTGGGGAAATTCTGGCGAATTTGATCATAAATGTACCCTTTTAGTCCCTTTTTCCCCAAAATGGCCAAATTTTAAAATTTTTATTTAGTGGAAGTACTATGTACTAAACACAACAAATGGTAATCAGTCCACCATGTCTAACCCACATAAGGATTGGCTAATCCAGGAGCAAACGGCTCTTGGTAAAGATATCTCAAATCCGTTTATGGCTTGCAATTTGCCCAAAATTGTATGGTATTCAGCTCACCATATCTTTAATTAGTGAAAAGTTGGCTAGCCCGCAAGTTTATGGCTTGTGGTAAAGGCAGTGGAAAATCCATAATTGGTAATCAGCTCACCAAAGATAATTCTGATAATTTATCTAAGAGTTGGCTAGTCCAGAAGGGTACGGCTTCTGGTAAAGATAAAATCAAATCCGTTGAAAGCTTATGATTTGCTCAAAATCATTTGGTTATCATTGTGCCAAGGTTCATACTTGAATCAAAACAATTGGCTACTCCAGAAGTAATGGCTTTTGGTAAAGAGATAAAATCCATTAAATTTTCTCAAATCATTGCTAGGGACTAGCAATATCTTAGTGTGGGGGATTGATGAGTGTCTAAATACTCATCATTTTTATACTGTTAGAATGCCAAAAAACATCTGAAAACACTCAGAAACACATCAAAATAATAAAAATATCACAAACATGTGTTTTATATGTTTTAAATGCAAAAATACCAAAATCTGATGAAAAACGTATCAAGTTTGCATAATTGGCAGTTTTAGTCCCCCAAGTTTCAAAAGTTGTCAAATATAGTCCCTGGTCATTCCAAAACTTATAAAAAGTCATAAAAGGTCCTTGGGATTCACAAGTTGTAAGAAATTGTCCTTTGAAGTTTAAAAATCACAAATTACAACTTTGGTCCCTCAACTTTACAAAAGTGTCAAAATCAGTCCCTGGGTGTTTAAAAATGGAAATTATTTAAACTACACCCTTGTACTATTCTAATGTAGCATATTTGGTCCTTATATGATAAGTTTTGAGAAAATTACAAGTTTGGTCCACAGGTTTGAAAAATTGTCAAAACTAGTCCTTGGGTTTATAAAAATGGAATTTTATGCAATATTGGCCCTTGTACTATTCAAATGTTACAATTTAAGCCCTTGTGATAACTTTGGAAATGTGGCAATTTCAGTCCTATACTTTCAGAAATTACAAGATTGGTCCTTGTTGTTAATAATAAACCAAACGGACCCTTGTTATTATCTAAACCCAAATCCAATAAACCCAGCCAAGCCCAAGTCCAGTCCCAAGCCCAAACCAGTTTTAAATATATAACCCGCTATCACTGTACACCCCTCTCCTTCTCACCTGCTATCCCAAAACCAGAAACCACCATGGTTTCACCACCTCACCACCACTTTCCACCTTGCCATCTTATCCCCCCACCTGTATACCAACCCCCCTCCGCCTCTACATACAACCAAGAAACATTAAATGCATAAAACCTGCCCAAGACTTTTTTGGTGCCAAAAGCTAAATCAATGGCTAGGATGTATTTCAGAGATCTAATGGTGGTGGGATTTACTCAGAAGCATGTGGGATATCTAAAAAGTCTATAAAGAGTGAAGGAAAAGCAGAGGAGAAAAGCAGTAGTGTAGTTTTAGTTTAGTTTATGTCGTTTCATGTAGTTTTCATATTCTAAATGTAATTTTAAACTTCCAATTACTTTTGTTATCAATTTAGGTGTATATTAATCCTTTCTCAATAATCAATTTCAAGCTTTTAGTTTAAATTTCAGTTTTTGCAATTTCAATGTTCAAAATTTTCATGTTAAGATCAAATGCTATTGTTAGTTGTTGCTAAGAACTGAACAAGCTCCCATAAGCTCTGTTAAAGCTTTTGAAAGCTTTAAGAAACTTAAAAAACCAGTTTATAGTTAAAATAGAAAAATTCTCAAAAATTACCAAGAAAATAGTTAAAAATAAAAATCATGGAGAATGATCAAGAAAGCTGAAGCAGATCTGGTGTTTGGATTGCTTAATGGTTTAGAGCTTCTTGGGAAGCAATAGGGTGGTTCTCAGATCTTGGGTCTCCATTTTGTGCATGGACTCATTTTGTAAGGCATTTTCTTAAAATTTGCATTTCTTAATTCAAGAGCTTATACAGTGTTAATTCTAGTTTAAACCTGTTTTATTATAGCTAATATAAGTTAATAAATAGATTACTTGGTTTAAAAGTTTATTTTAGCATATTAAGCTTCTTAACAGTTATAATAAGTGATGTTTGGATTTTCTTAGTTGAACTGAGTTAGAAGGTATTTGAGTTGTTGTTTATTATTGTTCTCAGTCATAATAGGATATAATAGATCAGTCAAAATATAAATTACAATACTTATTTGCTAAAAATTCAATTTCATCTTCAATCTCACTTATTTAGTTGCTGTTAAGAATTTGGATTTCCAAATTCATGTTTTTTGCTTAAAAGTTATTACCATAGCTTAATTTCATATATTAACAGCTTATTGCAACATAATTAGTGAGTAAAATAGATCATAAATTCATTATAGTCAAACTAGCTTATTTTTATAAAAAGTCAAATTTTCATATACCTGTTTTTGAATAAAATGAATAATTTTGTCTAGGATCCCATATTAGGATTTAGCTTAAGCCCTTTTGGGAAAATAATATTTAGCTGCTAAATAAAAATATAAAAATACTAGTTTTTATAAAATTAGCTCATAAATAGCTTTTTATTAAGCTTCTTTTGGACCCTTGTCTGAAAATGGTGCCCTGTGCACCAGTTGAGCTTGTCTTTTTTATAAGCTCCTACAGAGCTTATTAGTAGCCTTTAGCTTATGTAACTTGGTTCTTTAGAAAGCTAGTCTAGCTGGCTTGAGAGTCCAAGCTTAATTTTCTAATTTGCAACTTATTTGATAAGCCTGCAATAAGCTTTTGTTTTGTCCCATTTTTTTAGTAAAACTGCATAAGCAGTGACTTGTCACCATATTCATAAGCTTCTCACAAGCTCTATAGTGGACAAAACTGTGAGTGTTTTAGCTTTTTGAAAAGCTGCTGGTCAACTTGCTTAGTCCAGTCTTTGTTTTCATTTCCAAGCTCATATAAGTACTTAAAATTAAGCTAGAAGTACCTTGTAAAACCATGCAGTACTGTGCAAACAGGTATAGCTTATGCTCATTTTGGCTTATTTTGTGCTTATTTTTAGCTTATTTGCATTATCAGTTGTTATATTAGCTTATTTAAAGTAGCTTAGCTTATTTTCAGTATATCTTGTGCTTATTTTAGCTTAAAAGCCATTTGGCTTAAACATTTTGCTTATTTCTCTTTTATTGTTCAATTGTTGAGTTAAATAAGCTCTCACAGAGCTTATTGCTCATTTTCATAAAAGTCATAGTTGTATAAAATGCTTATTTTCATGTTCTTAATAAGTTGTAAAAAGAAAATTTCAAAAATAAAATGTTTTTGCAAAAGGGGGTAGGCGGGGCTCGAACACTGAGACCTCCCCCTTTTGCGCAAGTTAGAAGGGTACCTGGATACCAGTTGCCCTTGGGACTTGTCTCGTTGGAATCTTGCACAATCTATGTTTTAAATATGTTTTGTCTCTTAAGCTTATACGACTTATTTAGCTTATTTGTAGCTTATTCATAGTAGCTTTTTCCAGTTTTCTAATTTTCATAAATCTGTATTAGTATAAAGTATTTTCTAAAAAAGTTTCAGATTTTTCTCATTAGTTTTAATATTTTTAATCATTTAATTAGTGTAAAATCTTAATTAATTCATAATAAAAAATATAAAAATCTAAAAAATATAAATCTTTTTCTAAAATTTTCTTTTATCATATAGTGCGTGAAGAAAATTAGTTTTACATTCGTAGGCCTTTTATTTCATAAATTTTACGTTTTGCTTGCGCCTCAGTAATTTTTAAACGTAACGCTCGTTTTAGTTTTAAGTAACGTTTCTAGATAATTTGAGTTTATGTTTTAGTTAAAATAGTTTATTTAAGATATTTTATTTCATAAAAACACAAAAACATCATTGTAAAAATAGTGATAGCGTTTATTTAATAGATTTTAACTTTTTAATTTCTTTTAATTTGCATTTAAGTCGCTTTAATTTGTAGATCTTTCCTTTAGGTAATTTTCCATCAAAATCCTTACTGATCACTATCCTTAGTGATCATTCTATCATCTGAAGTTGTTTAAACGCCAATTCATCCTCCGTGGGACTTAACGACCCAGGAATACACTATATTCCTCTGATCTAAATTGCATTCGTGCTTGAGCAGTTTTAAGCTGATTACGGTCTGCCATTCACAAGTGGCAGGTTTGAGTGATTTAGCTTGACTGTTCAGCACCAATCATATGTGCAAAACTCTTTTCAAATCTCGAGGCACATATTGAGGGGGGAGCAAAATCATGAAAACCTCATCCTTCCCCAAAATGCTTTATCTACTTGATTCGATTAGGGAAGTGATGTTGATATTTTTTTGAAAATGGTAATCAAAGAAGTTAATTCTTTCTCTTGCCTCCGTATGGAAAACTATTTCAAATACTTGATTCACATGTTGAGGGGAGTTCTTCTTCTAAAAAATATCAAAAACAATTTAGGTATAAAAATGCTTTGATAAAATATCATAAGTATCTGGATTGATTTTCAAATGGTTTTCAATTGGTTCCTATGGCAGATGAACAATACCAAAAAGACCGACCAACTTTACATTATGTATGGTGATATAAGGACGATAAGGTTAGGTATGTGTTCCCATGATCCGCCAGAATCGGAGGGATCTACCCAGGGACTATCCACTAGTTAGTGTAGAGTTCTTAGGTATGATGATAAAAGGAGAAAAATGAGATATGGGAAGAGTGCGGACTAAGACTGAGCTAGTACTGGAATAAACCCAACAAGGTTCTTGCTATGAAGTCTCGGTAAGCACTGAAGGGGTTGAAGAATGAAAAGAATTGAATGAGAAAAGGGTGAAAACAAATAGCCCTCCATATATTCAACCTTAGGCGTAAACCGGGTTCAATTCATATGCTACTGATGGTAACATCAGTATTGAAGATAAGACATCATGGACCCGTGACGACTGCACTTCAACTTTCCAAACCACTCAAGTTCCTCTTATAAGGACTTGTTTCATTCTCACGGGGAACCGACATTATCTATCAACTTTCTCTTAGAGATTGTTGATATTGAAGGAGGAGACCCTCTCCCTAGTCTCCGATATAGGATCCAAATATGCACAAATTGAGTCTAGTGCCACGAGATCATCAATAAATCTCATTAGGACACTTTCAATGAAGACTCTCTGTTTCACACAATGTGGAAAGAGAGATTATATCTTGAGTCCTACGCATTATCCTTGTGGTATTGCCAGAACATCCGAGTGATGTGTTTACATATTCACTGTGAAGATGGAAAGCCTTCTGGAGCCAACATCTAACAAGCCCCTGGTAGGTGGCATGTGAGATCTATTATACAGATCAACCATGTGACAACCGAACGAAACAATGGGCGATTCAATCTTTTTGAATCAATCCTGGTTCAGGTTATGGATTGACGGATACCTTTGAAAATCCGGTCCTTGTGCTTTAAAACTCTTTTCATTAGCACGCCGACCGGTGTACTAATTTTTCAAATCAAAAGGTGTTTTATGATTGATAATTGATTTTCATTAAAACCTTCGTTATATTGCAAAAACAATTTCTATTGAGCAATACACGATTGTTTTTAAATCTCTTTTCATCAATCATTGGGACGTAAATTATTGGTTCACTCACTCCTTGTTGTCTTCTTTGAGGCGTTCGGTTTGAGAACAGCTAGAGCACTGCGAAACCATCAAGGAAATTTTTCGGAATTATACGATCCACGAGGCGGACTTGTACTGCGATCAACGGGGAACCGTGGGGCGTGTACCTCAATTCAACGAAAGTGATCAAAGACACTTTCGTGCACTTTTATTGCTAACTGCTTATGCGGTACACCCCGACGTTTGCGGTGATCGAATGAAGCGGTCAATCCATAGCCGCATGCTCACCTAACACATTCATCTCAAAAGAAATCATGATTAGTGCATCAATGACTCTGATATTTCACTCCATGCTTACTTGCTACTGGCTTGCTGCCAATATCATGAATCAACTAAAGCTTCCGCTACTCGATATCATGATCCGAGAATGTGAGCATGTCGGTCCCAATGTCACAACATCACATAATACCAACACCACAATGGATGTATCAGAGATTTTCTATTAGTTGATGATCTCAAAAGCCGGCTCAACATTATTATCCGTGGATCAAAAAGACCTCCACTTGGATTAACCAAACATGCAATGAGTGGAATCAATGACTACGAGCTTTTGAGCAAAGTACTACATCAAGAATGCAAGATCAATTGTTAATGTAATATCTGATTGTATTCAAAGTCATTTTAGTATATGTTTGAGGTGACCTCCCTTAGGGGGAGATTGTTAGGAATTAGAAATTCCAGGTATTAAAGAGTCGGTCACCTCAAGTATATGCAATCGTTAGAAAGCTCGTAGTCATAGTACTTTTATGTTAAGTAGTATTTAGTTTAGTAACACCGTGGAGGACGGACGGGTCTTTACCCACTGTATGCCTGATCCACAGCCCGTTGTGTGGCGTTTATTGTAAGACTATAAATACTCTCTACCTTCCAAGGTAGAGAGTTGGAGCTCATAATAATATTTTTTCTTTCTCTCACTAAGTTCCCTAAACCTCTAACTTTCTCTCTCTAGAACTCACCTTTATACGCCCACTTTGTGTTATAGTTTGATGTGTATGTGAAATCCAATATCCTACAATTTAGATCTATGCAATTAAATCCTATCCTACTACTTTTTTAGTGCACCTAAGCTTCTAGATTATATGTACAGAAATGTAGATATTTATTGTATTAGTCTAGAATATACCTATCCGAGTTATTCTGCCACTAAAGGTGGTTTTATGCTGTCGAAAAGATGCAATGTTGTCTTCGAGGATGTTCTATGCTTCCTTTGTCTTGACTTAACTCTGCCTCAAGGTCATGTTTATTTGTCCTTCAAAGGCACAAAGGGTTTGGTGCATCATTTAAACCCAGTGAGTTAGGTCAAATGTTGGTGTGAAGACTTCCTTCTAATAGTGAAATTGGAGGTTCTTGAATAACAAATACAGTTGGGTTTGTGTTATGCACTATGATAACTTCCAAACGATATATGATAAGCTTGTTTTGTCGTCGTGTTATGCTGTTATAGCTATCTATTCTTTGCTTTTGTCCGAGTTGCAATTTTTTTTTGTTTATATGGCATGAAAGTTTGTAACACTTGGTTACTCAGGATTACTTATTGTGTATTTTTTGGGTTTCTAGTTTGGTCTTTTCTCTTGTTCTACATTGGCATTTGCCTCGTTTAAATAATTAATTTAATTCCTTTTACCAATTATTTCTTGTCCTATAAAGAAAAGTAAGGTTCTCAAGATCAGGATCCTACTCGGGATTGTTTTGATTTTGCAAGTTCGAGATCGTAAGATCAGATCGAAATCTTAAGATCCAATTATAACGTCATTTTCTTAATATTTTTTGTAATATTATTCAGATCCAAAAATTATTATATATTATAAATACAAAGTTATATGAATGTTTCATGAAAATGTTGTCCTAAATTATGAATACAGAATGTTTTAGAAGATTAACATGTTTTTTAAATTCTATAAAACATAATTAATAACTTTGTAGTTTCTTAGCTTGTCATTCGAGAAAACTAAGATCCGATCGGATTAATCTTAAGATTCTATGTTTAAGAACGGGATTCTATAAAGTTTGCTAAGATTCTACGTAGGATCTGGATCATTTTTGCTTTGTAATATCGTAAAATCGTAAGATCCTGATAGTGCTAGTAATGATTTAGAATTGTTAGTTTTTGGCTTTTAAGTAATGGCAATTGTATAAAAAAATGATTGCAATGATCAAATAATCAAAACCTTAAAGTGAAATACAAGTTACTACGTATTAGACTAAGCTATAAAAGTTGCCCACAAAATCATTCTCTTCTCCATGTACTAGTAGTCCAATTAGGGGTGTCCATGGTACTAGAACCGTCCCGAACCGGAACCGAACCGAAAGAACCGGGAACCGAAAATAAGGAAAAAAGTGAACCAAGAACCGTCCCAAGTTTTTCGGTTCGGTTCGGTGCGATATCGGTTCGGCGGGAATTTCGGTAATTCCCATGAGTACCAAAGTGTTAAAAAATATATTTTGATGGATATGAATTTATGGTACTCGGTTCGTAGAACTTCGAAAGAAGTTGACAACCTTAATAGTATTCCACAACTTAGACTTACAAACAAACAAAAAAACATATCTCCGGTAATAGCAAACTCATTATCCATGAAAATAATTGCAAACTCGTTGAGAATATTATATATCAATCAGGTGACTAGCTTTACAATAACTTACATGGTGACGATATATCATGCGGTGATTTTGGCAATAATTTTCATTGTTTCTCTACTTTTACCATTAAGTTTAATGGAAAAACAAATACCAATAGTTAATTACAATTTCTTGCTAGTTGTTCGAGCAACCACAGAATTATTCGATATGTGGCTATGCGCATACTCGATATTCCAGTTTAGAAAAAACTTACTTTCATATTGATGAATGATGTTTGAATCTTTGAATGGAATCAATGGATTAAAGGTTAAGGTTTATGAGTTTTTAGGTTTAGGTAAGGTTTTTTCTATTTTCTTAAAAGGCCGCATACTTGCATGTACACAATATCCCAAACAAACCCTATAAAATTATATATTTTCATAAAAGTCGGTTCTTTTCGGAAAGTACAGGAGCCGGACGGTTCAGACGAACCGTCCGAGAACGAATATTTGAAATTTTAGGAACAAGAACCGCATTCATGGTTCTAATATACGGTCCCGTTCCCGGTCGGTACCGGTACGGTTCCTCGGTTCTTTTGGTTCTTCGGTTTTTTTGGACACCCCTAAGTCCAATGATCGGGGACGAGCAAAATACTTTAATAAAAACTTCCAAAAGTACTTATCTGCCATAAAACTAAAGTTACTTTTTTACCATTATAATTAACTTTAACTTAAAACCAGTAACAATTTTATTTATTTATTTATTATTTTATTATTTTTATTTTTTTGGCGTTATCATTTTTTTAAAATTAGGCAAACAAAAGTATTTGGATCATCAGCTATCTACACTCTTTGCCGCGAAATAAACAGTTTTCAAATGGCTTATTCGCAATAAGCCTAAATTCTCATTTGTAATCCATACATTAAGATGTTTATAGCATTGTGTATAAATTAAGTAAAGGAACTTTTCTCTGGTAAAAAGCCTGAAATTTCATAACAAGACATGAACGCATGTTACGCATGTACATGCTATTTTATATCATAAACCCAATGTAAACTTCTTACTTTTCTCAGTGTTGAACTTATTGCGATTTTTACAAAATAAGCAAATAAGTGAAAAAATAAGCAAACCAAAAGCTATCATATGCAATGTACGTACCTCTATATTTGCATGTTTCTAACATCTTCTTTAACAGCATGAGACAAGTTGGCTCATCATCAACTTATAAGGACAAGCCCTCGGAAAGACATAAACCTTAACATCATCATCTTCATCCTCATCTTCATGTGACTGTTTTTTTACTAGATTTTCTCGATTCATATTTTTCTTTGAAACAAATAATCTTACACAATTCAATGACATAAACAATAGATACTTTTTGTGACTTATATAGTGAATGAATAACCCGTTTTAGATTTTATTTATGGAAATGATTGTGTGCTTAAAATGGGTACGATTTTGTTTTTGCTATATTATTGCAATTTATTTTTTTATATTCGTGTTTTCTTTTTTATAAATATAATTTCCTTTTATTGTTTTATTGCATGTATTTAAGGTAAACTAATGATTTTATTTTTCTTGTTGATTTATTCATTTCCATGCGTTCATGTCTTGTTGATTTGGAAAGTGTATTTTTGTGATTGATATCATATATGAATAAAACGCAATTAAGATTTTATAAAAGGACATAATTGTGTTATATATTGAGAGCTTCGATCTTTTAACCTGTTTTTTATTTGGTTAACTTTATGAAAAAGAAAGAAATTCATTTTAGTTTTTCTTTTTATACATTTAAGGAAAATATGTTCCAAATAGTTTATCTAAGATGGGGTACGTTCGTAAATAGAGAAACATAATTTTACATAGAATGTTTATAGATTTTATACTGAATACTTTGTTAAATTTTTTTTATATAATAAAACAATTTTGGTCAAATGGCACAAGTATACCAATTTAAGGTTAGATTTCCGTCGAATCTTATTTTTCTTGCATAAAAGGTGCAGGCGATTTTTTGCAGCAGTTTGGGTTTTCATTAGCGTTAAGTTAACTCACTTTGTTAGTAAATTAAATGTTTGGTCATCGAATTCGTATAATCATTTCATGCAACATCCAAAAAAAATTCGAAAATTCTTTTGAAAAACTTTTGAAAAAATTTTCGAAAATTCTTTTCAAATTCGTATAATCATTTTTGAAAATTCGAAAAAAATTTGAAAACATTTTGAAAAATTTGAAAAATTTGAAAAATTATGAAATTTTTTTGAAAATTCATTTCGAATTCGTATAATCATTTTTGAGAATTTTGAATAATTTTCCAAATTAAATTTTCGAAAAAAAAATTAAAATTTTCGTTTTTTTTTTTTAAATTTTTAACAAAGTTTGAAAAAAAAAATTATTTTCAAATAATTTTTTTTTTCAAAATTTTCAAAATTTTTTTTTCGAATTTTCAAAAATGATTATACGAATTTGAAAATAAATTTCGATAATTTTTCAAAATTTTCAAAATTTTTCAAAAGAATTTTTGAAATTTTTTTTTGATGTTGCATGAAATGATTATACGAATTCGAGGACCAAACATGTAATTTACTAACAAAGTGAGTTTACGAACGTTAATAAAAACAAAATCATTAAAAATTATTTGATGCCTTTTATGCAAGAAAAAGTAGATACGTTGATTGGAAATGAATCTTTGTGCGGCTTTTTTAGATTTTATAACAAATTTTGCATAATAGATGGTAAATGCATATATCAAATTATCAGAATTCACGTCTAGTAACGTAAATGAAAATTTACTTGCGTGTTCTTATTTACTAATGTAGTGCATGGTAAGAGAGGCGTAACATGCATTTTATAATAGCACACTAACATTTAAGAATATGTGAGTATTGTTTGGTCTTTAAAAAAGTGTATGGGTTGTAAGGGTGCTTGTGGTATGTTGGATTGAATGTAGAGTATTTTGATTGAATTCCGCGAGAGGAGTAAACCCAGTTAGTCTTTACCGTGGGAATGGACCTGCGATTAGGCTCGGAGTGAGTAGTAAGGCATTTTGTCAAAGAAAGAGAGTATGTGTGTGTGAGAGAAAGTTATGCCTTGTATGGGGATTAGGCCTTTTATGGCGAGAACTGCAGGTTTCACGATTACTGCATATAAAGGTTTAGCTCTGAGGAGCGGACCCTTGTCGGACGAGGGTCGCGTGGTATGTCAGCGGATCTGGGACCGAACACCTAAGTATCTGCGTGCATCTTTTAGTACGGACTATCTATAGCCAATTTAGTTATTGGGCTTCTTGTTTTACGTTGGGCGGGCCGGTATGTAATATATAACCGCGAATCGGGCCCGATAAAGCTTCTCGTCATCAAGTCCCCGATCTAGTATTAGGTGTGTGCGGATATTTGTCGCATGCGGTGAATGTTACTAGACTTAAGTTGACTGAGCAATATTTACTTTTCGTACTTTTTAAGCGTCTTTATGAAGCTTCCCTTTCTTGGGAAGTGTTTCGTGCGACGTGGATGTTTGTCGACTTTTCGTTTTTTGCTTGATTTGACCTAGTGTCCCACGCACTTCTATTGTTCTTATCTTTTTACTTTTAATCCTAATCGTTTATTCCGATTTTCGTTGCCACGTGCCATCATCTTAATTTGGGTATATTCTTAGTATAAATACTACCCTTGTTTTTACTATTTTCAATTTTCTTCTTCTGCTGTATTTTCGCCATCGCTGCTTTGTTTTATCTTTTGGGAGAAGAGAATTCATCCGTTTGTCCGTTCTGATCTTTGATTTCATCCGCCCGCTATGAGTGATATTGTGGATATAAAGTGTGGTACTCCCCGAGAGATGTTTGTCCCCTTCCTCAATAAGTTCAACATTCCTTTCGAGGTTCATCCGAAGCTTCCTTCTCCCAATCATACCATGCACGAGCATCCCCCCAAAAAGATTGGTTTATCCACTTTGGTTTTTTGGTATGAATTCCTTCTGCATTTGTCGTGATTTTCATTTGCCTTGATTAGGTACTATCACATTAATATTTCCCAGCTTTCAATCTTTGGTGCCTGCAAGGTTTCTCACTTTGAAATCTTGTTTTGTGCTCATGGCATTACGCCTACTGTGGGTTTGTTTCACCGTTTTTATGTTAATACGAAGGCGAAGGGTGGTTCTCTTTTAGTAAAGCGTGATGGTGTTTTGGTGGTTTTACTAAACCCTTGATTACGTGGTGGAACGACCGTTTTTCACGGGTTGATGACTTTGCACATCACGCCTTATTTTCACAGGTTCCAATAAGGCGTTTTGAAGATCTGTTCCTCGTCTTTGGCGTATAATCTTGAACATTATGCCACTCTTGTTGCCCATCCTGCTCCTTTTGAGGGTATTTCACAGAGTATTTCTTTCTTTGGTGGGCTACCACTATTTTTGGTAGGAGGATCGTACCTACGAGTTTCTCATGTGAGCAGGTAGGTAATTATTTTTCTTTTGGCATTACTTTACACCATTCCTTTCACATCAATATTTTGATCTATTTTCTTTATTTTTTAGTGATGATTTGGCCTGACTATATTCAGTCTCCTGATCCTACTAAAGTCAGAGAGGGGGATCCTAGCCTCTTGGAGGTTCTTTGTTAGTCGTCTGATCAGGCTTCTTCCTATGCTCCTCCTCTGCGAGGAGGATGAATTGGAGGTTGGTGTTAGCGTTCTTTTGGGCCTAAAGTCGCGTGTTAATATCTCAAGTGGATCGACCCTCAGCCCTCACGATGTTGATGATGATGTAAGCTCTTACGGTCCTTCATTCAAAAGGAAGAGATCGCCAGCTATTGGGAATCCTCTAGTAGGTTAAGAGGTTTTACGTCCTTACTTCAGTCGAGAGCGGTCATGTGGCGGCGCTCTATTTGGTGGTTTCGAGCTTTGTTGAATAGCAATGTCTTGGATGGTGAGTTTGGTTTCCACTGACTCCTAGGCGTGCCTTTTATCACTTCCTGGCTACCGGCACACGGCGAGGTTGGGTTCTGTTGATTCTTACACATGCGGTGCGAGCCTTTTATTTGCCTCTTCAAAGGTTTGTTATTTCCTCAGTTCTTCACGATTCTAGTACCCTAACATTTGGGGGTTACTTCTTGTACGGAGGCGCTTTAGGTGTTGTTGCCAGTACTATTGTAATGACTGTTTATGTTCCTGTTCCGATTGTAAGGAATGCCCTTCCTAATTCCTCCCTTTTTTAAGTGGTTCACCCTCGGTGGAGAGTCTTGACCAAATGTCGAGAGAGATCTTCAGTCCATACGCTACAATCATTGTAGGCGATGTTATGGCTGCTATTGGTTTGGACCCTTTGCATTCTGAGGGGCGTTATATTGGACTGGAAGGTGTCCAATGGGTCCCTTCTTGATAGTCCCTTAGACTGTCGTGAAGTTGTTGATGGAGTTGACCCTCCTAGACTTTTTTCTTTGCTCCGCGAAATGAGTTATGACCAGTTACTTTCAGGGTTTGATGTCTTGTCATTTCGCCGGTATGCTTTGGTTAGAAGTTGGATCGTGCGGAACATGATTTTCGGAGAGAGGTTGTATGATTGTATTAGTCGTGGGACATGATTTTCAGACTAGAGTCCAAGTTGTCTCTAACTGAATCTGAAGCTTCTAAGATGCTTTCTCTTCGGGATCGCATATTCTTTCTTGAGGAAACTGGGAAAAAGAATGAGGTGTTG
The DNA here is from genome assembly GCA_910596185.1 of Chrysanthemum makinoi. NCBI lineage: Eukaryota > Viridiplantae > Streptophyta > Magnoliopsida > Asterales > Asteraceae > Chrysanthemum > Chrysanthemum makinoi. Next base: position 273,191,318 of record OU343224.1, read on the forward strand.
CTTGCTAGGGTCAAGGAACTTGAGTCTTGTATTTCTGACAAGGATGATGAGCTTGGGCAGCTGCAGCGTGTAAACTCCTCTCTAGAATCCCATAATGTTGAACTTGCTAAGCAGGTTTGTCTCCCTCCCTTTTTTATTATTTTTTATTTTTTTTATATACATATGGTCATTTTGCCTTCAGGTGCAAACTTTGGAGAGTGAATGTTTGGACCTTCCGTGCTTTCGATCTTGGGCTTACTTAGTTTGAGGGCTTTTATTAAGGTTGCCGCTATTTGGAGAAGCTCCACCCCTTGTTTGCTTGTTGATGTTTGGTCCGTAGGTGGTTTGTTGTCACGAGGGTTTTAGACTTGCGGTGTCAAGTCTTGCCATTATCGAGTTATCTTGGGGCTTTAAGTGCAGACCATTAGTGCGTCTTTGTTGAAATCACGAGATGGGCTTGTTCTTAGGGCATTGCCATAGCGCGGATGGCATGCCTCTTTCGGTGTAAAGCTTACAATTCTTTTGCCAAAGTGATTCACGAGAACACTATTGAGGTTAGCCGTGATGTTCAATTCCTTTGTTGTCTTAGTTGGAGCTCTTGGGATTCTAAGCGTTGAAGATGTTATGAATTTACTTTGTCACAGGCGTCGTTTACGGTTCTTACATTTGTTAACCCTGGTTGTTTGGGGGCGGTTGTTCTGTTCATCATTCGGAAGCCACAGCTTTGTAAGTGAGTCTTCTTTGTGCTTCCATTAATGATTGCTTTGAGAGAGCGAAAAGGCAAGGGAGGGTTCTCTTCATATGCGGTTGATCTTGCGGATACATGGTATTCTGGATTAGCCCGTTGTCTATAGGAACTTTGGCAGTGCGGCTTGTGTAATGCAGTTCGCTACTACCTATTACCTAGTCCTTCTTGTTCGGTCCTCTGCATTATCGAATATGAAGTGTCAAATATGCTTGTCGAGTGGTCATGTTGGTGACCTCAGGATGCTCTTGCGATAAGGGACCCACTGCCTGGATTCCTCGACCAAGTTTAATGTGGTCATTATTGTATTTTGCATAATGCTTTTTATTTTACGGTTTTGTGGCGACAAAGCCACGACACTTTTGTTTGTAGACTGTCTATCATATGTACATTTTGTTGTTTCAAAACTTTTTAGTTTTTGCTATTTTAATCCTCACACTGGTGTGCTTATTATAATAGTCTTAGTTGAATACTTTTGGGTTATTCTCTCGACACTGGACTTGCAATATCTCTTACGTATCTTGAGTTAATTTTGAGGTTACTCAACCTTTAGTTATTCGGAATAACGTTATATGGGTCGTGCCCAAGGGTATGCGCGTCTTATTTACATGTGTCGAAATTTATTTTAAAGTAAATAATTAGAAGAATTTAAAGCAAAAGTTGGTGAAGGAAGCTAAGCTTCACATTTTTTCATTCAAGATAAAAATATTACAATATAGAAAGATAAATTGCGATATCAACTCTCCTCTGGGTCCAGAGGGTGGAGTTACTACATGATGTATGTAACATCTTTTTAAGATTGCAGGGCGTTCCATGTCGCGGAATTGGGTTTCCTACATGGTCTTTTAGCTTGTACGCGCCTCTTCCTAATGCTTCCATGACCTCGTAAGGTCCTTCATGTGGGCATTCTTATCTCAGCTGGGATGATATCTTCCGTTTCATATGTCAATGAGAATGGATTATCTCCGTTATTGGATTTTATCATTGTGCGGTGTGGGCGTGGGATAGCTCCGACCCGATTTTGCTTCTTTCCTTGGGGATTTTTATTCCTTCCCTAGACTCTGATGCGGCTCTTTCAACGTCCATTTGCTTGTGGATGTTTACTTGAGCAAAGTGTTGTTTTATATTCATTTTTCACACGGTATTTGAATGGGATATCACCGGTGTTTTCCGTTTTGGATATTATTTCTCACAAGTCGAATCTACGATGTTTTCCGTGCAATTTTTGATTTGGTTCCTGTAATAGTGGCAACCGGCTTTGATTCTATCCATTTGGTGAAGTAGTCTATCGCCACTATGAGGAATCTGACTTTTCTAGGTCCTTCCGGAAGGGGTCATGCGATGTCAATTCCCCATTTGTAGAATGGCCATGGGGAAGTGATTGGGGTTAACTTTTCTTGTGGATGTCTCGGGATTGACCTGTGTACCTGGCAATTTTTTCATTCTTGGATTAGCTTCCGAGCATCTTCATCCATGGTAGGCCAATGTGTAGAGATGCGTAAGGCTCACCTTCTGGACCTTGTTCGGGCATGCATCTGCAAGATCGCCGTGGATTTCTCTTAGCACGTAGTTTTCCTGGAAGGGTCCTACGCACTGTAACCACGGTTCAAGAAAATACTTCTTGTAAAGCGTCCCGTTAATCACTGCAAACCTCTGCGACTTCCTTTTGATCTCCCTTGCTTTCTTTTCTTCAGCTGGGAGTATTTCCTTGGCCAGGTACTCATATATTGGGATCATCCATGTGTATCCCTCTTCTTCCATTATTGCTAGCACTGCTGCTTCTTCTATTACTTTTGGTTGAGCTCTTCCACCAGCACTTGCTTTTGGATGTGCAAAATTTGGTAGGCGCCATTTACTTGGGGGTGTCGCCTTTTTGTTTTCACTTTTAGGGACTTGTTTGATTGAGAACATTCGGAAGTTGTTCAAGAGTGTCTTTACCTTTTCCAGGTATTGAATCATCCCCGATTCTTTGGCGATATATGTTCCGTTGACTTGGTTGGCTACAAGTTTTAAGTCTACGTTTGCTTGTAAATTCTTAACACCCATTTGTTCTGCTATCCTTAACCCAGCTATTAAGGCCTCACACTCAGCATCATTATTTGTTGCTCCAGCGGAACCTAAGGCATAAGTGAACTCCGTTCCCTGTGGGTCTGTCAGTATTAGCCCTGCTCCACATCCATCTATGCAAGATGAACCGTCCGTGAACAGGATCCATGGTTGCGGAAGTTCCTCTTCTTCCATCGGGCATCTTCTTCATCATCTTTTGGATGTTCTACTATGAAATCCACCAAGATTTGTCCTTTGATTGATACCCTTGGCCTGTATTGTATGTCATATTCTCCTAACTCAATGTTCCATTTACGCGTATGCATGACCTCGGCTGACAATATTTGCTTTATTAGCTGATCCGTGATAACTACAACTGTATGTGCTTGGAAGTATATTTTCAGGAATTTTGTAGCATGTACCAAGGGTAGTACCAGTTTTTCCATAGGCGTGTAGTTGATCTCCGGACCTCGCAGGGCTCGGCTCACAAAGTATATCGGTATTTACATGCCTTCCCTTTATGTCATTAAGACTGCATTAACTGCTTCTTTTATTGCCGCAAGATATATGATGAGCTCCTCTTTCTCTGGCTGATGAGAATTGGAGGGGTTTGCTATCATTTTTTTCATCTGCTTAAAAGCTTCATCCGCTTTTTTTGTCCCAACCACTCTTTTTTGTACACTTCTTGAGTGTTTTAAAGAAAGGTAGTGATTTCTCGGCAGATTTAGCCATGAACCTATTTAAGCTTGCCAGCTTCCCATTCAATTTTTGAACGTCCTTAAGGCACTTTGGGGATGGGAGGTTTAGTACTGCTTCCGCTTTATCTGGGCATACCTTGATTCCTTTAGTGTTCACTGTGTATCCCAGGAACATCCCTTCTTCCATTCCGAAGGTGCATTTTTGGGATTCAACTTCATATTTATTTCTTTTAATATTTTAAAGGTTTCCCTTATGTCCCTTAATATTTCTTCCTCCGAGCGGCTTTTGATTACCAGGTCATCAACATACACTTCTAGGTTTCTACCGATTTGCTTGTGGAAAGCCTTATCTACCAGTCTCTGGTATGTTGCCTCTGCATTCTTTAGTCCAAATGGCATTTTGGTATAACAGAATATTTACGATTTATAATGAATCTGACATATGTATGCCATTTGTATCTGGTGATAGCCCTTATATGCGTCCATGAAGCATTTGAAGGGATATTCGCAGAGTGATTCGACTTTCCAATCTATTTCAGGCAATGGGTAACCATCCTTTGGGCACGCTTTGTTGAGGTCTTTGAAGTGTACGCACATCCTACAACTTCTCTCATGCTTTGTTACCATCACAGGGTTGGCCAACCAGTTGTGGTAATGTACTTCTTTCATGATTCCTTCATTTACGAGTTTTTCCACCTCCTCTTGGATAGCCTTATTTCTCTCTGGTGCCCGGCCTCTTTTCTTTTGTCTTATTGGGGTGTATCCCTCACGTATGTTTAAGTTGTGCTCTTCTATGTGCCTTGGAACGCTCATCATATCCGCTAGGCACCAGGCGAATATGTCTAAGTTCTGCTTCAGTAGGTCGCACACCTTCTTACGTCCTTCTATTGATAAGGTGGATCCAATGGCTATGGTTTGCTCTGGATGCTCCGGATATATTGCTACATGTATTCATTGCTCTACTGGTTGTTTTTCTGTTGTGGCTTGCGGTACTTGTTCGGAAACCATAGTGCATTCTAATGAAACCATTCGGCTGCTTCGTATTGTGAGCACTCCTCCTTCCACCGGGATTTTTACCATTCCATGCGTTGTTGAAGGTACCGCTAGAAATTTTCGCACCCCTGGCCTTCCTATAATTCCATTATATGGCGACTGGGATCTTACGATTACAAAGTTCATCCACGTTGATGCTGAGTGCTCGTCATCACCGATTTTAGTTAACAATGATATTTGTCCTATCGTCCATATTACCTCTTTGATGAACCCAATAAGGGGGGGTTGTGGCGGGTATCATTTGCTTTCTTATTTCAGTCCAAAGCCTTTCAAAACAGTGTTCATATAGGATTTCAGATGCGGAACCTCCATCAATGTACATGCGGTGTATGAAGTGCCCCTGATTTCTTCTTCAATAATCATTGGCCCATAATTTCCTTCTTCTTTAGTTAGTGACGGGAATGAGATATTCGGGTTAGGAGAGAAGCTTTGTGTAACCCTTTGTCGCGTCACTCGTTGCTGGGTTTGCATCATTAGGATTGCAAGACGTTTATCCTTTCCAGATGTTTCTCCTTTTTTGGGCGTATTGGATTGATCCTTTCCGTTGTTTTGTTTTAGTTCCTTTATTACGTTTGATAGCTTCCCAGTTCTTAGCAATTCTTCTATTTGTCTTTTCAGATTCATGCACTCATCTGTATTGTGTCCCACCTCTCCGTGAAACTCACAATATTTGTTAGCATTTGTTTTTTCGATTGGTGTGATCATTGTTGAAGGAGTTTTGAATTTCGCTTTTTCCAACGCCAATATTTCCTTTGGTGTCTTGGAGAGGAGAGTAAACCTATCTTGCTTCCTTTCCGTCCTGAGCTGGTTTCTGTATCCCTTTTTGAAGCCTTGTTTCTGCCCAGGTTCGTGTGATTTCCATGGCACTTGGGGAAGCGATCTCTTCTTTTCGTGGTTGCCTGCAGCTACTTCTCCTCGTAAGAAAGATGCAGTTACCCTCATCATTTCCTCTACCGACTTGGGTATTTTATCATGCAAGCGCTTGATTAACTCGGGATTAGTAATCTTGTGCATGAAGCTGGGGATTTTCATGACTTCTGAGGCTCCTTTGACATCCCTGCTTTTCTTCTTTCTGTTTGATGTGGTGGAGTTCTACAGGATCTTTTATGCATTTCTTTTGCTGAAGGAAATTCGCCAGCAAGAGCTCTTTCAACTCGTCATAACTATCTACCGATTCTGGCGGAAGGTCGTCAAACCATGTCCTAGCGGATCCAGTAAGCGTGGAATTGAACATATGGCACCAGATTGGCGTGGCCCAGCGTTCCACTTTTGCCGCTGCTTGAAAGATTTTCAGGTGATCTTTCGGGTCTTCGCTTCCGTCGTATGTCCTTACATTAGTGGGCATTTGTGTCTTCTTGGGCATGTCGAAGTAGCGAATGCGCGGAGTGAACGGGTCGGTCTCCTTGCATACCCATGGCCTGGCTAAGTCATCGTCATCGACGTCCGACTTTTTCTTTTTGAATCCGGACCTCCCTCGTTCGCCTCTGCTTTCTTCACTTTCGCAAAGGTCGACCAGTCCTCCGCGAGCACGCCTGGCTGTCTTCACATCCTCCGGAATAAGGTTCTGTTCTCCGCGAATAGCAAGGTTGCAAAAAACGCTAGGCGCTAGTCGGGCGGTCGACCACCGCCTAGCGCCTAGACCGCCTAGGCGGATTGAACTTTTATATATAAAAAATTTAAAATTATATGTATTTGGTATAAAATATGCATAAATTGTATATTTTTTTAATAATTTTTTTAATGTTTTTATTATTCTTAATTACATATTTTTTGTATATGTTGTAAAATTTACATTATATGTGATTTTGATAAAGATTTCGTCTATTTTTATTAAAGCCCGCTCACTTAGTTGTTGGGCTTATTGTATGTGTTTTTTAATGGGCCAATAAATCATATATTAATAGGGCTATGGTTACACAACATTAAACACATAGCATCCATTTCCCACTTTAATCTCCATTTCACCTTCTTCAACCCTAGATATGATGTTGATAACATCAAATTATCCTGAATATTTAGTGTCAATTTCCCCCGATAATGCTTGTAATTTATATCATTTATATGGATTTACGCTTTCTTTCCATTATATTTCACTTTCAGGGAAATTACGAGCATTGGAGCTAAAGAGACGCGGAATTGGAGAGATTATTGAAGATTTATCATAGTATGCTCACTTTGAAGAAGTTACGGCGTAACTCCTCTCTCAGATTACGCCATAACTAAAGCGTGGATCAGAAAACCAACTTATCAGAAGATTACGGCGTAACTCTCCCAAAGATTACGACGTAACCATATTAGGTCAAATGAGGTTCCGCGCCGCTGATAATTACGCCGTAACTCATGCATCAACTACGGCGTAACCAAGATTTATTGAAGATACGGCGTAACTCCTTCCTGAGGTTACACCGTAACCAGCATTACTAGTGCAATTTACGAAGAATTATATGTTACGGCGTAACTATTTTATTAGTTACGCCGTAACCAAGATCTGGCCTATAAATACCCCACGATTTCCAGCATTTCAATGCATCCAATTTCACACACAACAATCAGAGAACGTGAGAAGAAGCCAAAGGCAGATCTAGAGGAGATCAGAGCTATCTCCAAAGGAGAAATCACTCCCCTACGATAAGCATTAGCTTTTTATCTTTTCTTTACTTTCGATTCATGTATTTCGTAACATTAAACATTGAATTGATTTGTATGGTTAATATGAGCAGCTAAGCACCTCTTGGTGCTGGCCTATTTATGATTCCTTTATTGTTTTGTTTGCGTTTACATTGCTTCCGTATAATTATTTCTAAGTGTATGCATCCATAGTTTATTGGTAGCTACCCTTGTTTCGGTAGTTTTAAATGGCGGTAAAGGCTAGTTGCTTAGGAGATATGATCAACTGACCCTAAGTGAGTAGACTGAGACGGGAAGGGTAAGATATGACCAACTGACGACCCTTTCTACTTGTGCGATTTGACCAACTGATCACCTACCGTTCGGATGAACTTAAGAATTAGGGGGTGAGTGTTTAAGTTGCTAGCGCCCGGGCACTCATTATTATAAGTCTAGCATGTAGCGGAACTTATGACTTGGCTTAGGGGACCAGGAACAACTGGACTTATGAGGGGACACCTGACTTCTCCAGTGGTGGCTCTTTGTTGATAGGTTAGGACGAAGACCACCAAATGCGTCTCTCGACTTTGACCCCACCTGAAGTAATTGGAAGTGATTAGACGTAAACATTACTAGTTATGATGAGTAACTAGGTTAGCACCACTCTCCTCTATTGATCACATCTTTTCCTTTATTTGCTTTTATTAGTTAATTCCTTATCATAATCATATTAAAATCTGTGACACCTAGACTTAGTATTAATCCACGCACATAGCTCTTGGGACGATCTCGGTTTTACCGAATACTACACTACACACGACCGGGTACACTGCCCGTTAGTATATTAGGGTAGACCATAGGTATAACGAGTAATTATAAATATTAAAACCTGGTCAGTAAAACCTGCATCAAGTTTTTGGCGCCGCTGCCGGGGAGTTATATTAGGATTGCTATTAAGTCTTTCATTTCTATTTTGTTTTAAAATTTTTTCAAATTCTCACGATCACTTTTCAAGTTTCAGGTACCATGGAAGTTGTTAACATTGATAACCTCACTCTCGAGGAATATTTGGCGTTGACAAGAGAAGAAAAAGGACCAGGGATTGTTAGGCCGGCCATCGCAGAAGATGCTCAATTCGAAATCAAACCTCAATTTATGAGGGAGTTGCGCGCAAACCCTTTCTCTGGAAGCATTTATGATGATGCTCATGAGCATATAGACAACGTGGAATACATTGTCAGCCTATTCAAAATTCCTAGAGTCTCAAACGATGCTGTCATGTTACGTGTGTTCCCTATTTCTCTCACTAGAGTTGCTAAAAGGTGGGTTGATCGATTACCTGCTGGAACAATCAACACCTGGCCTCTCCTAAAAAGGTATTTCATTCAGAGATATTGTCCTCCATCCAGGACTGCTAAGTAATTAGAAGAAATCCATAATTTCAAGCAAGAGGGTGATGAAATGTTGTACCAAGCATGGGAAAGGTATAACGAATTATTATACAAGTGCCCTACTCACGACCTTAACAGGCAACAAAAGGTGAACGTCTTTTACAAAGGTCTGAACATCTCCTCAAGACAAATGATCGATTCTCAGGGACCAATACCTGGAATAACTCCAACATTGGCTTTGGATACTATTCAGAAGATGGCTGACCACTCTCACAAGTGGCACAATGGTGGAAGCAATGGAAGTAAGAGTGGAAATATGGAAGGCCTTGCAGCAATAAATAACAAATTAGAAAGTCTCGGAAGAGACATGAAAAAGCTCAAGGAAAATGTGCATTCCATACAAGTTGAACGAAGTGGACACAATGGAGCTCTCCCTACTAAGGAATGCTCCTCCAACGAGGAAGTTAAAAGAATTGAAGAAGTAAAATATGGAGGTGGAAGTCCCTTCGACGGATACAATGGTAACGGGGCCAGATACCGAGAAAAGTCCTCAGGGTTCTATACAAGAGTCAACAACAATCCTCCTAGACCGAGCCTTGAAGAAATAATGCATAAGCATATCGAGGAATCTACAAAGAAATGCAATAGACTCAAAGAATGGATGGTCAAGGTAAAAGAAGTCACCAACATGAACTTGCAAAACCAAGATGCCGCAATTAAAAACCTCAAAACCCAAATTGGGCAATTAGCTAAAAACCTTGAGACCAGTAATGACAAAGCCATTTCCTGCCAAGCCATTTCCTGCAAAGCCATATTTGCACAAGATAAACCAAAGAAAGAGCAGTGCACCTCTTCTGTCACCAATGATATATCCGGGATTAACTACCTAAAAGAAGATGATAAATCGGAAGACGACAAGGCTCGCCAAGCTAACTTCCTGAGAAACAACAATATCAGGAAATTTTTCTTCTTCCATGCACTATCGGTAATCTTAAATTCCCGCATTAGCTGATTTGGGGGCTGGGGTAAACCTGATTTCTACCACTTTGTTTGATAAAATAAAACTTACCAATTTAAAAGAAACAACAATGATGATAGAAATGGCTGATTCCTCTAAAGCTGTACCAAGGGGAGTAGTCAATAATGTGCTCCTTAAAATTGGAAAATTCCTTTTTCCCACTGATTTTGTGGTTATTGATATGGGAAAACGGAGCGACGGAGACTACAACTTAATTGTTGGAAGACCTTTTCTGGCCACTTGTCGTGCACAAATTAAGGTCTTTGAAAAACAAATTCCTTTGGGAACTGAAAATGAACGAATAACTTTCAGCATGAAAGAGCAATTAAACCCAAAATTAGAAGTTTCAAATAAAGTTGATGTTGTTAATGTTCAATCGCTCGATCCACCTTTGTGTTATAATCCTAGTACTAACAATGGTGGAGAAAATGTTGATAGTTGTAAGCAAGAACAGGAAAATACTGTCCAGGTCAAAGGTATTAAGGAAGCTCCGGATCCAAACAAACATTACCGAAACCCTATATTAACCGAGGATAACGAATCAATGAAAGCATGGCCCTCGTGTAACCCTTTTCGTGAATTTTGTGAGGGAAGGGCGGATGAATGGATATGCCCTTACGAGGCCGAAAGACACGATATAAAATTTGGGAAAATATCATTTGAAGATTGGCACAAGATAAGATTTGGAGACTCATAAATCAATATGGGATTGATAAAACAACTAAAATGCAATTACGATAATTATCGCCTTACTGATGCAATAACCAATGATGAAAGATCAAACATGAGTACAACAATTGGTCCTATAGCTGAAGGTGAAGACTGGGGAAAGTCATGTATATCATTTAATGAGTGGCTATCGCAAAATTTTGGAACATGTTGCATCGAGAACACAACAAGAAAAAAGGTTTTTATCAAATGGATGAATGATTGCCGGCAACTAGTAGAGGAAGTTGGCCAAGTAAGGCTCTGAGTCTAGCTTAAAGACTCGTAAATAAAGAAAAGTGATTTTTCGGGAGACAATCTGAATTATCCCTTTCTTTTGTTTTATTTCCATTTCTGTTGGGTTTTGTGTTTTTAACCATTTTTGCAGGAAACGAAGAAAAGTTGCTGCTGCAGCATGCTGATCTGACCAGAGTTACGGCGTAACTCATTCTCATGGTTACGCCGGAACATGCCCCTTGCAGCAGAACTTTAGATGCACTACCAATTACGGCGTAATCCCATCTCAGTGGTTACGCCGTAGCTACACTTTTGCAGCGTATGCCAGGTTTGTAACCCTCCTCTGCGTTACTTCTTTCATTTTAAACACAATAACCTTGTATTGGTATTTCAAATGAACTTTGTGGCTGTGCTCCCTGTAAACCCTCACGAGAATTCACTCGTCCACTTGGGACACCAAGTGGTTTAAAAGGCTTGTTGCATATGTTAAATGCAACCGTGATTCCTACGAAAGTGAGTTAGGTTTATTTTTCATTTTTATTTTTCACTTTTTTAGAATTATGCTTGTCGGTAGTGTGATTTCAGGGATTGAAGTTTGCTCATGGATGCTAATGCGAAGGCACGACTCTTTTTCGTGGGCCTTCTTTATTTTTGGAGCAAATTTCAAGGAAGTTCTCGCTCTAATTCTACTGTTCTCTTCACCTTTATTTAACGCTTAGTACAAAAGGGACTTTGTACAATTCAAGTGGAGGGACGGGAGTAGAATTGTCTCTTGAACTTTATTTTGCCCTCGTTTTTCTACTTTATTTTGAAAAATTATGCCATTTTTAAAATTTTGACATATTTTTCTTAACCTAACTAGATTAGACCTTAGCCGAGCACATATAACCCTTGATATTATATGGTGAGATTAGCCTTATCCGTTTCAAAAATTTTCCCCCAAATCCACCAAATTATGAGTGTGCCGGTAGCTTGTAAACTTTAGAACTTAGCCTTTGCATCATTTCGAGACCATAGACGAGATATGTTGAGTTAGCTCGATGTATTTGGACTTTTTAGTTTAGGAAGGCAGTATTATAGGATTATCACCCAAATATCCTACCATAGTGTGTCTATCGATTAGTCACCTCGACTTCTTGACCCCCATGTGAAACCCTTTTGTTGCACGCACCTTGTGAAAAACTCGAAGGTGGGGGGGGGGGGTTGAATAGTTTACCGATTAAAAACTTTGTTTTGAAACTTATTGAAAGATCAGTTGATATTGATCTTAGATATGTTAGTAGATGATAATCAATATGCAAACAATATATGAAGAGTAGATAAGGAAAGAAACAATCAAACCACAACAAGTTGTTTATAGTGGTTCGGTAGAAGGACTCTTTTTCCTTGCCCTACTCCACTCCCCGAGTCTCACACTCGAGAGTTTAACTTCACTGGTCAACCAGCTCCTTTCACCGGCGGAGAAACCTTTACACTTCGCTTACACACTATTTCCGGCACTAAGCTAGATATCGAGTTCTTTTCAAGGGTACAACCACTCCCTCACACAATGTATTTTAAGGACTAAAATACTAACCACTCACACTCACAAGATTATGATGGTTTGGTACAACAATAATGTATGAATCAACACTAGATCATACAACAACAAACAAACAAGACTTCCAACAACTTGTTGAAGCTTGAATATGCCTTGATCTTCTTTGCTACAAAAGAGATCACTAATATGATATGAAACTGAGTTTAGAAATGTAAAGAGAGGAATGTATGTGAATATGATAGAAAGGGATGAAAAACAACTTGGTTTGGCTTTGCTATTTAAAGCCAAAATGCTCAGCAGGCACCACGGACCACGGATCCCTCAAAAGGGTTATGTCCGTGTTTGGTTTTGGTGCCGCCGGGGTGTGACAGCAAGATCACCAAAATCTTACCAAAGTCAACCATATCTATCCAAGATTGTGTAAGATATGTAGAGTCTAAATCTACACAAAGTATCTAGTGAAATCTTCTAAGGATTTCAATGATGCACTACACGATGTCATGTGATTGTTTTCTATTTTTAGAAATATGTTAAAATGTAAATACATATGTAATGTTTTGTTATAAGAAACTAAAACATTCTTGATCTAAAAATATTAACATACAGTATGGTTTAGAATCATATCAAAAATATGATTAATCAAAATGTAAATGCTTGAGTGATGAAGATATTATTTGAAAAGCTTGTTTTAATATCTATTAAACTTCGACAAGCTTTAAGCTTTATAAAAATTAAATTTACTTTTGTCGTGAACAAAAATTAGGTAAAGATCATAAAATAAATAACGTTTAATAACGATATTTGTATTAACAATCTCACCCTTTTTGTTGAGGACAAAACATAAATTTTATTTTTATAAAAGATGTAAAGATTGTACAAGAGTTATAAAAATATTATGTTAGTGCAAATATTACGATATTTAATCTATACATTCTCATTTGTTTTGTTGATGAAAAACATGTAACTTGTAATACATATTGTAAAATGTATAAGTTACTTGTAATTATATTTTGTCTCAACACCTCTCGATGACTCAAGTCCTTGTATGCTACAACACAGGTTCGTACATGTTTTTTATGTTGTGTTATGATCAAACCCCCAACAAACATGTTAGGATCCAAATATTATTGTGTTTGATGATTCGGGTGGTCTTGGAAGATCAAAATACATGTTTGCCATTAGAGAGAGAAAGTTAGAGAGTTGGGTGTTTTCTTGGTAGAGAGTTACTTCACAAATTGTAGAATATTAGATTGAAAAGCACCACCCCTTCCATGGATGGAAGGGGTATTTATAGTTACATGAAAATACGACCTCCTATCGGCCTGTGGATCAGGTATACAGTGGGTAAAGACCCGTCCTTCCTCCAAGGTGTTGCTCTAAACTAAACTACGCTACAAACTAACAAATAAACTACTTAATAACGTAAATAACGATATGTCTACGAGCTAACTTATGCTAGATAATATTAGGGGTGACCGACTCTTCACTATGGAATTTTCTAATTCCTAACAATCTCCCCTAAAGGAGGTCACCCCATGTTTTACATTTTGAATCCTAGCATTCTATTCTTGACTTTGTTCTGAGCTCGTAGACTTCAATTCTTCAAGTTCCGCAATCTTTGTGCTTTTGTAGCGATTCTTCAAAGTCCGCATTGATTTTTACATTTAGTGGAGGCCTTTGCGATCCACATCTTTGATGATCTTCGAGCTTTTATTGAGATCATCACCCAGATAAATCTCTGGATCACCCTTTGTTGTGTTGCCATCATGTGAAGTTGTGACTTTCGGACAGACATGCTCACACTTTTGAATCATGACATCTTTCCATCAGAGTAGCGGAAGCCTTACTGGTTCGTGATATTTGCGGCGTGGCGAAGCATAGTATGAAATATCGAGCCGATTATGTAGATATGCACCAGTCATGATTTCTTCAAATTAAGTGTGGATGCTGTGAGCATGCGGATTTGGAATGACTCCTCAATTCGATGGTGCAACGTCCAAATGTACCTGCAAACAACAGTTAACAATAAAACACACGAAAGTGTCTTTGATCACTTTCGTTGAATTGAGGTACACGGCTTACGGTTCCCCATTGATCGTATAAATACTTTTGTGATCGGTAGGATTCCTAAGAATCTCCTTGACAGGGTTTCGCGGTACTTCTAGCGTTCTCAAGGAACGTCTCAAAGAAGACAACAATTGAGTGAACCAGGCGAATTGAGATTCAGATTGATGAAAAATGATTTGAAAAACAATCGCGTATTGCTTGAAGAAAGAGTTTTGCAATACGACGAAGGTTTTATGAGAAAGATCAATTTTCAATCAAAATACTTTTTTTATTAGAGAATGAGTACACATTCGACGTGCTAGCGAAAAGAAGAGATTCGCACATCGAACGGTTTTCTAAAAGTATTTTTCAATCAGAGATACTTTTGAATTTGAAATGAATACACATTCGACGTGCTAGAGAAAAGAAGGTTTGCACATCGACGGTTTTTCCAAAAGTATTCGTCAATTCCATTCCTCGGACCAAGGTTGATTCACGAGTGAAAGCCCATCGTTTCTATCCAGTTGTCACATGGTTGATCTATAGAATAGATCTCACATGCCACCTACCAGGAGCTTATTTGATGTTGGCTCCGAAGCTTTCCATCTTCATTGTGAATATGTATGCATATCACTCAGATGTTCTGGCAATACCACAAGGATAATGCGTAGGACTCTTAATTATATTCTTACTTTCCACATAGTGTGAAACAGCAAGTCTTCATTAACTTTGTGTCCTAATGAGATATTGTGGATGATCTCTTGGCTCTAGACTCAATAGTACACATTTGGTTCCTATTCCGGAGACTAGGGAGAGGGTCTCCTTCTTCAATATCAACAATCTCTAAGAGAAAGTCAATAGATTATGTCGGTTCCCCGTGAGAATGAAACAAGCCCTTTTAAGAGGAACTTGAGTAGCTTGGGAAGTTTAGTGCAGTGCGTCACTGGGTCCATGACGTCTTGTCTTCAATACCTGCGTTACCTTAGTAACCACCAGTAGCATATGTATTGAACCCGGTTTCTGCCCTAAGGTTGAATTGATGGAGGGCAATTTCTTTTCACCCTTTTTCACATTCAGTTCTTTTCATTCTTCAACCCCTTCAGTGCTTACCGAGACTTCATTACTAGAACCTTGTTGGGTTTATTCCATTACTAGCTCTGTCTCAGTCCGCACTCTTCCCATATTCTCATTTTTCTCCTTTTTCATCATGCCTAAGGACTCTACACTATCTAGTGGATTGTCCCTAGGTAGATCCCTCCTGTTCTGGCGGGATCGTGGAACGAATACCTAACCTCACCATCCTTATAACTCCATGCATAAAGTAAAATGTTCGGTCTTTTGGTACAGTTCATTCTTCCTTGAAACCAATTGAAAAATCATTTGGAAAAACAATCAAGGTACTTGTGATACGAGATCAAAGCATTTTGTACCTTAAAAGTTTTGATCATTTAGAAAACCTCCCCTCAACATGTGCATATGATTTAGAAATTGTTTAGCACATGGAGGCATAAGGACTTTGAAATATGATCACAATTTTCATAGAAAAAGCCATTTGATTTTCTTGGTAAAATTCTCCCCTCAATATGTGCATAGGATATTTGAAATCATTTTATCACATAGAGGCAGGAGTTCTTATGAAGCACATCCACAATCACAAGCGCCATTAAGAAACCATTTTAAAACACAATCAAGGTACTTTATAAATTACTTTAAAAAGCTTTCGTACTTCGATAGTTTGTTTGCTCCCCCTCAATATGTGCTTCGAGATTCGAAAGCGTTTAGCACATATGAGAGAGACACCGCCACAATTAAATCAAAACGATCACCTTTTATCAAATTTCATTATTAAATCACAAATTCTCCCCGATCAAAAATATCAAACCCTTTGAGATTTTGGATCCCAAGTGATTTAATAGGTTTAGAAAACATGGGAGAATATGTGGCCTGGTTTAAATACTCATCATGGTTTTGGATAAATCCTCCTCCTCAACATGTGCATTGTGTATGAAATCGTTTGGCACATGGAGGCAGGAGTGCCTTTAAAGGACTAAAACTAATTCCATTTAAACAGATAAGAGATTTAAATCACGATCTCTACCCCGATCAAAATTTCAAACCTTTTGAGATTTGTGATCCCAATTGATTTAAATCATTTAAAAGATTTTGGGGAAAGAAGTGGCTTGATTTAACTTTGAAAAATGACAGATAAGGACCATTTTAAGACATTAAAGTTTGTTAGTGTCAGGTGGATATTTTTAAGAGATCTTTTAAGTAAAACAAAACAATTTCACAATCAAACAAGAACAGAAAAAATTTCATTTTGAAAGACCTTGATTCTAAGAAAAATCATACCATGACATAACATTAAATCTTTAGATCACCACATAATTTCGTACAAGCGGAACTTTTGTGAAGAAATATCGTTTGAAAATATTTTATTTTAAATCACTCTCCCCTCAATCCATGACAGAAGTCAATAATTGAGTGACTTAGGTTTTGGTAAAAAGAAGTCCGGTGATTTTCAAATTTTAGTCCAATTTATTTTCAAAACAATATTTTTTCATTTTCAAAAACAATTTTATTCAAAGTTTTAGAAAAATGGTATCATCACTATTATCCCTGCACAAAGATACGGTAGGTGGATGAGAAGCTTCGTTTTGTTGCTTGTAGGGTTTGGAAGAAAAACCATCTGCTGATGCAGTGAGACTTCTTCTTACGTTGCATTTTGAATGCCAACTCAAATTAAGCTCCGTTTCTTCAATCACTTAGAAGAAAACCATCTGCGATGCAGGTGAGACCTCTACGTTGCATATATGCCAACTCTCCATAGAAGACCAATTAAGATCCGTTTCTTCATTTGTCAACCCAAGATATAGTTACCCTTTCCTTTCGGCATCCAATCATCTTCAATTGTGGGATCCGGATCGGGAACATTATTATATACCAATATACCTGCATACGTTAGTGAACACACACATATATATATGGTGGTCGCGACATCAAACGACAATCGACTAATAAAAGTCAATGTAACATATCAATCAGATCATATAAATGTATGGGAATTATGTGTTCATCAAACTCTAATCATCTAAACCTAACAATCATATCCTAGAAACCTAGTCCTTCAACATAGGCAATTATCATTTTTAATTAAGCACTGTAGGATAATTAAGAAGCCGTTAGATGATATAGATTTGAAAACATTATCCCCCTCACTCAATGACTCAATTTATAAAAGATTTTAAAAGTGCTGAAGTCATTGATTGAGTTACCAAATTTTATAAAACTGAATCGATTGATTTTAAGCAACTCATTTTCCACCATTTTTGAAAACACAACAAATATTTTTCTGAAGAATTTTAGACGGAAAAACATTTGTGTAGGAACAGCAGTCTTTATGACGACATGCTTTCCTTGTTTTGTTTTTAGGATAAGTGCGAAATATTTGAATGGTTTAGCGCCGCACTTTCCTTTCATGAAGAACGGGTTGCTATCTGAAATGATAGCAAGCCATAGTTTTAAGCACGGTTACAGATGCGAAATAACGCAAGCCATTTTTGAAGTCCGGTTACAGTCTGAAATCGTAAGCCATAGTTTGTGTTTTGAAAAAGAATATTTACACCTCCTGCTCGAACTTCATCTATGGTCCCGTGCCATTATTGAATGACATTTCTAAGACCGTAGATGTTATCGATACCAGAAGACATGTCTTGATAAAACAATATTTTTGGTATTTTTCAAATTTTCTGATTTTTATGGGTTTTTGTAGGTTTTATATTTTTCTATTTTGTTTTTGCTGGTTTTATAATTTTGTATTTTGTTTTTCGAAAAAATATATACAAGGATAGAATAGATGATATAGTTAAAGAAGATAATGATACGAGTACCGAGATAAGGATATCGAACAGCCCCGTTGTAGAAGATAGAAGTCATCATCTCTTAAACATTCACCACCAAAGCTTCCAAGACTCTTGAATCGAAGAGAGAAATTGAGCCATCTGAAAGTGAGACTTTGCAGCTTCCCCAGAAAATCCTTTAAATGATTCGAGCTCTATTTCAAGCTTGTTTTAGCCAGTGCACAGGAAGCACACCTTTATCATCGATCTTCTGCTCTTTTAAGAATAATCACCGTGATTCTTCGTTCGGGGTTATATCATCCGAAGAACAGCCGTATCATCCCCAAATAAATAACTCTTCTCAAATTTCATTCCACTGAAGTCGGAAGCAATCCATTCAAAAGGTGTCAAGAGACCACTTCCCGTAGTTGAATTGATGCAGTCATCTCTTAGACTAGAGCTCACGAACCGAATACACATACCGAAGACAAAGAAACTTATACCATCAAGTAGCGATTAAGTCCGATAGCCAAAGAATAAGATGTATACTTTTCTCCCCTAAAGAAAGTGTATGAAGCTCAAGAACCCGAAGTACCCGAATGCCCAAAGAGAGAATAAGTGATAACATTGAAGCGGGCGAATCAGATTATCTCTGCGGATGACAATCTCTGCGGATGTCAACTCCGGAATAAGTGATTAATCCCTCAGAGTGAGACAGTGGCGTCCCCAATGTACACAATCTCTCTCCTCTGATGAATGCGATAGCATCATCACACACTTGCGTACCTCTTTTATCATGAAATAACTCTTCCATCTCTTCCCCCATAGTAGAATAAAAAACCTTTGACGCCATGAGTCAAATCTTGAGTTTCTCTGCGGTAATGACAATAGTCTTACCGGGATATCTTCAATCACTTAGAAGTATTAAGCTCGTCAAGATTACTCGCGTATAGATGTGTGTCTCCTTCCCCCTTATTGGTTTTGATACTTCAGAATCAGCAACTCTATGTAAGCCCGTATTCATGAAATCTTTTGAGAAGAACACTGGTAATCTTGTGGGAATCAACATCAGTAGAATGTGAGCAAGTCTAATGGGGATTAAATCGGACATTTCACCCCTCCCAATTAGTGCTCTCCTCTAAACCGACAATCTGTTTGATAGATGCCGATAAGAAGAAGTCTTTGGATAATCAAATGCAACTCGTCTTTAGTCTTCTAACATATAGCGAAAATGTAGAGATCGGTAGACTCGACCTTCTTCAAGATTGTCAGTTGGGATTAGATAGTTAACATCTTCGACTCACCAAAACACAAGAACATCACCAAAAAGCATCACAATTAACTTACATCTTGCAAATCCCCTTAATTAAGATCCCTCCCAATCAAACAAGAACTGAAAGATGTTCATCAAGGAAATCAACAATCAGCCCATGACGAACACAATATGGTAACACCAAGCAAACAATCACATCAAACAAGAACAGAAGGTTGTTCAGAATCATCATGTTGATGTGCACGTGAAGCATTAATCAGAAGCACTTTGTCAATAAACTCATATCAGCTTGTGAAGATGTCAACTAACGACTCTTAGAAGAAACTCCATGTAAAGAAGATCCGATAAGAAGAAGCTCGGTTCTTACATGAGTTTGGAGCCGTTTGACCATTTATTCACATATAATAATCAACCATGCAGTATTATCACACTTCTTCTCCCCCTCAAGAATTGCATACTGAGATGCCATTCTTGATTAAACAAGTGAATATCTTTCAAATGTGTAATCTATTCACACTTCTCCCCACAATTAGCTCATGATGTCGCCATTGTCATTATAGTTGATCAAGTGGAATAAGAAAACAATCAACAGATAGCCGATTCACTTGATGGTGAAGGCATGGAAAAGTATGAAGCATGTTGATGAGAATGGTCATAATAAGAAGATTTCTCTTCCTCAGAAGATAAAGCGCCTTGACGCGTACACCTTTCTTTTCTTTGGAAGACGAGGCATGAACCATTTGTGTTCATACGTCATGAAGATTTCTCTCTTCTTGGAAGATAAGCGCGCTGACGTACTCTCTTTCTTTTCTTTAGAGTACGAGGCATGAACTATTGTGTTCATACGTCATAATCTCTCTCTTTTCATCTCTCTTAGCAAAACATGTAATCAACCCCATTATCATTGTTAGGCTCTTTGTCGTGACATTAAAGAAACCCAATATGATGAATTTGACCTGAAGTAAATAACCCTTCGTGACAAACTTGCATATTTAGTCACACCCCCAATTTACTGTTTTGCAGCGGATGGAATTCCTGGGGATTATTTGTCATAGCACCACATCACATTATATTGAACGACCTAAAGTGCGTTTAAAACACATCGTTGGATATTTCATAAACATAATCAGTACAACATCGGTCCCAAAAGGTTTAACAAGTTTGCGGAAATACAAATATGTTACAAATCCAAACGATGTTTTGAAATAAAGTGCCATAATGTACAATAATGTAAGTCGACCACGACAAAATGTAGGTCCCTAAACCATGTCATGATGATAATGCCTGATTACCTGAAAATACATTGCTAAAACGGTCAACAATAATGTTGGTGAGAAATCATAGGTTTATGTAAATGTTTTATACGACTACACAAGTATCTAGCATGCATGACAATCAAGTCACGTAAAAATAATGTTACAATTGCCTTAAGCCCATGACCCCGAAACGAGACTGATCAATTATGTATGCCCCTCCACGAATGTTTGCGGACAACTCCGTAATGAAATCAAATGAAATGCATCCGTTTTCCTGGTTGGGATTCACCAAACCGGATGGAGGCGTCACCCTCGATAGATCTATCCACTCATCCTCGCTTCAAAGATTAACGGTTCATGGTTCAAGAAATGGGGACTTTCAAATTGGCAAATGAGGTAACTTAAGCAATGTAATGAATTTAACATACTTGGTATCGTACAAAGAAAATTTAGTGCAATGTATTCTCCCTTGGGTTTGAAATAATCGAAAGCATGTAAAAGCGGGGCTATGAAAACTCACTTGGATAAAACGAATATGGCAAAAGTGAGTACATGAGGTTTAAAGTGATGCGTCAACGGGACCTATTATCAATGATATGATATGTCATGAATTGCAATGTAATGTTATGCATGCACTTGATATGTTATTTATACCATTTACGGGTTTTGAAAATAATACTGAAGCGTCGAAAAATACTCTTTTGACGCCTTGACCAAACAAAAATCACTTTACATGTTTTTACGTCAAAATGTCATCCTACAATGGTTTTAAAATGATTTTTGGTGAAATTACCACTTTTCGTCGCAAAACAATGTCGTCGGAAACATCATGAAATTGCCAAAATGGCTTTAGAAAACTAGTCGTAAAATGGTGTACGTCGATCGTTAGAGAACGAACTCGACTGTTTTGGAAAGTTTTTATTGATATCTAAAAGTTTCAGTTCAGGGTTTTCGTTCCAAAGGTCTCGGACACATAAAGATAATAAGGGTTAAAGATGGTGGTTTGGCCAATAGTGTGCAGAAAAATTAGTTCGGCAAGTTTATGAAAAAGTGTATATCTTTGTCGTTTCAAATCCGTTTTCTACGTTTAATATGTCCTTAGCTTAGTATCAAAGTATACTAATATATTTTTGAGAAGTCGAAATAATTTGTGAAGCTTATGGCTCGTTTTTGACCCAACAAACCAAAACAGGTTGCTGAAATCCAGAAAATAATACGTTTTAGTCGTCAAACTTGTAAATCCATAACTTCTTAGTTATAAGTCCGTTTTTATCCGTTCAAGCGGCCCGCGGTTTCGTTTTAAAGTATATTTTCTAAAAATCAAGGCCAAAATGTCGTTTACTGTCGGATTTTCCAGAAAATTGAAACAAGGACAGAACATAATATATAGTTATCGAAAATAGTTTTTCTCGGACAAAACCTATTCTAATCCCTTCAAATCAACTCCAAAACTAATCTAATCCTACCATACACCTTCTTAGGGTGTCATGGGTTCCTAATCACCATCAAGACCAACCAATACCATGGGAATATTTATAGGATGACCATTTATATATATATACTCTAAAATCATAAGAAAATGGTATAAATCACATAACATGCATATAAGCTCCAAAAATGATAAGAAACATATGAAATGAAAGAGGAAACATAAAAATGATAATAACATGCTTACAAGTGAAATGAAGAGGTGTAAGTAACAAGGATTAACTTAAATATCCTTGGTTTTATTTCAAAACCATAAAAAGGATATAATCTAGGTTGAAATAACACTTGAACTTTGCAAAAATATTGATCCCTTGTGCTCTTTTGCTTGTGACCGGTTCTTGAAGCCAAGAAGAAGAAAATTTTTTTACACTTGAAGAAATATTGGTGAAGTGAATGAGTAAATATTTTCAAGTAAGACTTATAAGGAAGTGTGAAGACATGTATAATCAAGAACCTTACAACATTTATTAACACCCCTCCCCTATGGCCGGTTTTGGGGAGGTTGTCTCAAGATATTTATTTTTTTTTTTTTTTTTAAATTGTAACTTGTATTATTTGCTTGTAAGACTTTGTAAAATGTATAAGTAAAATAATGTAAGTGTGAAAAATGTACAAGTAAGTTTTAATAGTCAAAATAGATTGTATTGAGGTGATAAAAATTGTAAAAATACTTTCCTTGTGAAATTTGAGTGATATATAGATTATCGAGTAGTTTTAAGAAAAAAGCAGTAATAATTAAATTTAATGACTAATATACCAAATAAATTTGAAACACTAGGAAAACTAAAAATATAGTTTTTATAAACTAAATGTAAGTTTAAAATACCTCGGGATCATTTTTGAAAGTAACGGGTTAAATATTTAAAATAAAAACTCACGCGATAAAGATTATTAAATAAAAATTACGCGTAAAATATGAAATGAAATGTCGTGAATGAATCAATGAGATGCATGATGTCAATGAAATGTAGACTAATCATAGTCCATATGAAATGTACGTGATGTCATGATCATGAATTCGCCTCTAAACCTCCAAGGTTATGCGAATTTGAAACACGTAAACCAAGTTTACTGTAAATGTTGAAATAATGAGAACATGAATCGTGTAATCGAGAAATGACACGAAAGTACGGATTGTCACATTAAGCCCATCAAAAGAGATTCATCCACGAATTCAATCGTTGTTAGGTGTAACGGTGTGAAAAGATGTGGATACTTAGCGTCGCATCTGGTCTTCCGTTCCCAAGTAAGCTTCGGGACCTCGTCGAGAATTCCAACGAACTTTCACAATAGGAATACGACTCAGTTTCAACTGCTTGACCTCGCGGTCCATGATTTCTCTGAGGTTCTTCCACAAAGTTGAGTTTGTCGTCAATATGAACCGTCCAATGGAATAACGGCGATCGATCGAAGACACTTCTTCAAGTTTGAAACATGAAACGTGTTGTGTACATGACTAAGTTCTGACGGAAGATCAAGACGATAAGCTACCGGACCAACTCGGCTCAAAATCTTGAATGGTCCAATGTATCTCGGGTTTAACTTCCCACGCTTTCCAAAGCGTACTACGCCTAAGGCGATACTTTCAACATGACTTTGTCACCCACTTGAAATTCCAAATCCTTGCGTCTAACATCCGCATAACTTTTACTGCGACTCCTTGCGGTTCGAGTCTATCACGAATTTGAACGATCTTTTCATGGTTTCCGTACCATTTACGGGCGATAAGTTGTAAGGCCTCGGCCCAACAAACGGTGATCGGCACTTACAACCATCGATTGCCTCGAATGGTGCCATCTTGATACTGGTGTGATAACTATTGTTGTACGAGAATTCTATCGATGGCAAATGGTTAGCCCAACCATTTCCAAAATCAATGACACATGCTCTCAGCATGTCTTCTAATGTTTGAATGGTCTTTTCACTTTGACCGTCGGTTTGTGGGTGATATGCGGTGCTCATCTCTAATCTGGTTCCGAATAAATCTTGCAATGAATTCCAGAAGTTTGAAGTGAATCGACTATCTCTCCGAAATGATAGAAATTTGTGCTCCGTGCCTCGAGACTATTTCCTTGACATAAAGTCTAGTGAGTTGCTCCGTGGAATAAGTCTCTCTGTCGGTATAAAATGGTGACTTGGTAAGGCGATCAACAATTACCCAAATAGTCGTAACCTCCGATGTCTTAGGAAGTTTCGTAACAAAGTCCATCGTAATGCGTTCCTATTTCCATTGAGGAATTTCCATTTGTTGGAGTAAACACGAAGGCTTCGGTATTGACTTTTACCTTAGCAGGTAAGACATTTGCTACTTGCACGTGGCAATTTCGCTTTCATATTCGGCCACCAATAAAGCTTCTTGAATCTTGATACATCTTATCCGATCACGGATGAATAGAATACTTTGACTTATGCGACTTATGCATAATCAATTCTCGTATTCCGCCATACAATGAAATCCACATTCTATCTTTGAAACATAGTACTATACGCTTTCTTCACAAAACCATTTCATGCTTTCGGGCATACCATAAAGCTTTTCACTTGGTCGATTCTCCTCCTTAAGTGCCTCGACTTGTGCTTCATGGATTTTCGATGGTAAAGGAGAAACAATCGTCATTCCCAATGATCGAACTCTTAAAGGTTTAGGCCTCTCTTTCCGACTAAGAGCATCAGCCACAACATTGGCTTTCCCCGGGTGATACTTGATTTCACAATCATAGTCGTAGTAACTCAACCAACGACGTTGCCTCATATTAAGTTCCTTTTGATCAAGAATATATTGCAAACGCTTGTGGTCGGTAAACCTTTGTGCACTTTGTACCATAGAGATAATGTCTCCAAATCTTGTGTGCAAAACTACGGCTCCTAACCGAGATCATGTGTGGTGTAATTCTTCTCATGAGTCTTAAGTTGTCGAAAGCATCGCTATCACCTTCATTTTGCATTAAAACAGCCCCAAGTCCTTTATGCGAAGCGTCGCAATATACAACAAAGTTCTCAATGCCTTCGGGTAATGCCAAAATCGGCGCAGCGCAAAGCTTTTGTTTCAACAAGCTGCAGTTTCTTGTTTCTTTCCCCATTCGTACTTCTTGTTTTTCTGTGTCAACTTGGTCAAAGGTCTCGCTATCTTTGAAAAACTTTCATGAACCTTCGGTAATACCCCGGCTAGTCCTAGAAATTGTCGAATTTCCGTAGGATTCGTTGGAGTAGCCCAATCTTTCACGGCTTCAATCTTTGCCGGATCAACTTGTAGTCCTTGACCATCAATGATGTGACCAAGAAATTGCACTTTGTGGTTCCAAAAATCACACTTTGAAAACTTGGCATACAACTTCTCATTCTTGAGTAGCCTTAAAATCATCCTTAAATGCTCTTTGCTCTTCTTTTGCTCTTGGTAGACCAAGATGTCGTCGATGAACACAATAACAAACTTGTCCAAATACGGCTCACAAACTCTATTCATGAGATCCATGAATACCGCCGGTGCATTAGTCAATACAAACGGCATCACTTGAAACTCGTAATGACCGTAACGTGTTCTAACGCTGTTTTGAATATCCTCTTCGAACTCGAGGCTGATGATAACCCGATAAGATCAATCTTGGTAAATACTAGAACCTTGCAACTGATCGAATAAATCATCAATTCTGGGGTGGGTAGATTCTTCACCGTTAACTTGTTCAACTCTCGATAATCTATGCACATTCGGAAGGATTCATCCTTCTTCTTCACAACAAGACCGGTGCTCTCCAAGGCGAGGAACTCGGCCTAATGAATCCTTTGTCTAGCAGCTCTTGTAATTGATTAGACAACTCTTGCATTTCGGATGGCTAAACGGATACGGTGCTCGCTGTCGGTGCAGCTCAGGGAACTAAGTCAATTTGAAATTCTACTGCGTGCGGTGGAAGTCGGTAAATCCTCGGGAAATATTTGAAAATTCACGGACAATAGGAACATCTTCAAGTCGCTTCTCCTCCGACTTTTTCTCGGTTACATGAGCTAAGAAAGCAAGACAACCTTTCTTAATATACTTCTCCGTTTTGATACTCGATATGATACTAATTGAGTTCCACGTTCCACCGAATAATCAAAGTTTCGCCATTGTAGTGAAGATGAACAACTTTCTCATCACAGTCTTTAGCGATGCTTAGATAACCAATCAGGCCGATGAGACGTCAAAACTACCAAGCTCTACGGGCATGAGGTCTATGTTGAAGGTATGATTAAGAAAATTGAATGTGCAACAGAACAATGGTGTTGGTGCTAACTACGCTACCATTAGCTAATTCAACGTTGTATGATATGTCTAATGTGGTTGACTTCAAGATTTGTTCGATATTGCAGTGCTTCCAAAGTAGTTCATCACTAATATTGCTATCATGCTAGCAAGAGAATAGATATCCGCTTATACTATGTCGAAGAATGTCTGTTCTAGCTTTACTTGTAGATGAGGAGTCATTGATTGTCCGACATGTTCAAACTGTGACATTTCTTATATAGAGGTGAGGTTACTTGGAATTTCTAGAGGACACAATGCCTTAGGGGAAGTTTATATCGAATAACTTAATTTTCCTTTAAGGGAACTCATTGTGGGAAGTTCACCTATTGTTGAGGTCATACTTACAGAATGTTCTACGTCTCAGTTAGAAAACTTGATATATCCCTATAACGTTGCATCGTGGGTATTCGCTTCGTACTAAATCTCGTAACTCGGTATAACTAATACTTTTGGAATGATAGAGTTTGGATTCTAACCCAAAGTAGTGATTCGGAAGGTCTCGTGATGTCTTAAGATTTTTGTTGGGTTTAGAATCATCCTACCACCTAGTTCTAGTCCTTGCTGGTAATTCCAAAAATCCTTCCATTGTTTTCTTGTATCGAGAAATCCTCCTCACAAATGGTATAGGAAGTCTTTCCTAAAATGGTCACTCGTCAAATCCTAACTTATCGGTTGAGTGAGAGATAAATGGTGTAAGCATCTATAGAGTGTTAACAAAAAGAAATGTTTATGCACGATATATCTGATTATAAAACTTTGCTTTCAAATGAGAATTGTTTTAGAAGATTTGAAATGATGCTTGTTATTTTCATGACATAATTCTTCCTGAATTATACATAGGTGATCGTGCCATGTATAATTAAGGACAAATGATGTGATGTTTGTTTTTGTTGAAATAGTATTATGTTCCTCCGAAGTTTTAGATGGTATTCAACGTTTTGTTTTGAAAGAAAATGACTCAATGATTTTTCAGAGTAACATGAAAATCGTTTTATTTTTGAGTATATTAAATAGTTGATAAAATGATTGAAACCAATTGATAAGTTGGTAATAAAACGACTTGTTTAAAACTTTATGAAACAACGTTTCTGAGATGGTGATAACATAATTTGAATAAAATCAATTGAAATAATTTTATGAAATAGTAGCAGGATAATCTGGAATAAAATTTGTTGGATGGTTGTAGGATACATAGGAGAACCTTATCGAGTAATAATAGTCTACTAATTGGTCGAGAATAAAGTTGGCCTAACCCCTAGTAAAGTAGTGATGTATCGTAGAGATAATGAAGGATAAAGATTACATTAGCAAGAAAGGTGCTTATTATCTTTCTGTTGATGGTCTAATCGTGTTTCAAGTGTAGGAGTAGTAGGCGGTCTAGCAACAATAGCCCTAGAACTCTCACAGTCCTCAAACCTATGAGATGGTGTAGTATCTATAGTCTTAGTGGTAGGTGGTAATGGTGTGTCAAATCATGCACGCTTCTCAAGCTGCAAGTCAGGTGTATGAGTATCGTGTATGAGATGTGATGGTACGGATGGTGCTCGAAATGATAATGATGATGAAAATAATGACAATGATGATAATGGAATCCTTGTGGTGAGTTAAGAAAATAGGTTCATTAGGACTAAGCCTATAAGTTCTACCCAATGGTATGATTTGTCCCAACTGAGTGATAAAATTGTCCGATTCTACAGTGAATCAATAGTGATCGTGATGGTGTAGGTGCAACTTCGTCCTCTTGAAAGGTCTCAGTGTCATCATCACGATGTTATCGGTGTTGAGTCAACTGATGTTAAGATCATGATAGGGACTGACAAGGCATTCTCCATGTCAAAGTGATGTGAGTATAATGGGATGGGTATTTGAAGGCATCTCTGTGACAACCGATGTGAAATAGAAGTAAATAATCTCGAATCAAATGTAAGTGAATCCGCATGATAACAATGAACATGTACTATGATGAAATGATGAGATACTATGATAATGTAGCTATAGTCTAGGGTCAATGATGCAACCTAGTTCTCTATAACTGTAGCTCTGATACCAATCTGTCACACCCCCAATTTACCTGTTTTGCAGCGGAATGGAATTCCTGGGGATTGACTGTCATAGCACCACATCACAGTTATATTGAACGACCTAAAGTGCCGTTTTAAAAACACATCGTTGGATATTTCATAAAAACATAATCAGAGTACAACATCGGTCCCAAAAGGTTTAACAAGTTTGCGGAAATACAAATATGTTACAAATCCAAACGATGTTTTGAAATAAAGTGCCATAATGTACATAATGTAAGTCGACACCGCGACTCAAAATGTAGGTCCCTAAACCATGTCATGATGATAATGCCTCAGTTACCTGAAAATACATTGCTAAAAACGGTCAACAATAATGTTGGTGAGAAATCATAGGTTTATGTAAATGTTTTATACGACTACACAAGTATCTAGCATGCATGACAATCAAGTCACGTAAAAATAATGTTACAATTGCCTTAAGCCCATGACCCCGAAACTAGACTGATCAATTATGTATGCCCCTCCACGGAATGTTTGCCAGACAACTCCGTAATGAAATCAAATGAAATGCATCCGTTTTCCTGGTTGGGATTCACCAACCCGGATGGAGGCGTCACCCTCGATAGATCTATCCACTCATCCTCGCTTCAAAGATTAACGGTTCATGGTTCAGGAAATGGGGACTTTCAAATTGGCAAATGAGGTAACTTAAGCAATGTAATGAATTTAACATACTTGGTATCGTACAAAGAAAATGTAGTGCAATGTATTCTCCCCCGTGGGTTTGAAATAATCGAAAGCATGTAAAAACGGGGCTATGAAAACTCACTTGGATAAACTGGAATAACGGCAAAGTGAGTACACGAGGTTTAAAGTGATGCGTCCAACCGGGACCTATTATCAATGATATGATATGTCATGAATTGCAATGTAATGTTATGCATGCACTTGATATGTTATTTATACCATTTACGAGTTTTGAAAATAATACTCGACGTCGAAAAATACTCTTTTGACGCCTTGACCAAACAAAAATCACTTTACATGTTTTTACGTCAAAATGTCATCCTACAATGGTTTTAAAATGATTTTTGGTGAAATTACCACTTTTCGTCGCAAAACAATGTCGTCGGAAAAATCATGAAATTGCCAAAAATGGCTTTAGAAAACTAGTCGTAAAATGGTGTACGTCGATCGTTAGAGAACGAACTCGACTGTTTTGGAAAGTTTGTATCCATATCTAGAAGTTTCAGTTCAGGAGTTTTCGTTCAAAAGGTCTCGGACACAAAGATAATAAGGGTTAAAGATGGTGGTTTTTGGCCAATAGTGTGCAGAAAATTAGTTACGGCAAGTTTATGAAAAAGTGTATATCTTTGTCGTTTCAAATCCGTTTTCTACGTTTAATATGTCCTTAGCTTCGTATCAAAGTATACTAATATATTTTTGAGAAGTCGAAATAATTTGTGAAGCTTAAGGCTCGTTTTTGACCCGAACAAACCAAAAACAGTTTGCTGAAAATCCAGAAAATAATACGTTTCGTCGTCAAACTTGTAAAATCCATAACTTCTTCGTTATAAGTCCGTTTTTATCCGTTCAAGCGGCCACGGTTTCGTTTTAAAGTATATTTTCTAAAAATCAAGGCCAAAATGTCGTGCCTACTGTCGGATTTTCCAGAAAATTGAAACAAGGACAGAACATAATATATAGTTATCGAAAATAGTTTTTCTCGGACAAAACCTATTCTAATCCCTTCAAATCAACTCCAAAACTAATCTAATCCTACCATACACCTTCTTAGGGTGTCATGGGTTCCTAATCACCATCAAGACCAACCAATACCATGGGAATATTTATAGGATGACCATTTATATATATATACTCTAAAATCATAAGAAAATGGTATAAATCACATAACATGCATATAAGCTCCAAAAATGATAAGAAACATATGAAATGAAAGAGGAAACATAAAAATGATAATAACATGCTTACAAGTGAAATGAAGAGGTGTAAGTAACAAGGATTAACTTAAATATCCTTGGTTTTTATTTCAAAACCATAAAAAGGATATAATCTAGGTTGAAATAACACTTGAACTTTGCAAAAATATTGATCCCTTGTGCTCTTTTGCTTGTGACCGGTTCTTGAAGCCAAGAAGAAGAAGAGAGAATTTTTTTACACTTGAAGAAATATTGGTGAAGTGAATGAGTAAATATTTTCAAGTAAGACTTATAAGGAAGTGTGAAGACATGTATAATCAAGAACCTTACAACATTTATTAACACCCCTCCCCTATGGCCGGTTTTGGGGAGGGTTGTCTCAAAGATATTTATTTTTTTTTTTTTTTAAATTGTAACTTGTATTATTTGCTTGTAAGACTTTGTAAAATGTATAAGTAAAAATGTGTAAAGTGTAGAAAAATGTACAAGTAAGTTTTTAATAAGTCAAAATAGATTGTATTGAGGTGATAAAAATTGTAAAAATACTTTTCTTGTGAAATTTGAGTGATATATAAATTATCGAGTAGTTTTTAAGAAAAACGACGTAATAATTAAATTTTAATGACTAATATACCAAATAAATTTGAAACACTAGGAAAACTAAAAATATAGTTTTTATAAACTAAATGTAAGTTTAAAAATACCTCGGGATCATTTTTGAAAGTAACGGATTAAATATTTAAAATAAAACTCACGCGATAAAGATTATTAAATAAAAATTACGCGTAAAATATGAAATGAAATGTCGTGAATGAATCAATGAGATGCACATGATGTCAATGAAATGTAGACTACTCATAGTCCATATGAAATGTACGTGATGTCATGATCATGAATTCGCCTCTAAACCTCCAAGGTTATGCGAATTTGAAACACGTAAACCAAGTTTACTGAAAATGTTGAAATAATGAAACGTGAATCGTGTCGAGAAATGACCTGAAAGTACGGATTGTCACACATATTTAACAAAGAGCGGTGCCGAGAATTCATGCTCCATTGAATCTCTTAAGTACTCTATACTCTTCAACCAACCAACCATCAAGTAATAGACGTACATTACCTCTTGAAAATCCACAATTGAATGTGACACTGAGCACTACAACGTAACTCCTTAAAGTGATAGTTATTTTTGTGGTAAAAAGAGCCCAATTCCCCCAGAAAAAATAGACTCTAAAAAAATAACTAGATTTCCAAGTCTTCGTTTTTGGAAATAAGCTTGAACAAGGATCATGAAGAATCTTCATCCATCCATCCCCGATACCTTCAGATACTAAGTACACTCGCCCGTGATAATTCACTTCAACTTCAAATAAATAATAGTAAATTAACTCCGTTGTCACATCTTCTGGTTAAAAGCTCAATTCTAGCCTCCTTTGACGTTTGAAGTGAACTTTGATAATGGTTTTCATCCCGACCATGGTTAGAAGCACATAACCTCGTAAAACCATGTAATAACCAAACTGCCATGACGAATATCCAAACACACACCCAATTCATGAAGTACACCCTTTTATCCCTTCTTCGAAACAGAAACCGTAACACCAGCATCAGAAGACCCCGAAATACGCTTTCCTTTCTCCAAGATGGTTCCATCATCACGGGATTTTACAATTCTATAGTGTAAACCGAGAAATAGTTTCTTTCGCGGGATTTTACAAAACCAAGAATAAACCGTAAGATAGATCCGGAAATGCACTTTACTATTACCAGGATGTTTCCATTGTCACGGGATTTTACAAGTCTATGATTTAAACCTAGAAATAGTTTCTTTCACGGGATTTTACAAAATCAAGACAAAACCGTAAACAATGTCAGCTTGAATGTGTTATGACAATTTTGGTTTCTGTAAATATCTGTTTTTAGGGGAACATGCAGCGGTTCATCAACTGTCCATTATCCAACATCATCAACATCATCAACAATTCTTTACCCGAATGTAGACAACTTCACAAACCATACTAAGTCAAGTAGTATAAACTCCTTTTCCCTGGAGGTTAACCGTAAAACATCAAAGTACACGTTTCTCCCCCATGATGGTTTCGAACTTTCGGAAGCATCATAACGTGTATGACCATTTGCACGAGAAGTTCTTGTCATAAGAAAACATCTTGAAAAATCATAACAGACGCTGAAGATTCTTGAAAAATTTTGCTTAGACTGTGAAGTATCATTAACATTATGTGGCGTCGAATATCTCATGGGAATTGCTGAAATTGAACCTCCATTGATTCAATGGCTAAAAGTAATGACCACATAAGGAGATAACCCGATACGACTAACTTGAAGAGAAAGGAGACATCCCAACTTAGTGACTTACTACTTGTTCTATATTATTGAACAATCCACAACGCCGTGTGACACTAAGTACTACAACTTCCTCAAGGTGATAGTTACACATTGTGAGCATGACGACATAACTCCTTACAGCAGTTATAACCAGATTGTTAATTCATAATCACTTA
This sequence comes from Chrysanthemum makinoi, assembly GCA_910596185.1. NCBI lineage: Eukaryota > Viridiplantae > Streptophyta > Magnoliopsida > Asterales > Asteraceae > Chrysanthemum > Chrysanthemum makinoi. The sequence goes on from OU343224.1 coordinate 273,224,004, forward strand.
AAGTGATAGTTATGTCCCAACAAGTTATCTTGAGACATGCATCCAACCAACCAATGTCTCATAGATACAGAAGTTCACCCGGGAAACGTCAATTCAAATTCTCGTTAATAATACCGTACAAAAACCTCGTAGTCATTCCTTTTTCCATTTTATAATTCAAGCCGAGAATTTGTATCCCTCCGTAAAAAAAATATCAATACCAAAAATACCAATCATTTTACAAATAAGTATCAAAAATTTTGGCGTAATATTAAGATTAGACCAAAAATTCGGATGCTATATTTGTAAGTCCCATTTAGTCTGATATCAGATGACGCGTCATAGTCCAAGAAGTATCACAAACCACACGGTTTTAATCCAGATATGGCCCAATCAACAAATGATATCAGTCCAACATTCAATACATAACCGGTTAGTAAGGCCCAAGTTCACATGATGGAATACCCGATCCAATTCCACACAACCATCCGGTTATAAAAGTACATAGTCACATACATCTTTCTAACCTAACCCTAAACTCACTAAAAATGCGCCCCCATTATTCACCTAAACACATCACCTCCCTGATTTTCCTCACCCAAAACACAGATCTTGTAAAAATCTGCCCTCAAGCACCTCATTCCTCTAACTCTTCATCACTTGTCAATCTCAATCAAAAATGCATCGCATCTATTTTTTTTCATTAACGACCTATCAAATCCGAACAAACCTAACAAATCAAACTTGAAGCCGCTTCGTTGGTCACGGGTAAGTGTTGAGTTGATGAGTTATCTCATTTTTGACTTTTTTTTTTCTTTTAACCGAATGAGAAGATGGAATGAAACGATATATTTTGTTCCTTCTTTATGAAATTTGAATAGTTAATTGAAGTATGAGCTTCAAAACGATCGATGAAGATGAAGTTCAATAAAAAAACAATCTTTAAAAGATTAGTGAAAAATTGAACCCACTGAGATCAATTGTTCTTGTTGTAACTAGAGGCTGATGTTGGTGATGGATGTTTGTTGAGTTGAATTAGGATAGACTGAAAATGGAATGGATTGTACACGGTATGGATGAAGTTATATTTCTGTTTAATTTCTTTTTCCATTTTGATAATGACTTGGAGTGGACTGATGATGGTATTAGATACCTGAAGTCGTATATGGGTTTTGGTATTTGGTATTTGTTGTGTGGTCGAGGTCTTCTTTCATTCTTCTTCTTCATTTCTTTTAGTCAAGTCGCTAGCCTAAGTCGCTAGCCTAAATAGCTAGACCTCGCTAGACCAAGTCGCTAAGTCATGTCGCTAGGTCAAGTCGCTAGCACTCATGACAAGTCACTACGACTTGTAAAGACAAGTCGCTAGGCATGTTTTTTGACTCAACTCGCTACTTGATAAATAACAAGTCGCTAGCAAGATTATAAGTTTTTCCGGCGAGTTATTCCGACCACTTTTTCGACCATCTTCATACAAACCCAGAAAACTACGTATGAATCTCATTTTGACCCTCTTGACCAAGAAAAGGTAACCATTTGACTAAAAAGGCTTCACAGAAATGAGCAAAATCGTTGTATAATGACAGTTTGACCACAAGTTTTGACCACCAAAATCAGACCAAGTAATATCAATGATATTGGTAACACAAAAAGTCTACACAACCTGACTTGGACCAAAAGTGATTGACACAAGACAAATGTGACAGATGTAATACATTGAATAACCCAAAAAACGTTTTGTATTAGACCAAGGAAAGATACCCATAAAATCTGTTCATAGAAAACTGTTTTGCACAATACAAGAAAAGAACTTTTCAGACCATAAAGATTAACACTAAAACAGTTAAAACATGATTCAAAAACAACAACAAATCATCACAACACAATAACCATGGCTCTGGTACCAATTGTTAGGATCCAAATATTATTGTGTTTGATGATTCGGGTGGTCTTGGAAGATCAAAATACATGTTTGCCATTAGAGAGAGAAAGTTAGAGAGTTGGGTGTTTTCTTGGTAGAGAGTTACTTCACAAATTGTAGAATATTAGATTGAAAAGCACCACCCCTTCCATGGATGGAAGGGGTATTTATAGTTACATGAAAATACGACCTCCTATCGGCCTGTGGATCAGGTATACAGTGGGTAAAGACCCATCCTTCCTCCACGGTGTTGCTCTAAACTAAACTACGCTACAAACTAACAAATAAACTACTTAATAACGTAAATAACGATATGTCTACGAGCTAACTTATGCTAGATAATATTAGGGGTGACCGACTCTTCACTATGGAATTTTCTAATTCCTAACAAAACAATTAAAACATGTTTAGTTAAATAGTTTATGTATAACAACTAGTGTTTACATATTGGGTAAATATATACATAACTAGTATGTATTATAATGGGTAATATAAATGTGCAGAAACTTAAGTATTTGACCCATTGACCAAATACATTGAATGTAGTTGGGTAAAACCCAAAGTCCAAGACCTATACCCAATGTCTAGATACATTGTATCTTGGTGGGCACTCAAAACCATTGACTAGATGCATTGCATCTTGTAGATACATTGAATCTACTTGGTACCCATAACCCATGACCCATACCCATACCCAATGTCTAGATACATTGTACCTTGGTGGGCACTCAAAACCATGGACTAGATGCATTGCATCTTGTAGATACATTGAATCTACTTGGTACACATAACCCATGACCCAATACCCACGGGTAAAAGGGAGCATCCCAGGGATCCTCAGTAATACACTGGACGGATCCCTCAAGGGAGGGATTCGTGGGATCCGGGGAACAGTGGCTATTTTTCTTCTATAAATAGTGAGCCATTTCTTCATTGTTTCATACACCTTCACACATAATTTCTCTCCACCATTTCTAGGATATTTAGATCATTAGGAAGCATGTAAACCACCCTTATCTCATATGATCATAATGCTTCTAACTTTCATTTGTTGTAAGCATACTCCCGAAGTGATCCTCCAAATCAAGCTTAGAGATCTTGCATCCTTACCTACTGAAGTGATCACCCATCACAAGCATACTAGCACATGAAGATCTTCTACAACAAGCTTGGGAAACTTGTCATCTTCATTCATAGAAGACTAACCACATCATGCTTTGTGTTCTTGATGTTTAGCTTAGGATTTCATATCCATTAGACACTTTGTCTTGGATATTGTCTAGTATCATATTCTTGTATCTGTGACTAGACTAGATGGTTTATGTGTTTGTGCCATAAAACACAAGGTTTGTTATGTTGGGCCACAAAACATAACGGGTGCCTAGAAGTCAAGTCACAAGGCATTAGTGAAGGGTGCCTTGAAGATCGAGTCAAAGGCATTAGTGAAAGGTGCCTAAGGTGTGCATTCGATATGGTGTGATTCGATGTACAAGATAGATTAGTATTGGGTTAAAGGATATTGATATCCTTGTTGATGTTGTTATAAGGAGTAGATATCCTTTGGGGTTAGGTGTCGTGTAGTGTTCGGTAGTAGTTCCTCCATTGTAATGGAACTCTGTACTTAGCCTAGTACTGGATAAAGGGTAGGCGACGTTGTGGTAGGTGTGGTTCTCCTTTGTGAAAAGAACCCGGTGGTTAGCCTAGTACCGGAAAAAGAGTAGGCGACGTTGTGAATGCTTCTCCGCCATAAGGAGTTGGTGTCGTGTAGTGTTTACGAACTCTCGAGTAGGTGACTCGGGGAGTGGAGTAGGGCAAGGAAGGTGTCCTTATAGCCGAACCACTATAAATCCTCGTGTTGGTTTGTCTATCCTTTTACTTATCGATTTACTTTTATTCTTGCATTACATTGTTTATTTTCTATGTGGTTGATGTCTATGTTTGTGATACATACTTGGTCTTTCATATAGTCACAAACTATATTTAACACTTTACATATTATGACACGCTTGATCAAGAAAAAGCAACCGGACTAATAATGGTGAAACTTGATTTATAATGAACCATTAATCTTGCGGAATCTTATGTGATATTAAGGGGTTGGCCTTACATGCTGTAATGCGTTAAATTCATCCTCGCGTCGAGATTAGCAAATGCAATGGTTTATACTATATTTGATACAAAAGTTTTAAGTTTGAAACGGAAACGTATTCACCCCCTCTCTACGTTTTCACAATTGGTATCAGAGCGGGTTGGCTCTAGTTTTTAAAACAAATGGTTTTCAAAACGAGTAAGGTACTTGTATCAAATTTTTGGTGAAGTCAAGCATAATATGAAAAGTGTTTTGTTGATTTTTTTTCTCTTTGAAGTTTTGTTGTTAGATTCTTGTTAATCAAGCTTGAATAAAGGTAAAAATGGATAATATAACTTCACTAAAAAGTTTACAAAGGTTAAACCTTTTCGTCGGGTCAAAACATGCATTTTTGTAATTCTGTGTCAGATCCGCGGATCCCTCAGGTTACACTGGACGGATCCCTCAAGCAAGGGATCCGTGGGATCCATGGTACAGAAGACTGTTTTTGTCTGAATTTCAAAAATTCATAACTAATTAACCGTAAGTCGTTAGAAGTCGTGCCACCTATCGTTTTAAAGGTATTTAAGTCTAATTTCATTTAAAAATGATTTCATAAACTGATTCAAAACAAAAATTTACAGGATCATTGATTCATAATAAAAAGTTATTTTTTGGTCATAAGTTTTGCACAAACTTTTGATCTAATTCGAGACGGATGTTTTCATCTTTGAATAACAATGTGTCCTCTTTTAAAATTAAGGTTTTGATCATATTTATAAAAGAAACTAATGAAGCTTGGTATACATGTTTATATTTAACACAAAGCGATGAAAAGAACTTTCATATGCTATGCTAAATGATAAATTGTCTTTCTTGCATTACTTGATTATTTGATTATCTCAAATAGCTTTTGTGCTTGTTTGATTGAATAAAATATGTGGTTTCCTTACCTTGCTATTCATTCTCTTGCTTGTCGATTTAGTAGTATTCTACTAATCAATGTGCTACTTGAAGGAGTGTTTGGGATAACATCTAGTTGTGTCGAAAATGTTAGTTTTATAAATTGAAAAATGTTTAAAACATATAACACAATAAATGGATTTTTGATTGTGTTTGTCATGTATGTAACATAAATGTTTTATGTGCTTATATGATGTCTTGATTTCATATTTTCTTGTATCGTTTTCTAAAAAACAACAAGAATGTACATCGGATCATAACCTACACTTGTGTTGATGATGTACTCTCCCGTTTTCCTTTTCATAATCGCTCTCCAAGCTTTATAGTAGGATTGACAACTTGATTATTTCATCCGATATACTCAATTAAATTATTTTGCAACGCAAATATAATTGTTCATATCCGAAAGTCCAAACTCAAGCTTTCCAACAACATATGTTGAACTAGCTCATCCAACCATTTTTTTTGTTCACCATATAGACAACTTTTAATTTTTTGACACCTTCGTCACCTTAGTTGTTTCAAGTATAATATTAATAAAAACGAAGCAAAGTATCATCATTGTTACTCTTCGATAGGCCATTGTAGGAATATAAATTTTCCTAACTTGAGAATGAATACTGGAGAACTTATTGCACTAGAAACTCAATTTGACCTAACGGTTGAATTGCTTCCTTGATAGAAGTTGGGTATGTGGAATCGCCCGTAAAAATGGTCGTGTTTAGCCGTAATTAAGCACCGCTAGTAATAGTCTCATATTCATTCTCTCACCTGAGAAATTTATACTCTTATGTTTTCCTAAAGTAAGTTTACAATGGAAATACTTTGCATTGTCTTAGGATTACTAATCAAACAAGTTGTAAAATTAATTTTTCTTATAGTTAATCACAACCACTTGCCTCATCAAGCGATTATCTTGCTTTGATCGAGAAGAGCTACATGACTTCATGGACGAAGCTCATTGTATGCTAATCATCATCCGTAATAACTAGATTGTCCTAAACTAGCACCTCACAACACTTTTGTCTTGAACACCATCACGTGCTCTTTTCTTTCAAGACACATACCTTACATGTCATTGTTAGTGTAAATGATTTACTAATCTAGACCGTAAATTTGTTTTAGGCTTCTTGAATAGTGCTTGTTAAGTTTGCTAAACCTTTGTGTTATTTGTGAGCTCGATCTCATTTGATTGCCTATATGTGATCTCTACATACTCTCCTTGCTTTGCTTAACATGTATACATGTGTGCTTGCTGTAAAAATCATTAGCTACCATCAATCATTTTCTCTTGATCATTTAAGTCCATCTTCATGTAAGACACTTAATAGACTGAGTAACTTAGGATATGTAGGTGCTAGACCTTGCTAGAACCTAATCACCTCTTTTTCACCTCATCTGTTAGCCGGATCCCTATACTTAAGCTAGCCGGATCCCTCTAGTGAGGGAACCGGAGGAACAGTAGGTACATTATCTCTTTAGATAATCATTTCAAATTTCATTTTTCCACACAAGCACTTGTTCAACACTTAGGATTATCAGTTTCTTATATGTTTATAAATGAGTTGCATTTATATGATTCTTTACGTGTTCTTTCTTTTCGTTTCATGATTTTATGTGAACAATTTGTATAAATGTTTTCTTTTTGTACTAACTCATTTGGATTCTTGTAGATTGACAATGGTCGATTTCATCATCAAGTCTAGTCGTGCTCATTCGCACATTTTTTATATTCCTAATCTTGCATCATCCTAACCATCTTACTCCACTTTTATCACTACTCACAAAGTCATCATGTCTACCATCTCTATTGAGACATCAACCAAGTCAAAGATTCACCTTGATACCTTTCATCACCATCCCTTTCAAATCTTGAGTCTCTTTATTACCTAGTAATACTTGACCTCTCATCACCTCTACCACAACTTTCATACCTCTAAGTCATAATGATGATTATCACCGTGTCCAAGGTCTAGTTCATGAACTACATGATGAAGTATGTCTCATGTTCTACCACATCCTACTTGTGTCAACCACAACCTCAAACCACAAATTTATTGTGTCAACCACATCCTACAAGTGTCTCATTACCACTACAATTCATGGTCGCTCAACCATCCTCCACAAACATCTATGTTGTCAAAAGCCAAGTGAATTTCGTAATGAAATGTGACTCATCCCGAAGCACATTTTTATTCTTACCATGAACAAACCTTACAACCTCTAAACCAACCATGATGATGCAAGTAGTAGGATTATTCTCTTTTTGACACTAATCCTTTCTTTGTAGGTATTCTATATATACACTTTGATGTGTATGGGATTCTCGTCTACTTATGGACGAAATTTTACACTAATCCTTTTCTTTGTAGGTTCACTCATATACATGGGTTTGTATATGGATCACTTGTCTTCGGACGAGGTTTACTTTTTTTTGTTGGTTCTTCTTGACGCCCTCGAGCTAGGGGGAGCTTCCGTCGAGCATTTACAAAGTGCATCATATGACTTACTCGTTCAAGGACGAATATAATTTTGCACTAACTTTTTGTTTTGTAGATTTTCAAAACACACTAGGAGAACTTGACGCTCTCAACAAAGGGGAGTTTTTCATCAAAGCAAAAAAAAAAACATTGCAAATTTTGCAACACTTTTGTCTTAGCCTTCCTAAAATACTTGACGCCCTTAACAAGGGGGAGAAATCGCCAAGGGGGAGCATGCACACATTCATTCTTCAAAATTCCTTTATGTTTCAACAAAATGGAGATTTCTTTCTCATCATATATATATTTTTTTCTTGTCCTTAACACTAACCTTGATGTAGGTTAAGCCTAAAAAATTTGATCCATTGAGTCGTTGGCAATAATGGTTATAATTCAAAGGATATTTCTATTTTTTTTCTATGTGTGATTCTCTAGGTTCCTCTTAAAGGCGAGATCACCACCTCTTGAAGACGTGCAAGCTCAAATTCATGAGTTGCTAAGCTTCGTCATTAGTGTTTCGTGTTGAAGGTATTGGCGTGGTGTGCCAATTGGAGCAATAAGGTGTTTTTATTTTAACTTCACTAGGGATGATGCAAACTCGCCATTCTTGGGAGAAATGAAGTTTAAACTCCTAGGACACACCCATTTTGTTTTGACAAAAGGGGGAGAAGGGTGTAAACGGAGAAGGTAATGTATAGGAAGTACGAACACAAGTAACTTTGGCATTTTACCTATCTATTACGTTTCCATATATTTTGTCATCATCAAAAAATAGGAGATTGTTAGTGCATATATTACGATATTTAATCTATACATTCTCATTTGTTTTGTTGATGACAAACATGTAACTTGTAATACATAACGTAAAATGTATAAGTTACTTGTAATTATATTTTGTCTCAACACCTCTCGACGACTCAAGTCCTTGTATGCTACAACACAGGTTCGTACATGTTTGTTAAGTTGCGTTATGATCAAACCCCCAACAAACCATTAAAACATGTTTAGTTAAATAGTTTATGTATAACAACTAGTGTTTACATATTGGGTAAATATATACATAACTAGTATGTATTATAATGTGTAATATAAATGGGTAGAAACTTAAGTATTTGACCCATTGACCAAATACATTGAATGTAGTTGGGTAAAACCCAAAGTCCAAGACCCATACCCAATATCTAGATACATTGTATCTTGGTGGGCACTCAAAAACCATGGACTAGATGCATTGCATCTTGTAGATACATTGAATCAACTTGGTACCCATAAACCATGACGCATGACCCATACCCAATGTCTAGATACATTGTACCTTGGTGGGCACTAAAAACCATGGACTAGATGCATTGCATCTTGTAGATACATTGAATCTACTTGGTACACTTAACCCATGACCCAAAACCCATGGGTAAAAGGGAGCGTCCCACGGATCCCCAGTAATACACTGGACGGATCCCTCAAGGGAGGGATCCGTGGGATTCGGGGAACAATGGCTATTTTTCTTCTATAAATAGTGAGTCATTTCTTCATTGTTTCATACACCTTCACACATAGTTTCTCTCCACCATTTCTAGGATATTTAGATCATTAGGAAACATGTAAACCACCCTCATCTCATATGATCATAATGCTTCTAACTTTCATTTGTTGTAAGCATACTCCCGAAGTGATCCTCCAAATCAAGCTTAGAGATCTTGCATCCTTACCTACTGAAGTGATCACCCATCACAAGCATACAAGCACATGAAGATCTTCTACAACAAGCTTGGGAAACTTGTCATCTTCATTCATAGAAGACTAACTACATCATGCTTTGTGTTCTTGATGTTTAGCTTAGGATTTCATATCCATTAGACACTTTGTCTTGGATATTGTCTAGTATCATATTCTTGTATCTGTGACTAGACTAGATGGTTTATGTGTTTGTGCCATAAAACACAAGGTTTGTTATGTTGGGCCACAAAACATAACGGGTGCCTAGAAGTCAAGTCACAAGGCATTAGTGAAGGGTGCCTTGAAGATCGAGTCAAAGGCATTAGTGAAAGGTGCCTAAGGTGTGCATTCGATATGGTGTGATTCGATGTACAAGATAGATTAGTATTGGGTTAAAGGATATTGATATCCTTGTTGATGTTGTTATAAGGAGTAGATATCCTTTGGGGTTAGGTGTCGTGTAGTGTTCGATAGTAGTTCCTCAATTGTAATGGAACTCTGTACTTAGCCTAGTACCGGATAAAGGGTAGGCGACGTTGTGGTAGGTGTGGTTCTCCTTTGTGAAAAGAACCCGGTGGTTAGCCTAGTACCGGAAAAAGAGTAGGCGACGTTGTGAATGCTTCTCCGCCATAAGGAGTTGGTGTCGTGTAGTGTTTACGAACTCTCGAGTAGGTGACTCGGGGAGTGGAGTAGGGCAAGGAAGGTGTCCTTATAGCCGAACCACTATAAATCCTCTTGTTGGTTTGTCTATCCTTTTACTTATCGCTTTACTTTTATTCTTGCATTACATTGTTTATTTTCTATGCGGTTGATGTCTATGTTTGTGATACATACTTGGTCTTTCATATAGTCACAAACTATATTTAACACTTTACATATTATGACACGCTTGATCAAGAAAAAGCAACCGGACTAATAATGGTGAAACTTGATTTATAATGAACCATTAATCTTGCGGAATTTTATGTGATATTAAGGGGTTGGCTTTACATGCTGTAATGCGTTAAATTCATCCTCGCGTCGAGATTAGCAAATGCAATGGTTTATACTATATTTGATACAAAAGTTTTAAGTTTGAAAAGGAAACGTATTCACCCCCCCCTCTACGTTTTCACATATTAGTTTTAGAACTTGAAAGATAAAGATGATAATGCAAGTATGTCCAATTTAGACATGATGTTGACTTTTCAGAAAGTCAAAGTGTGCAGTTGACGTTTCATTAGAAACTCAAAGTCTTCATTAGTTGAAGTATGATGTTGACTTTTCAGAAAGTCAAAGTATGCAGTTGACTTTTTATAAAAGTCAAATTTAACCAAGTTCTATATATTTCTTCCCCTTTTTGTCTCAACAAATAGAAGATGCGAGGCGGAATATGTAATGAGCCCGAGCCATTATCTCCCCCTTGACCAATGCTCCCCCTAAATTGGGTGCCAAGAGAAAGATTCATGGATTGTGAAAAGGCTACAAAAAAAATGTTAGTAATAAGCATCATCGCAAGCATTTCCAAATACCATGTAATAATCAACAACAATATAAGAAACACCATTCATTTGTTAAATTTTTTCATGATATAAAAATCATGAAAAGGGAACACAATGAAGTGTTAGTACAAGAATAAAATCCTAGAAAGAGAAAAAAAAAGAAAAAAAATTATCCTAGAAAATTTTAAAAAATACAAAGAAAGTAAACTAGGACCCTCCTATTGAGGTGGTGGATGAGCAAGAGCATTGATGCGCTCTAGGATGTGATTGAGGATGAACCTCATTTCGTCTTGAAGCTCATGGACCATCACCCGGGTCCTTTCGGTAATGTGGGCGGTCCGCTCACAATTGGAGCAACCGTGTCTAGGCGGGTAGTATGATTCATGATTTTGTGGTGGTGGAATGGTGTATTTGTTGGTGTTGGTGGTTGGAGTGGTGATTATGGAGGCTAGCAAAGCACTTTGCATTTGCATGGTCTCACTAAGACGAGAGTCCACCATTTTGGAAAATTGGTGGAGATGATTGAGCTCGGCTTCAATCTCTTCTTTAGTGGGATGATCATCCCACATTGATTCCTCAATGTATTCTATATGAGAAGGCATTGATGTTGTAGGTAGTGGTTGATCCCCATACAAAGGACCATGGATTTCCTTGTGGATGGGATGGAAAAGAAGAGGTCTTGGCCCTAACGGGGCATTTGGGTCAAATGATGGACGTGGAGACTCATGAGCTATTCGCTCAATAGTACCAAAAGATGGTAGTGGTGGTGGATGATTGGGCCTAGGAGGCAAGTCCTCCAAGTCTTCCAAAAATGGATTTGGAGATGTAGGTGGTGTAGAGAATAACTCTAATGGGATGAGTGTTGGAGATTTTTGAGGTGATGGTGACTTTGATGTTTGGATAGGAGCCGGTGGTGGTGAGCTAGGAGTCTTTGTTGGTGGTGGAGTAGTGACAATGATAGGTGATTGTGGAGGTGGTGTAGGAGTAGTCAAAGTGAGAGTTGTCTCATCTCTTATGGGAGATGAGATGGTTAATGGAGAGGACTCGGAAGAGGATCTTATGTTGACAAAGCAACAAGGTCTTAAGCTCATTCTAGCGGTTCTTTTGCAAGGCTTGTGTAACCACCCGCATGTTTAGGTTACTTTTCATTTTCGAGAATTTACTATTCACTTTTACTATTCATATTCACTATTCATCTCGTAAAATTTTTAATCCACATTCTCGTAAGATAAATAGTAATAACCTAAGAGTTTGACTATCGTTAGATCATTTTCGCAAAAGTTATTAAGTAAACATCGTTTTAAAGTTTCGTTTTAGACGGTCCACCGTTTAAACATCACGTGCATAACGAAAGTCAAATCTGACAATTTTCCTCGCATCAGATAAATTTTTAGATCACTCATGATTAATTTGAGAATTTTTAAGATTTATTATTTTTAATGTTACCAAATAAGCCCATAAGCAGAACAAAACTAAACTTACGTTTTAAACAATTCTACTTACATCCAGACTTAACGATTCCTACACTGTGTTTCTAATATGTTTTTGAAACTTTTACATTTTTGGAAAAGTCAAACATATTTTCCTCCTCCTTTGACCATAAAGAAATTAACCTTGTACGTTCTACATTTTTCTTAAATTGCGTAACTTTTAAACTTCCCAAATAACTGTTATCTCGCGTATGACAAAAACCACATTTTGACATATCATATCACTTTTAGACTAATTTTAGTCTACTTTACATAAATTCACGGTCGCTTCCTGAAATTTCATTCTTTTTCGATAAACTGCGAATTACGCGTTTTTGACCCGTATTTCCAGCTTTAAGCAGCGTTTTTGCACCCAATGAGACTTATCACCCATTTTATATTTTTAGATGAAGTATAATGATGAGTTTCATCATTCTTACAAATTTCGTATTTTTACGATACCCGGTTTTACGTTTTATGGCTTCACTCCGTAACCAAGATAATACCAAAACTATCCACCAAAGTCATCCTATCTTATCATGAACGAAATTAGGGGGGGGAGTCATCACCTTGGTGTCAAAATCCTAAGCATGCTTTCTTTAGATCATTACATGTGTAAATTTAACCATGGTTAGTTTTTAACCCTATATATAGTTAACCATATTCTCTAGCCTATAAATACCAAGCTAAATCACTTCATTTTTCTTGCACCACCCTTTCTTAACATCTAAAGTCCTAAACCTAAAGGCATTTCTTATAGATCTTGTAAGAACATTCATGTGTTCTTGAAGAAAACTAGCGGTTGATCTTCGTTCTTGGAAGTTTTCAAGAAAGAGTCGTTATAATCTTCAAATATCTTCAAGTCTCCAAAAAGACGTCGTTATAATCTTCTAATAGCCTTGGGTTTTCAAAGATTGCAAATTCTACGTCGAAGCCCCGCTAATATTTTATTTTTCCATAATACTCAAGCATTCTATTTTAAGGTAAGTATTTATAACACTCAAACTTATTTAAATACTTATAAACTTTGTTAGTTTATTTATTGTATTTATAAACTCTTAATATATCATATAATCAAGTAATCAAAAATACATGTTTTACGTATTAAGCACTACAACACTAGGGAACTTCATGTGAGGGGTTCATTTGGGTAAACGGATCGACGAGTTGCTGGATTTACGATTTAAAGTGTCCTAGCTCCTCTAACGTTACTGATGACCTCTGAATTATGATGGCTCGAACGGTAGTACGATATCTATAAACTAAATATGTTTTCACATATTAAAGATCTTTCTATAAACACCAAATGATAATTGACTACATCATGATCAACATAGAAATATATATAGAATGGTTTATGTTTTCCTAAACATTATTTCAAACCTAAGTTGCAATATTCTATTTTATGTTGCTCGTAGAAGTTCTCACGGCATATCCATCATTCTCATTATACATTTGATATCATTTATTAAGGTGAGTTGATAGCCCCACTTTCTATTACTTAATTGTTTTACAAACCCTTGGGGGAGATACATGCTTTATTTTAAACCGAACACATTGCTTTCAAACTGTATACTTATCTGATTGTTATTAGCACTAAGTTTCGGCATTTGCCAAACTTAAGTCCCTTAATCATGAATCATTAATCACTATGTGAGAGTGGGCGCTAATATTGTGAATAGATCTATTGGGATTGACGAATCCCGTTTGTGTTGGCCCCATTAAAGGCAAACAAACGCACTATATTTTAGTAACATTGGTAAAACGCAATTTTACCCGATAGGGCACGCACCGACATTTTCTCCAATTAATTTTGGAACACGTTAACGCCTTTATTGCATGATGCTTAGTCTAATAATAACTTTTGGTTTTCAAACCATTGGTGTGAATTTATAACTCACACTACAAACATAATGTGTTCAACCATCAAACAAACTCTATGAATTCACTCAACCTTTGTGTTGACAGTTTTAAGCATGTATTTCAGGTCCATAATGTCGAAAGCTGGCACGAAAGAGCAAGGACTAGATCAAGAAGGCTATAAATTTTATTATCATTCGAAAACCAATTTAATGTATTTTGTAAACTTGGAACCATCTGGGACCTCATTTTTGTAAACTCTGATATTTATATAAATTGAATGATAAATCTTTTAAAACGACTCCATTAGAGTACGTTTTCTATTGTTATGACTGTTGTACCATGAAGTAACACCCAGTTTGAATTCCGCTGCGTATCACGAAATTGGGGGTGTTACAGCTTGGTTGATGGTGAAGACTTAGTCATTTTGCCTCAAGTTTTTGCTAGTAGATGATAAGATTTGAGAAGGTGTGAGGATGATCATGGTGAAAGATCTTAATTTATAGGATTGGAAAATTATGGATAAATGTGTTTGATTTGATGTTAAATGATAGAAGAGATGAGATTCCTAATGATTTTAAAGTGGGTTTAATGCTAGTCATATCAACCAAGTCAATCCATACAAGAAGGATGGAGTGAAGAGACAAAGATTTGCAATAAATGTGTTCTAATGATTATGGGATCTTTAGAATCAGATCACCCACGGATTGCAAGGAACCAAAATTTTGGTACCTTCCTTTATGAAAAAGGGTTCCTTGGGTGGATTTTTGAAATTTTTGAATTTTGGTGGGAAATGGATATCCTATATGCCTAAGTGTGTTAAACTAGTTCTAATATGGGTAAAAACTAGTCAAGACTATCCTAGAAGAAATGTATGGTAATTTGGAATGTTGAAATAAGCGAAATTTAGAAAATTACCTGTAGGATCCACAGCACCATTTATTTACACAGGCGGAACCCTTAAATTAGTGCCGCCTGGTCCGCCTGTACAGGTATGGCGGTACCAAAATCCATAACAGACGGAACCAAATTAATGGTGTCGTCTGGTCCGTGGAGACCAGAAATCTTCACAGACCCCTTTTTTTAAGTGACAGGGACTTTTCCGAAACCTGAAATTTTGCTTAAAACATGTGACATTAATTATTTCTAGTTAGGAAAAGTCGATAACACATATACAAACATAGTGGAGCATAGACTTTGACCAAGGGCTAACGATTTTCACATAAAAGTGAAAATGGGTAACATTTGATAACACACTTGTGCTATCCCCCTGCATAAACCGGTTAGCATACAACATTGTTTTAAGTCATATTATCATCCTACAAAGTAAAAACAACCAAATTGTATCATACACCATAGTTATTGTTTTGTTCCAAACACTCCTCCGAATAAACCTCACTTATCCAACTTCTTGTAGATCTTATTCATCATCCTACCAAGGCACTTAAACATCCCCTTGGTTTGCTTGAACTCCGCCGATTCATTCTCACTCTCGGGGAGAGATGCATAGTACTCTTGAGGTGGAAGACGAGAATTTGAGAGACCGTCCTCGGAGCTATTTGATGATGATGATCAAGGAGTTGGAGGTTTTGCCCTTTTTCCTTTAGTCTTAGCCACTCGCCGCACTCAAGGGCACAAATATGTGAGGGATGAGAGCATAGTCTAGCTTCAACCCTTTTGGGCTTGGTGGAATGGGTGCAAATGCTCTATAGAGACGGGTGAGGAGCATCCCGTAAGGAAGAGTGACCGATCCTTGAGTTGGAATATCTACCATTCTCCTAGCAATGTAGTAGGCTAAATTGAATGGTTGATGAGTGGACAAGTTGTAGAGCATGTGACAAAGGCAAGAATTGATATGGTCCCTATTTCCTATAGTGCTAATGACATTGGCTCTAAGGAGTTCCTCCCACTTCTTAAATTTGGGCTTAAGCTCATTGAGCTACATACCATAAGGATCTCGGTTTATTTCTTTTCCCTTTCGGGTGACACGGGTTGGAGTGGCCCTTTCATTATAAAGGTGCTCACGGATAACATCCTTATCCGCCAAAGGAGTTTGGTATGGAAGAGAGCGATCATTGATTGCATCAAGGATGGTGAGTGACCACTTGTCCGAGTAAACACATGTACCACGATTAGGAATTCCTAGCACTTGAGTAAATCTGCTTAGGGAGATGGAGTAGTCGGTTTGATTGATCCTAAACCTAAGAGCTATTTCATCGTCCTCATCAGTGAAAGAGGTAACACTAGCATAGAATTCCAAAACAAACCTAGGACAAATGGGTTCATAGATGTCAAGGAGACAATCGAAGTTAATGGTGGCAAGCTCTTGACGGAGGTTAGTTCCGTCGACAAAGGAGGAGTGAATGGTCCTACCCGCATGGAAGTACCTTTGCTCTAGACTCTTAAAGATTTTGACTTGTTCTTTGGAGAGGCCCTTGCTTTTGTGGTGTTTAGGGATGTAGCTAAGAGTATTCTTGTGATTATAGAATTTTGCGGCTACCATGGTTGTTCCTATGAGCAAGAGTTTACATGTTAAAAAAAAATAAAAACAAACTTAGCGTTTTGGTTCTAGTGTGTGCCTATATGAAAACGATTTGGAGTTGCGGTTATCTCGAATCATTTTATGCATAAAATGGTTTTAGTGGGGGTGTTTGGCAAAAGGCATGAGACAACCCAAACACTCCTAATTCAATGTGGCTTCATTTGAATATACCTGGGAAGGCATATTAGTTATGCGTTACCTTTAGTATTCAAGAGCATTATGTAAGTGACGAAAATTCACGTTTCTATTTGTATTAACAATGAAAAACTGTTTTCCTACAAGTGAGAGGCTTTTCAAAATTTTTGACATGGGGTGTTTGCTTATTTAGAATAAGGCCTTATAGTCATTATCTTTTGATTAGTGGGAAACATAATTTGTTTATGCAATGTGACAATGTAGTACCTAATTTGAATGACTAGTTATGCAATTTTCCAATTGAATCCATATTTTGTACAAGAATATACATAATCCCCATGTAATGATTTTGTGCACAAATTAGAATCCTAGACTCAGAATTAGGAGATGTAATGTAGTTAGGATACTTACAAAGATGTTATCTTCAGTGATTAATGGGTGAGAAAGTGTCAACAATGAGTTAGGTGTGATGTTGAAACGTTTTGGTAAAGTGGGTTGTGAGGAAGAAGATGTTTTGTAGGTGGTATTTTTGCTATTGTTGTCACCACGGACCGCACGGCACCAAAAAATTGGTTCCGTCTTTGTTGTCGCTTTGGTGCCGTGGGAAGTAGCGAATTAAACTAATTTGTTTTGTTTTGTTTGGTCTAAGGTTTAGACTATGTTTTCACTACATGTTTGGTTCCATTAGCCCTAAACCAAGTCTAAGAAGATTAAATAGTTCTCGTTTGAGAGGCTTAGTTAGAATGTCGGCAATGTTGTCTTCGGAGGATACTTTCTCAATTGAGATGTTTCCTTTTGAACATTGTCGCGAAGAAAGTGATGGCGGATTTCAATATGCTTCTTACGAGCATGTTGGACGGGATTTTTGCTGAGATCAATAGCACCTTTGTTGTCGCAAAGTATAACGATATCGTTGAGATGAATTCCGTACTCCACGAGAGCTTGCTTCATCCAAAGAGCTTGTTGACATTCTTTTCCGGCTGAGACGTATTCGGCTTCAGTAGTTGAGATAGCTAGAGCCGTTTGTTTCTTTGCAAACCATGAGGTGAGACAGTGTCCAAAAAAAGTGCAAATACCACTTGTACTTTTTCTATCGACATAGTCACCGGCATGGTCGGAGTTGGCATACACTATAGTTTCTACACCCGTTCCTTTGGGATACCATAATTCTAAACATGTTGTTCCCTTAATGTATCTAAAAATCCTTTTCAAGGCTTCTAAGTGTGATACCTTGGGATTTTCTTGAAAGCGAGCACATAGACAAACACTAAAAATGATGTCGGGTCTACTAGCCGTGAGATAGAGTAGGCTACCGATCATTCCTCTATATTTAGTGTTATCTACCGATTCACCTTCCTCATCCTTGGTAAGTTTAGTGTCCGAAGACATGGGTGTCTTAGTTGGTTTTGAGTCTTCAAGACCAAATTTCTTAAGCATATCTTTTATGTATTTAGATTGGTTAAAGAATATGCCATCTTCTAGTTGTTTAATTTGAAGTCCTAGAAAGAATTTTAACTCACCCATCATACTCATCTCAAACTCATCGTGCATGATTTTAGAGAAATCATCACATAGCTCTTGACAAGTTGATCCGAATATGATGTCATCAACATACATTTGAACTATGATAATGTGTGATTCCTTTTTCTTGGTAAAAAGAGTATTATCTACTAATCCCATGGTATATTTGTTTTCAACAAGAAAAGTCTTAAGTCGATCGTACCAAACTTTTGGTGCTTGCTTAAGACCGTATAATGCCTTCTTGAGTTTGAAGACATGATGTGGTTTCTCAAAGTTGGTAAAATCGGGAGGTTAAGTAACGTATACTTCTTCGTAAATAAACCCATTAAGAAATGCACTCTTAACATCCATTTGAAATAATTTAAAATCATAAGCACATGCATATGCAAGTAATATTCTAATAGACTCGAGCCTAGCTACCGGTGCATAAGTTTCATCATAATCAATCCCCTCTTGTTGATTATAACCTTGTGCGACAAGCCTAGCTTTGTTTCTAGACACTACACCATTTTCATCCATTTTATTTCGAAAAACCCATTTCGTTCCAATTATAGTTTGATCTTTAGGTTTTGGAACTAACTTCCAAACATCATTTCTAACAAATTGGTTTAACTCTTCTTGCATAGCAATTACCCAAGATTCATCTTTTATTACTTCATTTATGTTTTTCAGCTCAATGGTAGATACAAAGCAAAAATTATTACTTTGATTTTGGGCTTGTGATCTTAACGTTCTTTGATTTAGTTGTCCTATGACCTTTTCTAAAGGATGACTTTTGGATTCTTTGATGTTTATAATTTCATTATTCAACGGTTCATCTTCCTTGTCAATTATTTCTTGACTTTCTACAAGTTGACTTTCAACTAAGTCATCATCTACCAAAGGTGATGTCTTAGAGGGAGGTGGACTTTCGTCGAATGTTATGTTCAACGATTCCTCGACTCTCATTGTTTCTTTGTTTAAGACAATGTAATCTTTACTAGTTTGTGAGTAACTAAGAAATACACCTTCATAAGACTTTGGGTCAAACTTGGTGAGATGGTCTTTAGTATTAAGAATGAAACATTTACATCCAAACACTCTAAAATATCCTAAAGTTGGTTTTTTACCTTTATATAATTCATATCGTGTTTTGTTTAAGAAAGGACGTATTAAGACTCTATTTAAAATATATGTAGAAGTGTCAACGGCGTTACACCAAAACTTTTGAGGAATGTTTTGTTCATTAAGCATTGTTCTACTCATTTCTTGAATGGTTCTATTTTTACGTTCTAAAACTCCATTTGATTGAGGTGTTCGAGGAACCGAGAAGTTGTGTCTTATACCATTTGTATCACAAAAGTTTCCAAATTGTATTTCATTGTCAAATTCACGACCATGATCCGTTCAGATCGACACAATGTTAACACCTAGTTGATTTTGAATTTTCTTGCAAAGAATTTCAAATTTATCAAAAGCTTCATTTTTAGTTTTCAAAAATAACGTCCAAGTAAACCTTGAGTAATCATCTACTATGACCAAAGTGTATAAGTTGCCTCTATAGCTTTTTATAGCGGATGGACCAAACAAGTCCATATGCAAAAGTGTGGACACCATGTTTTTAGCCTTATGACTACTATGCGTTTGTTGACCAATTTTGCAAGCGTCGCAAAAATGTTGGTCATATTTAAGTTTTGGTAAATTCCTAACTAGCTCTTTCGAAGATAGGTTTTAGATAAGTCTCATATTAGCGTGACCTAAGCGTCTATGCCAAAGAGTTGAGCTATCATCTAAGGTTGTTAGACACAGTTTTTCATTAGATGTTTTATCTATTTTCATGACGTATATGTTATTTTTTTCTAACTCCTTTAGCTATGGTGATACCATCTTTTAGTATTTTACTACCATTTTCTTCAAATAGTACTTTATATTTTTTATCACATAATTGGCTAATACTAAGTAGATTAAATCCTAACCTATCGACATGAGCAACATTTTCAATAGTTAGGGAGTTATGAGCGATCGTACCTTTGCCAATGATTTTGCTTTTGAGATTGCTACCAAAAGTGACATTACCTCTGTCATACTCTTGGTATGTTGAGAAGAGGATTTTGTTTCCCGTCATGTGTCGTGAGAATCCACTATCTTTTATCCACTCATCAGGTTCCAATCCAACTTTCAATCATACCTAAGACACAAATAACTTAAGCGTTTGGTCCCCAATATCTCATGGGTCCGTTTGGGTTAAACATACCATTTACTTGGTTCATATATGGAAATGATGGGTAAGGGTTCCATGGCATGTAATATGGAGTTTGATATGGTCTAGGGAAGTTTTGATTCCAATTGTTATCTTGATAGTTAGGTTGTATGTTGTGGTTGCTCTTAGGAAAGGGGCGTTTGGAAATAGGTGTTTTATATCGTTGTTGAGTGGTTTTAGATCTAAATTCATTTCTAGCAAGTCCTACTCCTTATGAAACGACAAGTTTTAGTTTAACATTATCCTTGGTTTTCTTTGTTACATTGACAAATTCACTGTGGTCCGTATTACAAACATTATGTCCTGCTGCAGTCCCCACGGCACCAATCTTAACAAAGGACGGAACCCTATTTTTGGGTCCGTCTGGTCCGTGTTGTACTGCAGCAGTTTTGACATTTTGTTTGTCTTTTTCGACCGTTTTGGTTTGACTGTTTGGAATTAACACTTCATTAAATCCTAGTCCATTCATGTTTCCTGGGGTTTTTGAATTCTAACTATTTCATCGGCACAAGCAATATTTTTGTTAAACCTTTTAAATTTATAATTATGTTCTATTAGAACTTCTTGTGTGAGCTTTAATTTTCTATTTCAAGATTAAGCTCTTGACATGAGTTGCAACCATCGTCATTTGCTTTTCCCTTTTCTAATCGTTTAGCCTTTTCTTTTAACTCATAGACTTCATTTTCTAAAAATTCCTTTTTAGTCTTTAAAAACTTATTTTTAGTTATGATTTTTAAACTAAGCTCACACA
The DNA here is from genome assembly GCA_910596185.1 of Chrysanthemum makinoi. Classification (NCBI taxonomy): domain Eukaryota; kingdom Viridiplantae; phylum Streptophyta; class Magnoliopsida; order Asterales; family Asteraceae; genus Chrysanthemum; species Chrysanthemum makinoi. Next base: position 273,245,126 of record OU343224.1, read on the forward strand.
ATTGATTTTATTGTTTTTGCAAAGTGTCATCATCAATAGAGGAATAGGATGAGTCGGAATGTACCTCGTTTGATTCATGTTCCATTAGAGCGATCTCATCCTTGCTTGATTCTTCATCATCCTCACTATCACTCCAAGCACCACTTACAAAAGCTCGTTGAGTTTTGCTTTTAGGTGGCTTGGGACAATCTCCTATGTTAATACAAATAAGCCGTAAAAACGTTTATTTATATTTTACGATTTTCTAATGTTTTGTCGATAACAAAAGTAAAATCATTTTAACGAAACAAACAAAATACGTAAATGGTTTGGACTAATAGTTTTCTAACACACTTACGCTTTCACATAAAACACTAAGACAAGTATAAGTGATTTTATGATTTAGATACATATGTACAACAACTAGTGTTTACATATTGGGTTAAACATATACTTAAACTAAGTATACTAAAATGGGTAAAAACTAAGTATATGCTAAAATGGGTAAATACAAGTATATACTAAATGGGTAAATACTAGCAAATGGTTTTGACCCATAACCCATAGTTTTATATATACCACTTAACCAAGTTCATTGTATCTAGAAAGAAAACCATGGATCAACCCATAACCCATGACCCATGACCCATAACCAAAAATACCCATGGGCAAAGAGGAGCGTACCACGGATCCCTAGCTTTGTGCTAGCCGGATCCCTTGTGGTAGGGATCCGTGGGATCCGGGGAACAGTAGGATTTTTCCTCTATAAATAGTGAGCCATTTCTTCATTATTTCTTACCCCTTTTGAATCCCTTTCTAACACACTTTCCCCTGAGTTAAATCTCACTAACCTTAGATCCAAGAGATCTATGTTTGTAGTTTTTATTTTGTGTGATCTTTTAGGTTCCTCTTAAAGGCAAGATCACCACCTTTGAAGTCAAGCAAGCTCAAGTCCATGAGTTGCCATGCTTCCTCATCATCAAGGCTACTGAAGTCTTCTTGTTGATGATTCCTTTCTTTCTTCAAAGAAGTGTAGTGTTGAAGACATTAGTGAAAGATGTCTCAAGAGTCAAGACGAAGATATTAGTGAAGGGTATCTATCGTCTATAGGATAAAGCACTTGTGGTAGGTGCTTGGAAGTCAAGACAAAGAAGTATTAGTGAAAGGTGCTTAGAAGTCAAGACAAAGAAGCATTAGTGAAAGGTGCTTAGAAGTGAAGACACAAGACATTAGTGAAAGGTGTCTTGTAGATCTAGTCAAAGGCATTAGTGAAAGGTGCCTTAGATGTACATTCGATATGGTGTGTTTCGATGTACAATATAGACTAGTATTAGATCCAAGGATATTGATATCCTTGATGATGTTGTAAAGGAGTAGATCTCCTTTGGGATTAGTCATTGGTGTAGTATGGTAGTAGTTCCTCCATTGCAATGGAACTAGGTGCTTAGCCTAGTACCTAATAAAGGGTAGGCGACGTTGTGAAGGTGTAGTTCACCTAAGGTGTGAAAGAACTAGGTACTTAGCCTAGTACCTTATAAAGGGTAGGCGACGTTGTGTAGGTGTGGTTCACCTTGGAGTGAAAGAACCCGGTGGTTAGCCTAGTACCGGAAAAAGAGTAGGCGACGTTGTGAAGGCTTCTCCGCCATAAGGAGATTGGTGTAGTGATTACGAACTCTCGAGTAGGTGACTCGGGGAGTGGAGTAGGGCCTGGAAGGTGACCTTGTAGCCGAACCACTATAAATACTCGTGTTGTGGTTTTGTGCTTCTTACTCTTATCTTTTCATTACTTACCTTTATATGCTTGTTTATCAACATCCAACACACACATCCAAATAGATTGTCATAAGTCAATCTAAATAGATTAAAAAGAAGTTTTAATTGGCAAAACTATTCAACCCCCCCCTTCTAGTTTTCCACAATTGGCATCAGAGCTTCGTTACCAAGTTTCTTGAAGTATATTGTACTTTAAAAACTTGATACGATCCATGGTTAATTGAAAACTACAAAGAAGGTTTTTCATAAAATCAAACACCATGTTATTCAAAACTATATGTTTGGATGTTGAAGTTGATAACCACATTTTTCTTTTTACTTTTTCATTTAATTGCACTAATCTTCCTTGTTATGTTGATTAGTCAAAGCTCATACCCACCAAGCTTTAGGAGTAGCTTGGTAACAAGAATACCTTCCTTAAGAAGGTATCTTAATCGCAAAGGAGCGGGAATCGTCTAAGTGACATTTGTTGTGTCATTTGTAAAGACATTCCTAAGTACGCTAGAGGTATGATTTTCTTTTTATTTTTCTTGATAATTAAGTATGCCTATTTAGGTATTTATACGATTATCTTTTGTGCAATTACATGTTTTACATGAAGCTTCATTAGGAAGCCTTTTTCTCACATACGTGTCCTATTTCTCATCTATAATCGTGGTATATAAAACTTATGTTTTATTTCTTTTAATCCTATAATAAAACAAAAACACGAATTTCAAAAATTCCTCCTTCCCTATTAATGATCCCACTCGACGCCCACTTTATCCAATCCTCACTTTTTCAAATTTCCCAATTTCAAAAATTCCCTCTCATTCAAAAAAAACTTCATCTTCCTCCTCATTTCATCTCATCCGAAACCAAGAAGATCCCTCATCAACATGGTTTACATCGCACTCGTGCTCATCACCCTAACACTCATCGCACTTGTGTTCCCTATGATGAAGTTCACATACGGAGACATTTACTTTGTGTTGTTAATCTACATTGGGATCATATACCCAATCCTTTGTATCATCCTTAGTATTGAAATGCAATATTACTAATGATCTAGTTTATCTAGGTTATTATTATCATAATGTGTTTGTCATTCCTTTTGATTTATATGTTTTATTTTCTTTCGTGATACATTAGAAGTCATGTGTGCAAGCTAAAAGAAAATGTAGGATAAAACATATTTCGTGGTATAAAACTGTAAAACCTACTTCTTTATCAAAATTGTTTCTGTTACTACAGATCCACGGATCCCGGAGGATATACTAGCCGGATCCCTTTTGTAAAGGAACCGTGGGATCCGTATTACTGGAAAATAGTTTTCATGCAAGATTAAAAACCACTATCTTTCTAAACATAATAATCCACTAGAAAGTCAAAAACTTTAGTTAAATGTCATTGATTGTTAAAAAACCATTGTTAATGAAAATCTAGTAAAAACATTAGATTATCATAAGTTGACCACAAACATCTCCTTTTATTAACTTGTCATTCCTATAGGTTCAACTATGACGCATGAATATGAGTTTGATTTTTCACTCACTAGCGTCTACACTCCGAACATCTCTCTCGAACCCAACATACCTGGCAATCATGTCCGTGGGTTCAATAATCTCAAAAACCGTCACTTCCATGAAGGACGTATTGTAGACACCTCTCTACAATTCGAAGAAGGTATCAATACCTCCTTCCCAGCCATAGGACTAGAATGTCTTCTTGAAATCAACGAGAAGATATGTCCAAGGTTCATAATGGAATTCTTCCGTCAAGTCGAACTCGTTCGTAACGAGGATCGCTCTCTATCTCTTTGGTTTTATATCAAAAACCAAAAGTTCACTCTAACCCTTGGGAATTTTGCTCACATCCTCCGGATTCCAAATCATGGAAAATGTGCCTTCACCGAAGATTGGTCTCTTGATTCTCTCTTCAACTTTCGTGAAGAAAATAGTCCATATTGTTCACACATACCCTCTCCGGAATATTTAAATCGCATAATATGAAAACCTCGACCATATTACTCCAATCCAAACATTATCTTTACAAGGGATATCCGAGAAGAGTACAAGCCTCTTGCACTCATCCTACGTGAAAATGTTTGGTGTCTTAGGGGAAATCGAGAAATCCTTCCTGCTTGTTGTGCTCACATGTTGTACTGTTTGCTAACACAACAACCATACAATCTCGCCTACTTCTTCGCAAGGCGAATTGCAAATCTTCAAGGCTCCAAGAATAAACTCATCCCTTATGGAATGTTCTTGACACGCCTCTATCATAATGTTATGCACTTCCATCCTCAATTTCAAAGTCCGTTCTACGTACTTGTGAACAAGATGATGGAACCGCTAAATATATCCCTCATGAAGACTTTCTTCATTCTTGATTCCACCAACACTCATCAATCACATAATGATCCTCCTAGCGAAAACACTCAAGGAAACTAGTAGTATTCTAAAATAGGATCAATTCTCTTGTACTCGTGCTTTATCAATGTAATCCAATTTCCTTCATGAAATAAAACATCTTACATTTGATATCTTAGTTTTTAGAACTCCTTTAACTAATCTTGGAATATAATCCATTGTCAAGATCATTGCATACCTTTAGTAAAGGTTCTGCCTAGAAGATGGACGGATCCCAAATGTTTTACTAGACGGATCCCTATCTTTATGGAACCGTGGGATCCGTCAAACAGAAAATGCAATTACAATCATTGTATTTCAAACACATTCTTAGAACACCTCACACTAAGCTAAACATAGTACCTTAAGGGAAAATTAAGTCCTTATCAAGATAGGTTGATCTTTCCTACTCATACATAACTCACCTAGATCACACTCTAAGACGATTGTAAATCTACCGTTTCGTCCTTAATCCACTACTCTTTCGCTCTTAAACTCACACCTCATTTTCTACTTGATCCCTCACATCTAGTCTTAGAAATATTTCGATTATGGCAAAATTGATCATAAATCATCCTCACCTCAAAATTGATCAAAGTTGATCAAAATCTAGTTTTCTCATCGCAAAGCTTCTAGGATATTTTCCAAAACACTATCCTAAGACACAAACTGATCTCTAGGATCATTTAGCTTCAATTGACACTCCAAATCTTTAGTGTCATCCTTGCTCATCCATTGGTACTCTTGAAAAGTTCCAAATCCTTCCATAAATGGCAATCATTAGCTACATCATTCATCACCTTCAAGTACTCAAGCATCCCTTCATTTAAAACACTTAGGAGGACTGAAACACTCAAGATAATATAGGTCTTAGATCTTAGAAACATCATTTCCACTCTTTCATAAGCTGTTGAGAGCCGGATCCCTAGGATTAGCCTAGACGGATCCCTCTGAGGAGGGAACCGTGGGATCCGGATGACAGTTTATGTCAAATCTTGCAAAAACAATCATTTCAACTTATCTTCCTAACTCAAACACTCCATCTCATATTAAATGAGTTCCTAGATCAGTGCAACCTCTGAAGTTGACTCATGTCACACCCCCAAATTACCTGTTTTGCAGCGGAATGGAATTCCTGGGGATTGACTGTCATAGCATCACAATCACAGTTATATTGAACGACCTAAAGTGTCGTTTGAAAAGAACATCGTTTGGTATATTAAAAACATTCAGAGTTACAAAGATAGATCCCAAATGAAAGTGACAAAACGGCCTTGAAAAGCTAGTCGTAAAATAGTGCACGTCGAGCGTTAGGAAACAAACTCAACGGTTTTGGAAAGCTTGTATCATTATCTCAAAGTTTTAACATTTAAGTTTTCATCCTAGAGGTCTCGATCACGGAGAGAAATATAGGTAAAGTATGGTACTTGTGTCCAAAATATCGTTTAAGGGTGGTTTTCGGCAAAGTTTAAGTGACCGTATTTTATTCGTTACAACTCCGCTTGACGAACGGTTGGTCATTTTGGAAAATATGCTTGGCGAACTTACTTTTACTAGAAGACATCACTTTATAAAAAGTTCTACATCAATGTTAAAAACGACCTTCAACATGGTCACTTGTTGTCGTAAGGTTTGTCTAATAGAAATATATTAGTTTTTCTTATATAATATAGTTACGGCAACTTCATGTAAACACGTGTAATTTAATCGTTACAAGTCCGTTTTCTACGTTTTATATGTCCTTAGCTTCGTATCAAAGTATACTAATATATTTTTGATAAGTCGACACAATTTATAACGCTTAAGACTCATTTTTGACTCGTAAAAAGTTGAGAATACATGCTGAATTTTCTGAAACAAATAGTTTTCGTCGTCAAACTTGAAAAATTCATATCTTCTTCGTTATAACTCCGTTTTAACACATTCAAGCGGCCACGTTTTCGTTTTAAAGTATATTTTCTAAATATCTAAGCCAAAAAATTTTATCTACTGTCGAGATTTCCAGATTTCGAAAATAAGGACAGACCCTTCAGAAAACTTGTCGAAATGAGTTTTTCTCGCGCCAAACCTATTCTAACCAATTCAAAACAACTCCGAAGCTATTCTAATCCTACCATACACCTTCTTAGGGTGTCATGGGTTCCTAGACATCACCAAAAGTGATATATTTCAAGGAGTAATTATAGGATGACATATATATATATATATATATATATATAACTCTGAAAAACATTAAAAAGTGGTATAAACATCATATGACTTGCATGTTTTCCTTAAATATGATAAAATGAACATAAAATGAATATGAGATGCTTACTAGTTAACTTGATGAGGTTAATGAACAAAGGTTTAATCCTAATCACCCAAGGTTTTTATTTCACAACCTTAATTAAGAGTGTAACTAGGGTGTATAAAACTTGTCTTGTAGATTTTTGGTGAATTCCTCCTTGGTCCTATGGTTGGCTGGTTTTGTTGAGAAGAGAGGAAGAGAGTGTTTTTGATCTTACACTTTGTGAATATGAGTAGTATGTGTTGATTTTTGAGTATAATACAATATACATGAAAGATATTTATCAAATTAAAGTGAGTCATCCCCCTTGTGTCGACAAGGGGGTTTTTGGATTAGCAATACATTTTTATTTTATTTTATGTATAATGAAGTATAATGTAAAGTTAATTGAAGACATGTGGTAACTTGTATACACATTTGAGTATTTAGGGTAGCGTTAGCTAAAAAATAAATTTTAACGGGTCAAGATAAAATATATTGAGGTCATAAAAGTTATAAAAATACATTTCTTGCAAAATTTGAGTGAAATAATAATTATCGAGTTGAATTTACGAAAACCGTCGTAAATATATATACATAACAATTTATATACAAAATAAATTGAAAACATCGGGTAAATTAATAATATAATTTTTATAGTCTCAAAATGAGAACAAAAATATATTAGGATTATTTTTGGAACTGTCGGATCAATATTCAAAATAAATGTTTACGCGATAGCGTTTATTTAATAGAAAAATAAACGTTTAATGAAAAATGCAAACCCATGCATAAAATTGATATGAAATGATGTTATTAATGTTGTGTAGACTAAATCTAGTCTATATGAAATATCCTTGATGTTATTCCATGAATACGCAGCTTAACCCTCCAGGTTATGCGTATTTGATACTCGTAAACCTAATTTACGAAGAATGATGAATAGTGACTCTTCCAAAGTTTGTAAAAATGACCTGAAATTACGAGTTGTCACATTCGCCCAACCAAAAAGGAATTCAATCCCTGAATTCAATCCATGTTAGGTTCTACGATGTTACTTGTGAAAAGGTGAGGACATTTGAGTCGCATTGGGTCGTCCAATGTTTTCTGAATCGTACCACGCTTTTCCAGGATAGGACTTTGAACATAAATCTGTTGCCAACTTGAAATTCTAATGATTTGCGACTTATGGAACATACTTCCAATATTTAACGTCTTATATCGACGTAGCTTATCTAGCTATTTGTTGTTACTTGTAACTGATTTTTGATCTGTACGATCACTTTGTTGTTTCATGAATGAGTCATTGACTAGTGAGTTGGACTTTCCTGATTTTTGCCCGTAAATAAGTGATTGACACCTCAACCATAGAGTGCCTCAAATGGTGTAGTCAATATGTTCATGTAATAACTATTGTTGTAAAGCAACTTGTCGATGAAGAATGATTTGCCTAATCATTTCTAGAAAATCACACATGCCTTGAGTATATCTTTTAATGTTCGAATTGTTCTCTCGCTTTGACCATTGAAATGAGGATAATAGGCGGTACTCATGTTACAGTAGGTTCTACGGAAATCTTGAAATGGTTATCAG